>JALJCO010009609.1:0-197157 GCA_023101725.1 Atherinomorus stipes | reverse complement strand
TGTCTGTGACATCACAGCATGTAGCTGTAAAAACCTTTATGATGTCTATGACATCACAGCATGTAGCTGTCTATACCTTTATGATGTCTATGACATCACAGCATTTAGTTGTTTATACATGTATGATGTCTATGACATCACAGCATGTAACTGTCTATACCTTTATGATGTCTGTGACATCACAGCATGTAGCTGTTTATACCTTTATGATGTCTATGACATCACAGCATGTAGTTGTCTATACCTTTATGATGTCTGTGACATCACAGCATGTAGCTGTCTATACCTTTATGAAATGTCTATGACATCACAGCATGCAGTGTTTTATACCTTTATGATGTCTGTGACATCACAGCATGTAGCTGTCTATACCTTTGAAATGTCTATGACATCACAGCATGCAGTGTTTTATACCTTTATGATGTCTGTGACATCACAGCATGTAGCTGTCTATACCTTTATGATGTCTATGACATCACAGCATGTAGCTGTTTATACCTGTATGATGTCTATGACATCACAGCATGTAGCTGTCTATACCTTTATGATGTCTATGACATCACAGCATTTAGTTGTTTATACCTTTATGATGTCTATGACATCACAGCATGTAGCTGTCTATACCTTTATGATGTCTATGACATCACAGCATGTAGTTGTTTATACCTGTTTGATGTCTATGACATCACAGCATGTAGCTGTCTATACCTTTATAATGTCTATGACATCACAGCATGTAGCTGTCTATACCTTTATGATGTCTGTGACATTACAGCATGTAGCTGTCTATACCTTTGAAATGTCTATGACATCACAGCATGTAGCTGTTTATACCTTTATGATGTCTGTGACATCACAGCATTTAGTTGTTTATACCTTTATGATGTCTATGACATCACAGCATGTAGCTGTTTATACCTTTATGATGTCTATGACATCACAGCATGTAGTTGTTTATACCTGTATGATGTCTATGACATCACAGCATGTAGCTGTCTATACCTTTATAATGTCTATGACATCACAGCATGTAGCTGTCTATACCTTAATGATGTCTATGACATCAGAGCATGTAGTTGTCTATACCTTTGAAATGTCTATGACATCACAGTATGTAGCTCCTCATACCTTTATGATGTCTATGACATCACAGCATGTAGCTGTCTATACCTTTATGATGTCTATGACATCACAGCATGTAGCTGTCTATACCTTTATAATGTCTATGACATCACAGCATGTAGCTGTTTATACCTGTATGATATCTTTGACATCACAGCATGTAGCTGTTTATACCTTTATGATGTCTATGACATCACAGCATGTAGCTGTTTATACCTTTATGATGTCTATGACATCACAGCATGTAGCTCTTTATACCTTTATGATGTCTATGATATCACAGCATGTAGCTGTCTATACCTTTATGATGTCTATGACATCACAGCATGTAGTTGTTTATACCTGTATGATGTCTATGACATCACAGCATGTAGCTGTCTATAACTTTATGATGTCTATGACATCACAGCATTTAGTTGTTTCTACCTCTATGATGTCTACGACATCACAGCATGTAGCTGTTTATACCTGTTTGATGTATTTCTTTTTATACCTTTATGATGTCTATGACATCACAGCATGTAGCTGTTTATACCTGTATGATATCTGTGACATCACAGCATGTAGCTGTCTATACCTTTATGATGTCTATGACATCACAGCATGTAGCTGTTTATACCTGAATGATGTCTGTGACATCACAGATGCTGTCTATACCTGTATGATGTCTATGACATCACAGCCTGTAGCTGTCTATACCTTTATGATGTCTATGACATCACAGCATGTAGCTGTCTATACCTTTATGATGTCTATGACATCACAGCATGTAGCTCTATATACCTTTATAATGTCTATGACATCACAGCATTTAGCTGTCTATACCTTTTTAATTTCTGTGACATTACAGCATGTAGCTGTCTATACCTTTATGATGTCTATGATATCACAGCATGTAGCTGTCTATACCTTTATGATGTCTATGACATCACAGCATGTAGTTGTTTATAACTTTATGATGTGTTTCTTTTTATACCTGTGTAATGTCTATGACATCACAGCCTGTAGCTGTTTATACCTGAATCATATCTTTGACATAACAGCATGTAGCTGTCTATACCTTTGAAATGTCTATGACATCACAGCATGCAGTGTTTTATACCTTTATGATGTCTATGACATCACAGCATGTAGCTGTCTATACCTTTATGATGTTTATGACATCACAGCATGTAGTTGTTTTTAACTTTATGATGTGTTTGTTTTTATACCTGTGTAATGTCTATGACATCACAGCCTGTAGCTGTTTATACCTGAATCATATCTTTGACATAACAGCATGTAGCTGTTTTTACCTGTATGATGTCTGTGACATCACAACATATAGCTTTTTATACCTGTTTGATGTCTATGACATCACTGCATGTAGCTCTCTATACCATTATAATGTCTATGACATCACAGCATGTAGCTGTCTATAGCTTTATGATGTCTATGACATCACAGCATGTAGTTGTTTATACCTGTATGTTGTCTATTACATTACAGCATGTAGCTGTCTATAACTTTATGATGTCTATGACATCACAGCATTTAGTTGTTTCTACCTCTATGATGTCTACGACATCACAGCGAGTAGCTGTTTATACCTGTTTGATGTATTTCTTTTTATACCTGTGTAATGTCTAAGACAATACAGGCTGTAGCTGTTCATACCTGTATGATGTCGTTGGCATCCCAGCATTTAGTTGTTAAAACCTTTATGTCTGTGACATCACAGCATGTAGTTGTTTATACCTGTTTGATGTCTATGACATTACAGCATGTAGCTCTCTATACCTTTATAATGTCTATGACATCACAGCATGTAGCTGTCTATACCTTTATTATGTCTGTGACATCACAGCATGTAGTTGTTTATACCTGTTTGATGTCTATTAAATCACAGCATGTAGCTCTCTATACCTTTATAATGTCTATGACATCACAGCATGTAGCTGTCTATACCTTTATGATCTCTGTGACATTACAGCATGTAGCTGTCTATACCTTTGAAATGTCTATGACATCACAGCATGCAGTGTTTTATACCTTTATGATGTCTGTGACATCACAGTATGTAGCTGTCTATACCTTTATGATGTCTATGACATCACAGCATGTAGCTGTCTATACCTTTATGATGTCTATGACATCACAGCATGTAGCTGTCTATACCTTTATGATGTCTATGACATCACAGCATGTAGCTGTCTATACCTTTATGATGTCTATGACATCACAGCATGTAGTTGTTTATACCTTTATGATGTCTGTGACATCACAGCATGTAGCTGTCTATACCTTTATGATGTCTATGACATCACAGCATGTAGCTGTCTATACCTTTATGATGTCTATGACATCACAGCATGTAGCTGTCTATACCTTTATGATGTCTATGACATCACAGCATGTAGTGTTTATACCTTTATGATGTCTATGACATCACAGCATGTAGCTGTCTATACCTTTATGATGTCTATGACATCACAGCATGTAGCTGTCTATACCTTTATGATGTCTATGACATCACAGCATGCAGTGTTTTATACCTTTATGATGTCTGTGACATCACAGCATGTAGCTGTCTATACCTTTATGATGTCTATGACATCACAGCATGTAGCTGTCTATACCTTTATGATGTCTATGACATCACAGCATTTAGTTGTTTATACCTTTATGATGTCTGTGACATCACAGCATGTAGCTGTCTATACCTTTATGATGTCTATGACATCACAGCATGTAGCTGTCTATACCTTTATGATGTCTATGACATCACAGCATGTAGCTGTCTATACCTTTATGATGTCTGTGACATCACAGCATGTAGCTGTCTATACCTTTGAAATGTCTATGTCATCACAGCATGCAGTGTTTTATACCTTTATAATGTCTGTGACATCACAGCATGTAGCTGTCTATACCTTTATGATGTCCATGACATCACAGCATGTAGCTGTCTATACCTTTATGATGTCTAATGACATCACAGCATGTAGTTGTTTATACCTGTAAGATAGCTATGACATCACAGCATGCAGCTGTCTATACCTATATGATGTCTATGACATCACAACATTTAGTTGTTTATACCTTAATGATGTCTATGACATCACAGCATGTAGATGTTTATACCCTATGATGTTTTTCTTTTTATACCTTAATTCTATGACATCACAGCCTGTAGCTGTTTATACCTTAATGATATCTTTGACATCACAGCATGTAGCTGTTTATAACTTTATGATGTGTTTCTTTATATACCTGTGTAATGTCTATGACATCACAGCCTGTAGCTGTTTATACCTGAATGATATCTTTGACATCACAGCATGTAGCTGTTTTTACCTGTATGATGTCTGTGACATCACAGCATATAGCTTTTTATACCTGTTTGATGTCTATGACATCACTGCATGTAGCTCTCTATACCATTATAATGTCTATGACATCACAGCATGTAGCTGTCTATACCTGTCTGATGTCTATGACATCACAGCATTTAGTTGTTTCTACATCTATGATGTCTGTGACTTCACAGCATGTAGCTGTCTATACCTTTATGATGTCTATGACATCACAGCATGTAGCTGTTTATACCTTTATGATGTCTATGACATCACAGCATGTAGCTGTTTATACCTGTATGTTGTCTTTGACATCACAGCATGTAGCTGTCTATAACTTTATGATGTCTATGACATCACAGCGTGTAGTTGTTTATACCTCTATGATGTCTATGACATCACAGCATGTAGCTGTTTATACCTGTATGATGTCTATGACATCACAGCATGTAGCTGTTATACCTTTATGTCTGTGACATCACAGCATGTAGTTGTTTATACCTGTTTGATGTCTGTGACATCACAGCATGTAGCTGTCTATACCTTTATGATGTCTATGACATCACAGCATGTAGCTGTCTATACCTTTATGATGTCTATGACATCACAGCATGTAGCTGTCTATACCTTTATGATTTCTGTGACATTAAAGCATGTAGCTGTCTATACCTTTATGATGTCTATGACATCACAGCATGCAGTTGTTTATACCTCTATGATGTCTGTGACATCACAGCATGTAGCTGTCTATACCTTCATGATGTCTGTGACATTACAACATGTAGCTGTCTATACCTTTATGATGTCTATGACATCACAGCATGTAGCTGTCTATACCTTTATGATGTCTGTGACATTACAGCATGTAGCTGTCTATACCTTTGAAATGTCTATGACATCACAGCATGCAGTGTTTTATACCTTTATGATGCCTGTGACATCACAGCATGTAGCTGTCTATACCTTTATGATGTCTATGACATCACATCATGTAGCTGTCTAAACCTGTATGATGTCAATTACATCACAGCATGTAGATGTTTATACCTGTATGATGTCTATGACATCACATCATGTAGCTGTCTATAACTTTATGATGTCTATGACATCACAGCATTTAGTTGTTTCTACCTGTATGATGTCTGTGACATCACAGCATGTAGCTGTCAATACCTATATGATGTCTCTGACATCACAGCATGTAGTTGTTATTGGCCACGTTTCCCAGATTAGTTAAGACACTCTTAACGCTGAGGTCCTCCTTAAGTCACTTCTTAAAGGTGCCTTGTTTGGACGTTGCGTTTCCCAGATGCGCTCTTAACTCAGTAGCTTCTTTATTTTCAGGAGCGGCCAGACCCACTCTTTCGACCCTTCTTTAACGTTCCCTCCTGCTAAGGGAACAACAGGCCCATCTACTGGTCACTTTTGGAAACGACACTATTTCCCGTAAAAAAAATTAGAAAATGGAAATTATTAAAAATGGACCTATTCACGGATCAGTTGTTGTATTTTGAGTCATGTTTTTTCACTCATGTCATAATGTCAATCATCTATGATGGAAAAAACTGTGTACCAGTGAATGACAGAAAATATTGTGGTTAAGTTTAATCATTAAGGCAAGATAGGCCTCCCTATACTTAGCTTACGTTAAAGCTGTGGGTATCAACCACAGAAACAAAAACATTGCGGTAGGAATTGTACGCAAATTATCTATGAGGACTCACGTCATATTTACGCATTTGTCAGCTGTTAATGATGAGATGCACCTGCTTCGCTCAATAAAAGCATGGCCATTTACGCATACCCGTATCAGACATCATGGCTGCTTTACAGCAAATTTTGGTAGCAAACCAACAGCGTCGCCGTAGACGGAGTGACACTGTGTATGTACATGCTTTCATGCACCAGCATTTCAGTCCTCTAGATGTGCTGTCAGATCGCGCTATTCAGATGCGTTACAGGCTACCGCGCGACGAAATCAGCGGATCATTCAAATAGTTGCTCCACACATCAGGAGGCCCACAAGGTGCAACTTTGCTCTAGCCCAGAGGTGCAGTGCCTGGCTGCGTTGCGTTTCTACGCGGTGGGGAGCTTTCTGGAGGTAGTGGGGGATGGAACCGGACTCAGCAAGGCCGTCAGTCGCCACCTCGGGCGATGGGACTTTCAGCGCTATTGATTGCCATGCCCTGGCCTTTGCTTCTATTCTTTTTTCCCCTTTTCCCTCCAAAGAGCACCTCCACTTCTTCTCGACTGGCTACCTCTCCTCTGCGTAAGGCCGAGAGCGCTTCATCCTCTTGGTGGGGTTCCCTTCACCATTACGTCACAAATAGCAAATACCATTATTTATGGGCATAAATTTCCAATCCCTACACCTGTTTAGAAATTTGGCCAATTACAAATATAAATAGCTTTTCAATAATATTTGCAATCACTGGAATACATGCATATTTTTAACAGTTTGTCTTTTATAGATGGCCTATCAGCGTCGGAAAATAACCTCCACACTAATATGGTGTCGATCATATACCTACCTCAATTGCTTTTTTTCACACCCCCGGAAGTGGATAGCTTCTGTTAGGACCTTCTAAAGATTAGCGTAGCCAAACGTTTCTCAGGAAATAAGAACGCGTGAAAGAAGCAATCTGGAAAGCGTATCTTTGCGATCCTTTGTTGGGAAGAGCTCCTTGAGGCCTTCTTTAATCCAAAGAAAATCTTAACTGGGAAACACGGCCATTACCTGTTTGAGGTCTATGACATCACAGCATGTAGCTCTCTATACCTTTATAATGTCTATGACATCACAGCATGCAGTGTTTTATACCTTTATGATGTCTGTGACATCACAGCATGTAGCTGTCTATACCTGTATGATTTCAATGACATCACAGCATGCAGCTGTCTATACCTTTATGATGTTCATGACATCACAACATTTAGTTGTTTATACCTTTATGATGTCTATGACATCACAGCATGTAGATGTTTATACCTGTATGATGTGTTTCTTCTTATACCTGTGTAATGTCTATGACATCACAGCCTGTAGATGTTTTTCCCTGTATGATGTCTGTGACATCACAGCATGTAGCTATCTATACCTGTTTGATGTCTATGACATCACAGCATGTAGTGTTTTATACCTTTATGATGTCTGTGACATCACAGCATGTAGCTGTCTATACTTGTATGATGTGAATGACATCACAGCATGTAGTTGTTTATACCTGTATGTTGTGTATGACATCACATGTAGCTGTTTATAACTTTCTGATGTCTATGACATCACAGCATTTAGTTGTTTCTACCTCTATGATGTCTGTGACATCACAGCATGTAGCTGTCTATACCTTTATTGTGTCTGTGACATCACAGCATGTAGTTGTTTATACCTGTTGATGTCTATGACATCACAGATCTAGCTCTGTATACCTTTATAATGTCTATGACATCACAGCATGTAACTGTCTATACCTTTATGATGTCTGTGACATCACAGCATGTAGCTGTTTATACCTTTATGATGTCTATGACATCACAGCATGCAGTGTTTTATACCTTTATGATGTCTGTGACATCACAGCATGTAGCTGTCTATACCTTTATGATGTCTATGACATCACAGCATGTAGCTGTCTATACCTTTATGATGTCTATGACATCACAGCATGTAGCTGTCTATACCTGTATGATGTCTATGACATCACAGCATGCAGCTGTTTATACCTTTATGATGTCTATGACATCACAGCATGTAGCTGTCTATACCTTTATGATGTCTATGACATCACAGCATGTAGTTGTTTATACCTGTTTGATGTCTATGACATCACAGCATGTAGCTCTCTATACCTTTATAATGTCTATGACATCACAACATGTAGCTGTCTATACCTTTATGATGTCTATGACATTACAGCATGTAGCTGTCTATACCTTTGAAATGTCTATGACATCACAGCATGCAGTGTTTTATACCTTTATGATGTCTGTGACATCACAGCATGTAGCTGTCTATACCTTTATGATGTCTATGACATCACAGCATGTAGCTGTCTATACCTGTATGATGTCAATGACATCACAGCATGTAGTTGTTTCTACCTCTATGATGTCTGTGACATCACAGCATGTAGCTGTCTATACCTTTATGATGTCTATGACATCACAGCATTTAGTTGTTTCTACCTGTATGATGTCTGTGACATCACAGCATGTAGCTGTCAATACCTATATGATGTCTGTGACTTCACAGCATGTAGTTGTAATTACCTTTTTGAGGTCTATGACATCACAGCATGTAGTTGTTTATACCTGTATGATGTCTATGACATCACAGCATGTAGCTGTCTATACCTTTGAAATGTCTATGACATCACAGCATGCAGTGGTTGATACCTTTATGATGTCTGTGACATCACAGCATGTAGCTGTCTATACCTTTATGATGTCTATACATCACAGCATGTACCTATACCTTTATGATGTCTATGACATCACAGCATGTAGCTGTTTATAACTTTATGATGTGTTTCTTTTTATACCTGTGTAATGTCTATGACATCACAGCCTGTAGCTGTTTATACCTGAATCATATCTTTGACATCACAGCATGTAGCTGTTTTTACCTGTATGATGTCTGTGACATCACAGCATATAGCTTTTTATACCTGTTTGATGTCTATGAAATCACTGCATGTAGCTCTCTATACCATTATAATGTCTATGACATCACAGCATGTAGCTGTCTATAGCTTTATGATGTCTCTGACATTACAGCAGGTAGCTGTCTATACCTGTTTGATGTCTATGACATCACAGCATTTAGTTGTTTCTACCTCTATGATGTCTGTGACTTCACAGCATGTAGCTGTCTATACCTTTATGTTGTCTATGACATCACAGCATGTAGCTGTCTATACCTTTATGATGTCTATGACATCACAGCATGTAGTTGTTTATACCTGTATGTTGTCTATTACATCACAGCATGTAGCTGTCTATAACTTTATGATGTCTATGACATCACAGCATTGAGTTGTTTCTACCTCTATGATGTTTACGACATCACAGCAAGTAGCTGTTTATACCTGTTTGATGTGTTTCCTTTTATACCTGTGTAATGTCTAAGACATCACAGCCTGTAGCTGTTCATACCTGTATGATGTCGTTGGCATCCCAGCATTTAGTTGTTAAAACCTTTATGTCTGTGACATCACAGCATGTAGTTGTTTATACCTGTTTGATGTCTATGACATCACAGCATGTAGCTCTCTATACCTTTATGATGTCTATGACATTACAGCATGTAGCTGTCTATACCTTTATGATGTCTGTGACATTACAACATGTAGCTGTCTATACCTTTGAAATGTCTATGACATCACAGCATGCAGTATTTTATACCTTTATGATGTCTGTGACATCACAGCATGTAGCTGTCTATACCTTTATGATGTCTATGACATCACATCATGTAGCTGTCTAAACCTGTATGATGTCAATGACATCACAGCATGTAGTTGTTTATACCTGTATGTTGTCTATTACATCACATCATGTAGCTGTCTATAACTTTATGATGTCTATGACATCACAGCATTTAGTTGTTTCTACCTGTATGATGTCTGTGACATCACAGCATGTAGCTGTCAATACCTATATGATGTCTGTGACATCACAGCATGTAGTTGTTATGACCTGTTTGAGGTCTATGACATCACAGCATGTAGCTCTCTATGCCTTTATAATGTCTATGACATCACAGCATGCAGTGTTTTATATCTTTATGATGTCTGTGACAACACAGTGTGTAGCTGTTGAAAGCTGTATGATGTCTATGACATCAGAGCATGTAGTTTTCTTTACCTGTATGATGTCAATGACATCACAGCATGTAGTTGTTTATACCTGTATGTTGTCTATGACATCACAGCATGTAGCTGTCTATACCTTTGAAATGTGTATGAAATCACAGCATGCAGTGGTTTATACCTTTATGATGTCTGTGACATCACAGCATGTAGCTGTCTATACCTTTATGATATCTATGACATCACAACATGTAGCTGTCTATACCTTTATGATGTCTATGACATCACAGCATGTAGCTGTCTATACCTTTATGATGTTAATGACATTACACCATGTAGCTGTCTATACCTTTATGATGTCTGTGACATCACAGCATGTAGCTGTCTATACCTTTGAAATGTCTATGACATCACAGCATGCAGTGTTTTATACCTTTATGATGTCTGTGACATCACAGCATGTAGCTGTCTATACCTTTATGATGTCTATGACATCACAGCATGTAGCTGTCTATACCTTTATGATGTCTATGACATCACAGCATGTAGCTGTTTATACCTGTATGATGTCTATGACATCACAGCATGTAGCTGTCTATACCTTTGAAATGTCTATGACATCCCAGCATGCAGTGGTTGATACCTTTATGATATCTGTGACATCACAGCATGTAGCTGTCTATACCTTTATGATGTCTATGACATCACAGCATGTAGCTGTCTATACCTTTATGATGTCTATGACATCACAGCATGTAGTTGTTTATAACTTTATGATGTGTTTCTTTTTATACCTGTGTAATGTCCAAGAAATCACTGCATGTAGCTCTCTATACCATTATAATGTCTATGACATCACAGCATGTAGCTGTCTATAGCTTTATGATGTCTGTGACATCACAGCATGTAGCTGTCTATACCTTTATGATGTCTATGACATCACAGCATTTAGTTGTTTCTACCTCTATGATGTCTGTGACATCACAGCATGTAGCTGTCTATACCTTTATGATGTCTATGACATCACAGCATGTAGCTGTCTATACCTTTATAATGTCTATGACATCACATCATTGAGTTGTTTCTACCTCTATGATGTTTACGACATCACAGCGAGTAGCTGTTTATACCTGTTTGATGTGTTTCTTTTTATACCTGTGTAATGTCTAAGACATCACAGCCTGTAGCTGTTCATACCTGTATGATGTCGTCTACATCCCAGCATTTAGTTGTTAAAACCTTTATGTCTGTGACATCACAGCATTTAGTTGTTTATACCTGTTTGATGTCTATGACATTACAGCATGTAGCTCTCTATACCTTTATAATGTCTATGACATTACAGCATGTAGCTGTCTATACCTTTATGATGTCTGTGACATAACAACATGTAGCTGTCTATACCTTTGAAATGTCTATGACATCACAACATGCAGTGTTTTATACCTTTATGATCTCTGTGACATCACAGCATGTAACTGTCTATACCTTTATGATGTCTATGACATCACAGCATGTAGCTGTCTAAACCTGTATGATGTCAATGACATCACAGCATGTAGTTGTTTATACCTGTATGTTGTCTATGACATCACAGCATGTAGCTGTCTATACCTTTGAAATGTCTATGACATCACAGCATGCAGTGTTTATACCTTTATGATGTCTGTGACATCACAGCATGTAGCTGTCTATACCTTTATGATGTCTATGACATCACAGCATGTAGCTGTCTATACCTTTATGATGTCTATGACATCACAGCATGTAGCTGTCTATACCTTTGAAATGTCTATGACATCACAGCATGCAGTGGTTTATACCTTTATGATGTCTGTGACATCACAGCATGTAGCTGTTTATTCCTGTAAGATGTCTATGGCATCACAGCATGCAGCTGTCTATACCTGATGATGTTCATGACATCACAACATTTAGTTGTTTATACCTTAATGATGTCTATGACATCACAGTCTGTAGCTGTTTATACCTGAATGATATCTTTGACATCACAGCATGTAGTTGTTTTTCCCTGTATGATGTCTGTGACATCACAGCATGTAGCTGTCTATACCTGTTTGATGTCTATGACATTACAGCATGTAGCTGTCTATACCTTTGAAATGTCTATGACATCACAGCATGCAGTGGTTGATACCTTTATGATGTCTGTGACATCACAGCATGTAGCTGTCTATACCTTTATGATGTCTATGACATCACAGCATGTAGCTGTCTATACCTGTATGATGTCTGTGACATCACAGCATGCAGTGTTTTACACCTTTATGATGTCTCTGACATCACAGTGTGTAGCTGTTGAAACCTGTATGATGTCTATGACATCACAGCATGTAGCTGTCTATAACTGTATGATGGCAATGACATCACAGCATGTAGTTGTTTATACCTGTATGTTGTATATGACATCACAGCATGAAGCTGTCTATAACTTTTTGATGTCTATGACATCACAACATTTTGTTGTTTATACCTAAATGATGTCTATGACATCGCAGCATGTAGATGTCTATACCTTTATGATGTCAATGACATCACAGCCAGTAGCTGTTTATACCTGAATGATATATTTGACATTACAGCATGTAGCTGTTTTTCCCTGAATGATGTCTGTGACATCACAGCATGTAGCTATTTATACCTGTAAGATGTCTATGGCATCACAGCGTGCAGCTGTCTATACCTTTATGATGTCTATGGCATCACAGCATGCAGCTGTCTATACCTTTATGATTTTCATGACATCACAACATTTAGTTGTTTATACCTAAATGATGTCTATGACATCACAGCATGTAGCTGTCTATAACTTTTTGATGTCTTTGACATCACAACATTTTGTTGTTTATACCTAAATGATGTCTATGACATCGCAGCATGTAGATGTCTATACCTTTATGATGTCAATGACATCACAGCATGTAGATGTTTATACCTGTATGATGTGTTTCTTTTTATACCTGTGTAATGTCTATGACATCACAGTCTGTAGCTGTTTATACCTGAATGATGTCTTTGACATCACAGCATGTAGTTGTTTTTCCCTGTATTGTCTGTGACATCAAAGCATGTAGCTATCTATACCTGTTTGATGTCTATGACATTACAGCATGTAGCTGTCTATACCTTTGAAATGTCTATGACATCACAGCATGCAGTGGTTGATACCTTTATGATGTCTGTGACATCACAGCATGTAGCTGTCTATACCTTTATGATGTCTATGACATCACAGCATGTAGCTGTCTATACCTTTATGATGTCTGTGACATCAGAGCATGTAGCTCTATATACCTTTATAATGTCTATGACATCACAGCATTTAGCTGTCTATACCTTTATGATGTCTTTGACATCACAGCATGTAGCTGTCTATACCTTTATGATGTCTATGACATCACAGCATGTAGCTGTCTATACCTTTATGATGTCTATGACATCACAGCATGTAGTTGTTTATACCTTTATGATGTCTATGACATCACAGCATGTAGCTGTCTATACCTTTAAGATGTCTATGACATCACAGCATACCTGTTTATACCTGTATGATGTATTTCATTTTATACCTGTGTAATGTCAATGACATCACAGCCTTTAGCTGTCTATACCTTAATGATGTCTATGAAATCACAGCATGTAGCTGTCTATACCTTTATGATATCTATGACATCACAGCATGCAGTGTTTTATACCTTTATGATGTCTGTGACATCACAGCATGTAGCTGTCTATACCTTTATGATGTCTATGACATCACAGCATGTAGCTGTCTATACCTTATGATGTCTATGACATCACAGCATGTAGTTTCTATACCTTTATGATGTCTGTGACATCACAGCATGTAGCTGTCTATACCTTTATGATGTCTATGACATCACATCATGTAGCTGTATATACCTTTATGATGTCTATGATATCACAGCATGTAGCTGTTTATACCTGTATGATGTCTATGACATCACAGCATGTAGCTGTCTATACCTGTATGATGTCTATGACATCACAGCATGTAGTTGTTTATACCTTTATGATGTCTATGACATCACAGCATGTAGCTGTCTATACCTTTGAAATGTCTATGACATCACAGAATGCAGTGGTTGATACCTTTATGATGTCTGTGACATCACAGCATGTAGCTGTCTATACCTTTATGATGTCTATGACATCACAGCATGTAGTTGTTTATAACTTTATGATGTGTTTCTTTTTATACCGATGTAATGTCTATGACATCACATCCTGTAGCTGTTTATACCTGAATCATATCTTTGACATCACAGCATGTAGCTGTTTATACCTGTATGATGTCGTCTACATCCCAGCATTTAGTTGTTAAAACCTTTATGTCTGTGACATCACAGCATATAGCTTTTTATACCTGTTTGATGTCTATGAAATCACTGCATGTAGCTCTCTATACCATTATAATGTCTATGACATCACAGCATGTAGCTGTCTATACCTTTATGATGTCTATGACATCACAGCATGTTGCTGTCTATACCTCTATGATGTCTATGACATCATAGCATGTAGTTGTTTATACCTGTATGTTGTCTATTACATCACAGCATGTAGCTGTCTATAACTTTATGATGTCTATGACATCACAGCATTGAGTTGTTTCTACCTCTATGATGTTTACGACATCACAGCGACTAGCTGTTTATACCTGTTTGATGTGTTTTTTTTTATACCTGTTTAATGTCTAAGACATCACAGCATGTAGCTGTTCATACCTGTATGATGTCGTTGGCATCCCAGCATTTAGTTATTAAAACCTTTTTGTCTGTGACATCACAGCATGTAGTTGTCTATACCTGTTTGATGTCTATGACATTACAGCATGTAGCTCTCTATACCTTTATAATGTCTATGACATCACAGCATGTAGCTGTCTATACCTTTAAAATGTCTATGACATCACAGCATGCAGTGTTTTATACCTTTATGATGTCTGTGACAACACAGTGTGTAGCTGTTGAAACCTGTATGATGTCTATGACATCACAGCATGTAGTTGTCTTATACCTTTATGATGTCTATGACATCACAGCATGTAGCTGTATATACCTTTATGATGTCTATGACATCACAGCATGTAGCTGTCTATACCTTTAAGATGTGTATGACATCACAGCATGTAGTGGCTTATACCTTTATGATGTCTGTGACATCACAGCATGTAGCTGTCTATACCTTTATGATGTCTATGACATCACAGCATGTAGCTGTCTATACCTTTATGATGTCTATGACATTACAGCATGTAGCTGTCTATACCTTTATGATGTCTGTGACATCACAGCATGTAGCTGTCTATACCTTTATGATGTCTATGACATCACAGCATGTAGCTGTCTATACCTTTATGATGTCTGTGACATCACTGAGCACGGCCGTGTGTGAGAGAAGGATCTTCATAGTGGCGCACATCGTACTGATTGATTCCTCATTATTAAAACTATCTGCAAGGACAGAATCACGGAGTAGTTTTTAAGGATACCACAATTATCAGTCACAAAGGGATCACTAGCTGGAGAACACACGGCATGCTGCATGTTGCTAATCTCTTTCCTTCAGACTGCAGCTGTCAGCCACTTGGCGCCCCTCCCCTGTCACTTCAGCAGTTTACAATCTGATTTTTTTTTCTTTTTCTTTTTTCAAACCGGAGATCTTGAAAAACCGTAACTCGCCCTTGTTTGTCTTTTTTTTTTTTTTTTTTTTTTTGATCATCTTGACTGTGCGAAGAGCTGGCACTGTCCTTCACTCAACATTATAACCCAGCATCTCCAGTCACGACCAACGTAGCTCTCAGTAAGCGTACCAACAACATGTCGGAACGCCGGTTCGGAGGGGCGGGGCCAGGCGCTGTGACGACAACTCCTCAAGCTCTATAACTGACAGCTAACGTTAGCCACAATAGCAAACAAGTTAGCTTACCGATCCAGGAGGAAAGTCACCATTTCTGTGTTTTGATGCTGTGGAAAACGTTTATGTGGGTCTATCTACTGCAGCTTTGCCTAAATTTACTCCAGTTTTTGCTCTTCTCAGGTCACTCCTCTTCACAGACGGATAACCGTATCTCCGAGCTTTCTGCTGGAGTTGCCGACTCCACTGTTTCCCTGTAGCAGCCTAACTACACCCAACAAACTGTTGCCACACAGAGATCGTATTTGGTAACCCGTAATGGCGGCATAACTTGTAGATTTATACATAACGCCATTGTCAAACCCGTAAAATTTTATTTTATATTTTCAGGCTTAATATATTTTTTAAGGAAATGTACTTTCATTCTTCCTCCTCCAAACGTCTCGTGGGGGTATTATGTTAAAAAAAGCTTTTAATAAAAATGTTCCATATTCAATCGCCTGACAGCCCTACTCACAACCCCTCCATCAGGTCCACCTTCTAGGGTTGGGTTGGATCCGCTTTATCTTCCAGAACTGATTTAATTCCTGGTGTCATAGATTTTTGTATAAAACTGCATGTTAATCGGCCCTTTAACTCCAGTCAACACGCAGACAGTATTCATTTATGACGTCAAAATGTCAGCTGTAAAAGTTAAAAACTTATAAAAGGCGTACTTCCACGTTCTTATCAAAATCCGATGTTTATAGCGGTCCCTGAAGGCATCTCTGTGACGTCGACAGTTTTGCTTCTGGTGGCGGGACGGGAACCTTCTCCTGTCGCTTCTTGTATTTAAGTTTTCACATTTTAGTTTAGTATCTCAGCTTCGGTCACTGTTCCGGGTCACCTCGCGACCATACCTCGCGACTTCCCCGCCAGCTGCCACGGGGCTCGAGGACGTGAGCTCGGAAACAACCAGCCGGTTGTGACTGCTGAAAAGTTTATCAATCTAGATGGACAGCTCATTAATCAAAGACAACCCGCTGTTTTTACCTCTAAACCAGGATAAAACCGCGTTTGACGGCTTTATCACTGTCCAGGTAACGTTGTTACAGTAATGCCGGATGCTTTTCCTCTTTACAAGCGCGATGGTCCGAACTCCATTTAATTATGTATGAATTTACAGAGTTGTACTTATAAAATCGCGTAGTTAAGCGGCAGATTGTTGTTCAGCTACTTAACTAATGTTGCCATACACCTGGTGAATTCGGCATATTTGAATCAAACTTTATCAAGTTTTGTAGTTGATTTTGGCTCGTATTTTCTTTTTAAAAGGTTTTTTCACAGGTCACTGAATGCACCAGTTCCTTAAAAAAAAAAAAAAAAAACTTTATTGAACAAATGCATTAAGGGACAGTACACAGAAGTGATGAGATGTAACGTATAAAGTTTGTTGTAAGATAATTGCACAATAAAAATTACACAATCATTGAATTGAACAAAAATGACAAATAATTAGGAGGAAAATTAAATTAGAGTAATAACAAAAAGGACAAAAAAAGATGGATAGTAAGACAAAATTAATGACAGAATATTAAATGAAAGAATATGTAATTGAATATTAAGAGGTTTTGGGAAAGTATTTTTCATAATTACCAAGGCATATGTTGCTCTTTTTATTTTGAATCAATTTGAGGGATGCAATCAGAGTTCAGCTCTAAGAGAAAATTAGTAATATTAGGAGATGAGTTTGCCAATTTTTGTTTGTGAATGAAAAACTTTGCATATATGATTGTGAAACTAAGCATATGCTCAAAGTTACAATGTTACCATAATAGCGGGTAACATCCTTGAGAGTTAATGTGCATACAATTTTAGTTGAATGAAAAAAAGTAAGATTCAAGGTCACTCCAAAATTTTGGGGATACATCACAACTAAAAAACTAAATATAATATTTATGAGTCGTTTTTTGTTTACTAAACATACAGGAGTCACTAATATCCATAAATTTAGCAATAATACAAAATTTTAAAATGTATTTCTTTGGCTTTGTTAGAAATACAGTATTTATGAGGTAAGAGGCAGGCCCTTCTCCACTTTATATTATCAATAATTGAATAATTAAAGTTTTTCCTTTGAAAGCACTGGCGTATGTCCATCGTTACATCTTCTGTTTGTCAGATTAACTCCTTCCAATGTGAGCGTGGGCCGAGCTTTCGTAAATTTGTTGTAACTCAAGTGACTTTTTACAAGTTGAATTAACTCTTTGGGGATGGTGTTGCTGATCTTAAATCATAGACAAGCATAAGCACATTGCCAGTGCTGTCAGAAAGATTAAGGATGTGGCTGATGTCTCTTTCAAACCACTTTATGAAGAATATGGACTTGTTTCTAATCAAAACATCACAGTTTTTTCCAAATGATAGCCTTGTGGGGTGAAAAGTCGTGGACAACAGCCAGTTTCCAAGCTAGAAGGGCTTGCTGGTGAAATTTGGACAAATTGATGGGTAATTTGTTCGGTGAACAGACAGGCCTCCTATCTTATTAAAAATATGGTTAGGGATGAAGAACCAGAAGGATTCGGGGTTAAATGCACCATTTACGGAGGCAACTGCATCACCTCTGATGACGTGAGCATAAATATTCTGTTTTTTTCCCCCCAGGGAAGAGACTTCAGGATGAGAATATCACTACCACCAGATAAACAACTGAAGCAGGCCAAGTACAAATCCTCACTTTCCATTAACGCATCATTTAAAACGATGATGATGATGATGAGGCTGTGTATAAGCCATCATTTAACCAGACTACCATATGTATATATATTTTATCCACTCGTTCTATCTCTTCTTTTGTCCTCGAAGGCTTTACTGCTGCTGGCAGTTAAAACACCTGTTGCGGGGGTATGAGCACATAATCAAGCAGGTAAAAGCAGAATTAACACTGGGCTGCCATCTTTGATCAAAATCATGTCATTTGCTCTTTCTTGATATACATCATGTCATGTGTTATGCATTGCTGTATTGTGCCTGGCATCCTTCCTGCTCCCTCTGTCACCTATCAGACCTATATCTATACATTTACATATATATATATATATATATATATATATATATTGGACTGCAGTATATATTAGTTTCACTGTTTAATTAACATTGCCTGGAAAATGTCCCTATTTGTTATGTGGCCCCTCAGGGTTATTTGGATGAGATTGATATTTCACCCTGGGCTGCAAAGTTCATTATTTTCACAGCCTTGAAGCTATCATTAATTATTAAAGCTGGTGGCAGCCTCCATTAATCACAAACACGGTTTGATTTGAGTGGCTGGCCGAAGGAAAAAAATAGACACTGTCACTTCATTATGCCTCCATTTAGAGATGTCTTTTCTCTGCTGTTTGACTTCTCAGAGGCTGCAGCAGTCGGCCAGTCTTGCCAGTTTCATTCTGGAGCTGAAGACTATCTTGGTAAGGAGGAGATGACATGCTGGTGACGTGGTCATTAAGCTGTTTTATGAAGAGGGGGTAAATACGAACTTCTGGGTTGTATCATCAGCCTTGAGTGTGAAGAACACATTTACATTCTGAACATTATTATTATTGTAATTTTTATTGTTAGTTTGGAATTGATTCAAAATCTCATCAGCATATTTTATTCCCAGTAGAAATAAAAACAGATCAGCTGCTAAAACTGAAAATTTGACCAAACGTGAGCTGATTGTAAATCTGATGCAGTAACACGTCTGTGAAAAGTAGTTCCAGGGTGACGTTTACCATCGTGTAGTAACATGTCTGTAAAAAGTAGTTCCAAGGTGATGTTTACCATCGTGTAGCAACACGTCTATAAAAAGTAGTTCCAGGGTGACGTTTACCATCATGTAGCAACACGTCTGTAAAAAAGTAGTTCCAGGGTGACGTTTGCCATCGTGTAGCAACACGTCTGTAAAAAAGTAGTTCCAGGGTGATGTTTACCATCGTGTAGGAACATGTCTGTAAAAGTAGTTCCAGGATGATGTATACCATCGTGTAGCAACACGTCTGTAAAAAGTAGTTCCAGGGTGATGTTTACCATTGTGTAGTAACACGTCTGTAAAAAAGTAGTTCCAGGGTGACGTTTGCCATCGTGTAGCAACACGTCTGTAAAAATTAGTTCCAGGTGATGTTTACCATCGTGTAGTAACACGTCAGTAAAAAGTAGTTCCAGGGTGATGTTTACCATTGTGTAGTAACACGTCTGTAAAAAGTAGTTCCAGGATGATGTTTACCATCGTGTAGGAACATGTCTGTAAAAAGTAGTTCCAGGATGATGTTTACCATCGTGTAGTAACACGTCAGTAAAAAGTAGTTCCAGGGTGATGTTTACCATTGTGTAGTAACACGTCTGTAAAAAGTAGTTCCAGGATGATGTTTACCATCGTGTAGCATCACGTCTGTAAAAAGTAGTTCCAGGATGATGTTTACCATCGTGTAGCAACACGTCTGTATAAAGTAGTTCCAGGATGATGTTTACCATCGTGTAGCATCACGTCTGTAAAAAGTAGTTCCAGGATGATGTTTACCATCGTGTAGCAACACCTCTTCTTTTAACAGCTGTCTGTAAACATCTTTTAGGTGAGGGGACCAGTTTCTGAAATATTCAGAGGAATGTTGTCCCGTTCTTGTCTGATGCAGGTTTCTAGCCGATCAACAGTCCTGGATGTTGGTTGATAGATTTCTGCTTTCATGATGCTCCAAATGTTTTCTCTTGGTGAAAGATCTGGACTGTAGGCGGACCAGTTCAGCATCTGTATTCTGGACTGCAGGCTGACCAGTTCAGCATCTGTATTCTGGACTGCAGGCGGACCAGTTCAGCAGTTGTATTCTGGACTGCAGGCAGACCAGTTCAGCAGCTGTATTCTGGACTGCAGGCAGACCAGTTCAGCAGTTGTATTCTGGACTGCAGGCAGACCAGTTCAGCAGCTGTATTCTGGACTGCAGGCAGACCAGTTCAGCAGCTGTATTCTGGACTGCAGGCAGACCAGTTCAGCAGCTGTATTCTGGACTGCAGGCGGACCAGTTCAGCAGTTGTATTCTGGACTGCAGGCGGACCAGTTCAGCAGCTGTATTCTGGACTGCAGGCGGACCAGTTCAGCAGCTGTATTCTGGACTGCAGGCGGACCAGTTCAGCAGCTGTATTCTGGACTGCAGGCGGACCAGTTCAGCAGCTGTATTCTGGACTGCAGGCAGACCAGTTCAGCAGCTGTATTCTGGACTGCAGGCAGACCAGTTCAGCAGCTGTATTCTGGACTGCAGGCAGACCAGTTCAGCATCTGTATTCTGGACTGCAGGCAGACCAGTTCAGCAGCTGTATTCTGGACTGCAGGCAGACCAGTTCAGCAGCTGTATTCTGGACTGCAGGCGGACCAGTTCAGCATCTGTATTTTGGACTGCAGGCGGACCAGTTCAGCAGCTGTATTCTGGACTGCAGGCAGACCAGTTCAGGAGCTGTATTCTGGACTGCAGGCGGACCAGTTCAGCATCTGTATTTTGGACTGCAGGCGGACCAGTTCAGCATCTGTATTTTGGACTGCAGGCGGACCAGTTCAGCAGCTGTATTCTGGACTCCAGGCGGACCAGTTCAGCATCTGTATTCTGGACTGCAGGCAGACCAGTTTAGCAGCTGCATTCTGGACTGCAGGCAGACCAGTTCAGCAGCTGCATGTGACCTCGTGTTGCTGCCATCAGATTCACAATGAGCTTGTATTTTCATTGAAATGATAAAATGTCAGTAAAATCTGTGTTGCATTATTTCCACTTGACATTTAACCCTTATGTAGCTGAGCTTGTGATGGTCATTTGAGGTTAAAATTAGAAGCTCTATGTGTGTGATGTTACAGGAGGTGGGACTGAAGAGCAGTCCGGAGTGCCGCTCCATCCTGCGTCCTCAGTATTACACCCAGCTCATCTCAGAGATGGAGACCCTCGGCTGGGACAAGTAAGTGGAGCTTTAGAGAATGAAGACAGAAAGAGCCCTGTTTAAATGTTCAGAGAGGAAGACGGTAGCGTTTATCTGAGACGGCAGGCCATCAGCAGGAGAAATATTGGTGAGTTCGTCGTCATGGAGCTGTCAATCAAACCAGGAGCGTGGTGACAGCTGATCAGCGCAGCGGTTAAAATCAGCTGATTTGGGAGACAGAACTCAGAGTGGAGATCAGTGGATAAAATCCTGGTTTTTACCGCAGTTTGCCTCTGAAGTGTCTCGACGAAGGTGATCCCTGGTAGGCTACACGTCCGTCCTCCCTGTCCTCCTCAGGACAATTATGTCCACATGAAAAAGCACACAGGGACACAGAGCCTTTTTTTGTCTGATGAAACTGAACTGTTGGGTCATCGATACCTTTGGAGGGAACGGTTTGTAAACCTGAGAAGACCGTCCCACCTCTGAAGCATGATGAGCCCCCCCCCCCCCCCCCAAAGTACACACAAACGCACACAGCTGAACTCACTAACTAGCAGTTATTGGTTTTTATTGTATATGGCTGTTCATAAAAAGAAATATAAATATTACAGTATTATTTAATATTTATATTTTTTTTCTCCTCTTTCAGGCATAAATTTAATTTTTGACAGAACACCACACACACTCTGTGGAAAGAAAAAAAATAATGTAATGAAAAAAAAAAAAAGAGAGAAAAAAACAATTTGGTTATAAAATTAAAAAAAAAAATAATTTTTTTTTAAAGTTGTTGGGTATGAAAACCTGTTCATCCATACTTCGTAGTTCATAATGTCATACTGTATGTGTTGTATCCTATGGAGGACCAGAAGAGTCACTGAAAAAGCAATCCAGCATTTTGAAGATGATTAATTAATTGTGAAATAAAAATATAAAATTTCAAATAGGATTTCAAATCAAACAATTAATTTGTACAATAAGAAATCAAATTTCAAAAGCATTTTGTAATTTCACATTTTAAATTGAAATATAAAAGATTATTTGCATATTGTATTCATTAATTCATTATTAAATTCTGTCATTTGAAAAAGGACTTTTAAATTAAATTTTAAAAAGACATTTAAAACCTGTTTTAAAAAACATTTTAAAATTCTATTTTGAAAAGAATTTTAAAAACTTTTATGAAATAGCATCTTCAAATTCTTTTCATTTTCTTTTTTACGGAGGGACCAGGAGAGTCACTAAAAAAGCAATACAGCATTTTGATGATGAGTTATTGATTGTAAAATAAAGATATACATTTTGAAATAGGATTTCAAATTAAACAATTCAATTGTACAATAAGAAATCAAATTTCAAATGCATTTTTGTAAATTCACATTTTAAATTGAAATATAAAAGATTATTTGCATATTGTATTCATTAATTCATTATTAAATTCTGTTATTTGAAAAAGCATTTTCAAATTATATTTTAAAAAGAATTTTAAAATCTTTTTTGAAAAGCCTTTTAAAATTCTGTTTTGAAAAGAATTTTTAAATCTTTTTTTAAAAAGAGTCTTCACATTCTTTTCATTTTCTTTTTCCCCTCTCATTTTCAAATCCTTTTTGCAATCGCATTTCCTTAATCGTTTTCCCTCTCCATTTAGCGATTGCGTGACCCTTCTGGGCCCTGTGCAGAGTGAAAAGCAAAATAGAGCAATCCTCGCGCTCATCGAATGTAACCTGCTCTCTCATTGGTTGGACGGCCACACTTGCATCACGACAACTTGGCGGCCTGTGCTCGCGCCAATATTGCTCCTGGAGCGTTGCCGCAGTCCCCTGCAGACACGGGGCACAGTGAGGTTACATACGTGTAATACAGCATACTGTTTTTCCAAGATGTCTAACCCGGCTTTACACCTGGTCCGTGACGTGAGCGCAGCGCAGCGGCTTTGCTGCGACTTCCTCGGCGCGAGCATTTACACCGTTCACTGTGCGGCCGCGCAGCGCACCAGCTGTTGTTGATTGGTGACATCACGAAATCACGAGAGGGCTGCTAGATCGCCTGTGATTCTCATCCAAATGGTTCATTTTGTCCACATGTTCATGCGTCATGGTTTCTTATTTCACTGTAACCTTGTGGACACGGAGATGCTGTCATGTTCAGGTAGTTCAGCAGTTTAAAAGCTGCACGGTGGCTTTTGTTTAGGAAGTTACCGGATATTTTACACTGAACCTGTGTCTGACTTCCTGTCTGGTTCGATCTGAACTACTGATATTGACGCGGTGTCGGTGCGTGGAGCGTCAAAAATAGAGCTGGCGCGTATCTGTAGCGCAGCGGCACGGCATGCCGGAGCGACGACAGACCGCTCACGCGCCGCAGCGTGAGCAATATGTTTCACACCATTGATTACATGGGCGCGATCCGGTGCGCATGGCACGCCGCTGCGCTGCGCTCACGTCACGGACCAGGTGTAAAGCCGGGTTAGACATCTTGGAAAAACAGTATGCTGTATTACACGTATGTAACCTCACTGTGCCCCGTGTCTGCAGGGGACTGCGGCAACGCTCCAGGGGCAATATTGGCGCGAGCACAGGCCGCCAAGTTGTCGTGATGCAAGTGTGGTCGTCTAACCAGTGAGAGAGCAGGTTACATTCGATGAGCGCGAGGATTGCTCTATTTTGCTTTTCACTCTGCACAGGGCCCAGAAGGGTCACGCAATCGCTAAATGGAGAGGGAAAACGATTAAGGAAATGCGATTGCAAAAAGGATTTGAAAATGAGAGGGGAAAAAGAAAATGAAAAGAATGTGAAGACTCTTTTTTAAAAAAAAGATTTAAAAATTCTTTTCAAAACAGAATTTTAAAAGGCTTTTCAAAAAAGATTTTACAATTCTTTTTAAAATATAATTTGAAAATGCTTTTTCAAATAACAGAATTTAATAATGAATTAATGAATACAATATGCAAATAATCTTTTATATTTCAATTTAAAATGTGAATTTACAAAAATGCATTTGAAATTTGATTTCTTATTGTATAATTGAATTGTTTAATTTGAAATCCTATTTCAAAATGTATATCTTTATTTTACAATCAATAACTCATCATCAAAATGCTGTATTGCTTTTTAGTGACTCTCCTGGTCCCTCCGTAAAAAAGAAAATGAAAAGAATTTGAAGATGCTATTTCATAAAAGTTTTTAAAATCCTTTTCAAAATAGAATTTTAAAATGTTTTTTAAAACAGGTTTTAAATGTCTTTTTAAAATTTAATTTAAAAGTCCTTTTTCAAATGACAGAATTTAATAATGAATTAATGAATACAATATGCAAATAATCTTTTATATTTCAATTTAAAATGTGAAATTACAAAATGCTTTTGAAATTTGATTTCTTATTGTACAAATTAATTGTTTGATTTGAAATCCTATATGAAATTTTATATTTTTATTTCACAATCAATTAATCATCTTCAAAATGCTGGATTGCTTTTTCAGTGACTCTTCTGGTCCTCCATAGTATCCACCTGAAAATGTGTATATTCTGAATATGTTCTGATTTTATTTTATTTTTTTAAAACTTTTTCTTTAAGTAGGTCCTTTACTGTCGTGATCAAAAACAATGAATTTCAATTATGAGGCTGTTCTGTGGTTATCAAACAATAAATCAAGAAACTTTTGATCAATCTGTATCAATTTCAGCCGAAAAATAATGTACCGATTTAAGCCCGATTTAAGATGGTTGAACAAATATAGTGGTGTACTCGCTCTATTATATTGCTTGGAAATAGTACTAGTACTTGTACGTATACGCGTGCACATGTGCACGTGGTCAGGATGGTACCACCTCCACCTCAATTTGGGCCAGGAAAAGCCCTGATCACGTTTGGGGGCGTGGTTTAGCCATAGGTTAATTGACCGTGGTGAACCGCCACACCTTCAGAATAATGTTGATTCTCTTTAACCTTGTTTTATGTTCATATTAATATCAAAACGTGGTGTTTTTCATGAAATGTGACGCTACGCTGCTTTCAAATACCCTTATAACAACACCGGAGTCCCCACTTGCCTGTCTGTCAGCTGGCTGTGGCTCAGGAAAGACGAAGACTAGTGGAGGACGACAGTGTGACGTGGAGGGAGAGAAAAGGGTGAAAGAACGGTACCAAAACAAGGTTATATGTGATCAGGGTTGGGCGAGCATCGATGGGAACCGGGAACGTTTGTTAGTACCGAGTTTCTGGTACATCCGATTACGCTGATGCACACGGCACAACTCAACGTCTTTGCTGCTAATATTTAGCGATTTTTTTTGGACCCTCTGACAACTTTCTTTTAATAAAACCACTAGGGACAAGTCTAGTGACTTCTTTATCCATGCTGGAGCCAGCTAGCAGCCGTAGCGTTGACAGCACCAGTACCATCTGTCATCTGTGAGGGAGATTTGTCTCCGATGAACGGGGTCAGACATTTGGTTGATGATAAACTGTTTAATTGTTTTTGTAGATGAAGACAGAGCTTAGAAACAGGCTGCAGAGGGACCATCTGGGAGCATGCATGCTCCTCACATCCCCCCCCCCCCCCCCCCCCCCTCGAAGGACTTTCCTTACAACAGAGCCTTACAGCTCTTTTTAAAAAACAGTAGGAAAATGAAATCCTCAGTTAGATTTGTAAATAATAGGGATGCACGATATAATCGGCCTCCTATCGGTATCGGCCTATATCGGCCTTAAAACTGAGTATCGGACATCTGCCACCCCACCAATATTTAACCAATATTTAACTGATATTTAACCGATTAGCCCGCTGCTTTTAATGTCTAAAAAAACAAAAACTACTTCTTCAAAAATGTATTTTTTACAGACTTTAAAACTTCTAAAAGCAGTTTCTTTTAAGATATTCTGTGTGAACGTTTAAACACGGTCATTTGTGGAAATAGCCAAATGTTAGGGCTGGGAAAAAATATTGATACACTGAAATATCACGATATTTTCATATGCAGATTTCCTATTTATATTTGAAAAAGCAATATTGATCTTTTTTATCTGTGAAATCTCGTGAGATTTCACGAAAACCCGCGAGATCTCGTCACAGAACTACAAAATCTTGTGAGATTTTGTTCGTAAAATAGATCAATACTGCGTTTTTAATTCCTAATATGATATATATACGATATGAAAATACACAATATTTCAGTGTATCAGTTTTTTTCCCCACCCCTACCAAATATCCCATGTTTTGGGATATTGTTTTTTGTTTAGTTTTTTTCTCAGGGAGAAAAAATTCCAGGTGGTGGATATAATTCACATATCCTATTAGTTTTGTTTGAACGACTGTCATTAAGTTTGACGTGGTATACATAACACAAGTTAAGGTATTTTTCTAATTTTGCACAAGGAATAAATCTTACATCATTTATGTTTCAGCTTTAACATCAGTGTTCACATCCGTTATTGGCCACATGAGTTTTAAAACATCGGCATATCGGATATCGGCCAAAGTTCCAATATCGCGCATCCCTAGTAAATAAAAGTATTTAGAAAAACATTCAGTTTGGAGTAGTCGTCATTTCTAAATTTGTGTCATCATCGCCACCCCTCCTCCACTCGGGCAGACCTCCCCCACGGTTTAAAAAAAATCCTGGAGGAAACCCTGGGAAGCCTGATGTAGTCTGGATCAGAGCAGCAGTGGAAACTTCTCTGTTGTCTTTCAGAGGAAACCCAGTGATATTAAAACAATTATTTTCTTAATGAACATCATGTTAACACGTTTACACGCTCCCTTGATGCTGGGAAGTCATTTGCAGAGGAATTGCTTGTTGATGGAGCGTCTTTCATTCAGGGATGCCACGATCAGCTGTGTGTGTGCAGCCTGCCACTGTAGATATTTAGGTAAGAAACAGGATGAACTGTGTGCAACTTATTCTCCTCAGACAAAGAGGCTGCTTTTGATAATGTAATATCTTACTTTCTTTACCTTACACAGTAGAAAGATTAATATGGTAAGAAGGTTTCACTGCTTTACATGGCAGCTGGAGCCCCCCCCCCCCCCCCCCCCCCTTTCCTCTTCCTCCTGCAGTCTAAACTAGGGCTGGACAATAAACTGTATATTTTCTGACACAGAAATATACAGCGTTAACCGTCATTTTGCCCATGTCTGTATGCTCGGTGTGCGCCCCCTTTAAGAAAGCTGGCAGTGGAATTGCTGCACAGGACTTTTTGCTCTCTCAGACTTGCCGTAGTTTCTTGCGGCGTGACATTCCTGCACTTGAGTGTTTTTATTCATCTTTTGTGTGTTTTCTGTACATAACACACATCTGCAAGTCATCAGTGCCCCTCAGAGATGCTCTTCTGTATACTTCGGTTGTAACAAGTGGTTATTTGAATTACTGCTGCCTTCCTATCAGCTGGAACCAAGGGCAAAATTAGCAAAGTTAGGGGCTCCATAGTGTAATCATGCTTTTACTTTGGATATATTAATACTAGTAACAGCTTTGACAATAGAGGTGCGGAACATAGCTCATTTCGACTGAATGTCCCCCGCCTAAGGTGTCCTGATGCCAGGTGGACATGTGGACACTCTTATGCTTGAACATAGTGTTCATTATGGACAATCCATGACGAGCACAGAAGTCCAACAACAGGACACCACTCGGGTTCAGATCAGGGGGGCCATTTCTCCCAATCTCCCCCCTCCAGGTCTCACTGCTGTTGCCCACGTGAGCATTGAAGTCCCCCAGCAGAACCATGGAGTCCTCGGAAGGAGCGCTTTCCAACACGCCGTCCAAGGACTCCAGAAAGGGGGGGGGGTACTCTGAACTGCTGTTCGGTGCATAGGCACAGACAACAGTCAGAACCCGTCCCCCCACCTGGAGGCGGAGGGAAGCTACCCTTTCATCCACCGCGGTAAACCCCAACGTACAGGCGCCGAGCGGGTACCTGCTGGTTCCAGGTCTTTCTGAAGCTCTCCACGAGTGGTCCTGGGCTGTTGGAGAACCTTTCTGATGATTGTTCTGACTCCTCTGTCTGAAATCTTGTGAGGAGCACCTGGCCGTGGCCGCTTTATGACCATGCCGTGTTCTTTCCACTTCCGGATGATGGTCCCAATGGTGCTCACTGGAACTTTCAGAAGTTTACAAATGCACCTGGAACCAATGCCTTCAGTGTGTTTGCAATAATAAGGTTGTGTAGCTCTTTAGACAGCTCTTTGCTTTTACCCATCATGCAATGCTTCTTGTCTGACACCTTGGTGATGGGAAACCTTTTTAAAGGCATCAATCAGGACTAAACCAGCTGATATTACTTTGCACTGATAGGGGACAGGATTACTTTCTAAATACTGACAGACTCCAGCTGCTTTCTTGGCTTTCACATCTTTTTGTCTCCATTTCTTCATGTGTTCAATACTTATTCCCTGTGTCATTTCACTATATTACACATAACCTTATCTATGGACATAGATGTTAGGATTTCTTTGTACATGTGCATTACTTGGGTTGTTGCCGACATCTGGTGAAAATTTCATGTCAATATCTCTACTAGAAATAGATTTTCTGAGAAAAATGTTGACGTGTTCAATACTTTTCCCCCGCTGTTTATGGTTAAATAATTTGATTTTAGGCCATTCCGCCCAGCCCTAGTCTAAACTTGTGGGGCACACCCCTCCTTTCCTCTTCCTCCAGCAATCTGAACTGGTGCCCCCCCCCCCCCCCCCCCCGACATTAACAAATGCTTCTTAATGACTTCTTTATTTTTAGTTATTGAGTTATAGTTAAATCCAGGTCAGATTTAATAAAGCCCAGGCGTGGTGCAATGACAGGCCCAGCTCATACTGTTGTCTCTCGTCAGGAGCAGGGGGGTGGTGGTGCTCCCCCAGCTCGGATTAAGTTGTGCCTGCTACACTCATTTTCCACTTTCCTATTAATGACCACCACTGCAATTATGATATTAGCAAAATGCAAATGGCTCTAATTGAAGACTCTCAGGTTTTAATAGGAGGGGGGGGGGTGAAGGTATGCTTTATGCTGGAAATGCGACTGACATCATTTCCAGTGTGGAGTTATGGTTAGGCAGCATTATACACAGTGGGCCTCAATCTCCAGCGCACTCGAGATTGGCTTAGTGTCTTAATTGGTCTGGGGCGTGCTAATAGCCACCCGGGGTTTCAGCTGTAATTCTGTCTGCTGATTGGCCAGGTGAGTGAGTCTTCTCTCTGCTTGTCTCCGTTTTGCTCTGATGTGGTCATCTTAATAAGCTGGGGACTGCAAACCTGTGGCAAAAACGTGATAATTAATGTAAAGTGAGGTGAAGCAGGTCGGCCACCGTCACTGGCTCGCCCCGGAACGCAGCTGCTGCTCCGTGTCTGTCGGCGTAGTGGCGTTTCCTCTCGTCTCGCCGTCGTCGGCCCGTGTCGCCGCTCCTCAGAGACTGTCTGACAGTGGAGCTGCGGCGGTCCGTCCTGGCCCCGAGCCGAGGGAACGCACCCATACCGATGTCATCTGTGCTTCATAATCAGGCCAAGCGCTAAGTTTTATGATGCGATACCGCTGTTATTGTCAGACATGTCTGAAATTTGTTTTGCACCACTTCAGCCAGATGCTTACGCTGGACAATGAACAAACAGTAAACAATAGACTGACTGATGGATAAAAGGATTTTTCAGTTTAACTTTATTGAACTTGGAACCTGGTATCGTCTTCCGGACGGTGGGAGCTCATACTCTGTGTGTAAGACGTGGTTTGGGTTGAGAATGGGGCTGTAACGTTACCCGTATCGAAATCGAAATTTAGAGCCACGATCCTGTCTCCTGTGGGAGGGGGGAGGATCTCAACACCCTCCAAACCCAGTTCAGACGCTCTGAAACTCCTCAGATCACAGAAAAATATTTGACTTTTTTCCATCAGGCTACAGACTGTTGTAGCATCAGTTGCTAACCAGACAACACGTCTGTCTTCACGGCACGAGCGGTAAAGTGTCGAGTCCTGCAAGTCAAATGAAACTTGTCAGTTTTTCATTGGTACCTAAACTATCGACCGGGATGAGCCGGTCGTGCGCATGCAGCTCGGCAGTGTGTGATTGAGGAGCGATGGCAGGTCTTCAGACACTGAGAACAGTGAAGGACAGGAGGAGGATCACGGTCGTGTTCGGCAGGCCAGACACACGGAGGACGTCCAGCTGGACCGACCGCGTGGACAGCCAAGAGGTGGACGAGTCGCAGGACGGTGGTGACCCCCCCCGCTGCTCCGCTGCTGGTTTTAGGTGTTTTTATCAGCTGGGACTTGTGATGGTAAATCAGAGGCGGTCCTGTCCTGACCAGCCCCAGTTGGAGTGATGAGTCCCGACCCGTCCCTCATGCAGGTTGCTCCATCTCCCGAGCGCGGAGAGGAGGACCGGAGTCGGTACGTGAGGGACTCCTCGTGGAAGCCGCACTGTTGGACGACCAACTGGATGCCGCGTGTGTGAAGAGGGATGCCAATGAAACATAATTAATGAAATCCTCCGTCTCTTCATGAGCTTTTGGGCTGGGATAAACAATTATTTTTTAAACAATTACTCTATTGATTATTTTTCTGATGCAATGATTACTCTAACAATTCACTTTTTCAGTTCGATTTGACTCATTCAATTATCGATTATCTCCCCATACTGTAAATTGACAGACAGCAATTTATACATGTTGATATACATATCTGAAATGAAAAAAGGAGCATGAATGAAAAGGCAGTGGGAGCCGGCAGCTTGTCATGGAGTCTTTCCTGAACCAACAGGATGTAAAATTTATAATAATTATAATAATACTTGAGTTATTGAAATAATGGTAATGTTAACTTGGAGGCTTTAAGCTAATACAGAAATTGTTTTCCAACAGAAGATAATGAAGATAAGTGAACATTCAGAATTTAACATTTGAACATGGGTCTAGCTTCCTGAAAAAATCTGTTGGTGCTTTATACGGGTTCCAGTCACTTGGAAATTAAATGAAAAATACTTCATTTATCCCAGAAGTGATTTCAAGCTATTACCGACAGATGAAACACTAACGTGAGGTTGAGAACGTGACTTATGATATACTGAGTCAGAGATGAGGCAGCTTCCGGCATCAGCTGGCGTCGATCACACGGAAGTTGTCTCATTGTCTCATGAGGCTTCGGTTTCGCCATCCCTAACATCTCATACCTTCGACGAACGAGTGTCTGCCTTCACTGCCTTACACTTTGGAAACTTGGAGGAGCCACTCGCATTGGAGATGGCGCCGCCATCTTTGTTTTGGTTTGGCGACGCATTGGTATGCATATTTTGCGTCCAAGTATTTTTGTGTCGATGCGTCGTCCCACCCTTATTTATTACATGAAGTTAAATGTTATTATAAATGTTTTTCAATAAAATACTTCTCAAATTCAAAAAATCGTTGTGTATTGAATCGTGGGTCAAAAATCATGATACGAATCAAATCGTGAGTTGGTGTATCGTTACAGCCCGAGTTGGGAGTTATATTTTTTGCCAGTCTCAGCATATTTTGCTGATAAGATGTTTCATAAAGTTGATGCAGAAGTTGTCCGATAATCTTGGAGCATATGTTTAGGTGTAGTTTAGGTGTAGACTTCTGTACCAGGTGGAATTACAGTGCTGTAGGATGGACATGATGGCAGATGTGGAAAATGGCTAAATAATTTTCTTGCTCGCCCCAAAAGACCGAAGGCGTCAGAGGAAGTAGCTCCTTTGTTTTGTTTTTTTACAAATCATTTCGATGTGGTCTTTCCAAGATTGTAGCTGGTCAAACTTGACCCGTAGTTATTTATATGATGGTGCCTGTTTGATTTCTATATTGTGAATTACGGTTGGAATATGTTGACACTCAGACTGTGAACCAAATATGATTTCTTCTGTCTTTGCGGTGTTTATTAGGAGAACTTTTTTTTTCACAAGTTACTCCTCTAACCCGTGATGTGAGCACAGTCACCGAGGCTGCTGGGATTCTCAGAACCGCAGAGTAACGGGTACGTGTGATCATGTAGGTGAGGTTGCTGCACGTCTCTGTGCTTGGTAAACGAGCATCTCCACCTTCCATGCCAGCATTTTGCCCGTGCATTTCTGACACAATGCTTGAGCTTGACATATGTGTTGATCTCACCGTTCATGAATCACCGTGGCAACACACACGAACTTGCAGAGTGTGTGCTGTCTGGAAGCAGCTCACTTGGCTGAGGAGTTTGCAAATGGGACGCTGTCATCAGTCTTCCCAGCAAGACTTCTGGCTGTCACGCTGCTTCCATCAGGGCCAAGCAGTGCAGCAGCTAGTCCCTGCTGTTCTGGGTGGGAGACCCCAGAGGTGAGGAAATGGGAACATGTTTGTGATGCGCTGGTGACTTTTTCTGAGCACGCTCCGTGTGGAGGACCTGGATGTTTGTTGATGTGGAGCAATGGTCTAACTCATCCACACTAAAATGAGTGACCGTCTACCTCAGACTGAAGTTTTCAGGCTTCAGATCAGACATGGTGGTCCCGTCTTCTCATATTTACTGATAGAAAGGATTAGAAATGGATTTGTGGTTGTTGCTGTCCTGCTTGGATGATGAAGCTCTTTTTACATTTATCAGCAAACTGGAAAAGTTTTTTATGAACAAAGTCACCTTGAAGTCATTCACGGACCACAGTGCTTTTACTCGGGCTGCAGTGTGGAAAGAAGAAAGGCAGCGTTGTGTTGTTAGCATTAATTCTTAATGAATTTTAAAAGATATTCCTGCTTCACTGTGATTAGTTAGTGATTGTCTTACTATTGTAGGCTATGGTAGGTTGATGGTCTGTAGAGGACCACAATCACTGTGTTGGCACATTTTGTCAGTTATCACCAGCCACCTCGCGATACTGTACTGTCGCGGTATTTAGCCTACGATAACGATGATATCACCGTACAGATTCGAAGCTAACCAATGGTTAAGGTACTCTGTTCATTTAGGTGTTTTCACAAAACATCTGGATTTAAGTAGCGACTTCACGTATGATTGATGACCAAATGCTGAACCTATAATGAATTTGAGCATATAAAGGTGCACAGTAATGTGCACACAGCTTTTAAAGGAACTGTACGATACTTTTCAAATGTTTTAAAAGTCAACTACAGGCATATATAAGCTAAACATGTTCCCCTCACCACTACCACCACCAAACTAATCTGGTGTTAAACAGTAGTTTTTTATGCGTCTAATTTCCAACACAAAAGTAAAACGTCTGACTGCACCGAACTACCGAAGCTCTTGACCAATCTCCACGTGTTTTACGCCCATTTCATGACGTTGCCCTGTAACAGACACAGATTCTGAAGGTAACAGATTGCATTTTAACACCGGCTTCATCACTCACATGGACGTTATCTGTAAACATTGATGGATGATTGGACTCCGATCGACAGAATAAAATGGAGCAGCCTGTTATGGAGCTGTATGCGCTCGACCCAGAGTCTGATATGGAGTTTGAAGTACACGCAGTACCACAGAAGTACCACAGAGACCCCTGACAAGTAGGCTAAATTAGCTAACAAGCCATAGGCTAACAGTTAGCATTGAGCTAGGAGACATTTTACTCACCGGTGGTGGTGTCTGTCCGTGAGGCGTTTTCATGGTGGAACTACGTCAGGTTTCAGAAGTAATCCCAGAGAAAAAACACTTTACTGCCTGAGATTCATGAAGTTGTCAGGAGTGAAGTTCACACACAAAGTTGAGGCTTTTTCTGCTTCTGAAGATATAATCCAACCACTTCTGGAGTCGATTCATCCAGTACAACAAATAAACTCCCACACCGAGAACGACCACATTTTTTTCCAACTTGCCGTCATCTAGAGCTAAAAAATAATAAACTTCTGAATTCTGGATCAAACGTCTGTTTGCTGATGGCTGTTTGTCTCTGAGCAAATCTTCCTGCAGCTGTTAGTTTCTTCCTCAGAGAGTGTGTACAGGTTAGGATTCTCCTCCAGTTTCTCTTGAACAAAGAGGACGTCTTGCTACGATGCTGCGCATGCATATTTGTCGCTTCATGATTGGTGCCACCTTGTTACGTACACCGGTGGTCAGTCAGTCAGATTAAGGGAGCTAGAGCTTGGCCTGAATATTTATATATATATATTACTCAAATATGCACAAATGAAGAAAAATACCCCCTTAAATGAAGTTTTTTGAGGAAATAACAGTAACGTGCTTAAAAACTCTTAAAAGTATATTTTTCATGATACGGCTCCTTTTAATAGGAGAAGAATAACAGGATTTTTCCCCCATCAGCTTAATTTATTTCACTTCATGACCATGTTTGCATTTAAATCCTGCAGCAGATGATAAAGGTAAGGATGATGGCACTTGCTAGAAATAAAGTGAATATGGGAAAAAACCTCAGCTGGAGGAATTTCACTGTCTGGTCCCCTGTGATTCGCTCCATCACTTAGTGGAGGGGGTGGGTTGTGGCCTTTCCCCCTTGGGGGCTGGGGATTGGCTGTGGTCGTGGTGTTCTGGTGGTCTGTCTGGGGGGCAGTTCCTGGGCAGTGTGCTGTTGGTAGCTGTATGTGTGGCCTGGATGTGGCTTGTGGGCGGCTTGAGACTGTGCTGCCCGGTGGGGATGGGGTGGGCGGCCGGACCCTTCTGGGTGTGTGTGTGTGGGGGGGGGGTGGTGGTGAGTGCATCAGTATGACACAGTGTGTGGGATGTGAGAGAGTGTGTGTGTGTGTGTGTGTGTGTGGGGGGGGGGGGGGGGGGGGGGTGTACAGGTGTGTGTGGAAGTGGGGGTATGCGCATGTGTCTGTTTAGGTGTGATTGTGCATGGGGAGGGTGTGTGTGTGTGTGATGTGTGGAGGGCTGGGGGTTGTTGGGAGAGGGTGGAGGATGGTGTAGGCGGGTAATGGGGTCAGGGTGTCTGAGGGTGGGAGTGTGGATGGTTGTCTGCATATGACTGTGGGTGTGTGTGAATGGATGGGGTTGCCTCTGTGGTCGGCCTGGTTGGCTCGGGGTCGGCGGGTCTTGGATTCGGGCTCGGTTGCTGCACTGGCTACGTCCCCCTGGGGGTGGTGGTGGTGCCCGTTCCTGACCACAGCTGCCCTGCGGGGTCATGATGAACAGAAGTGCCTTCTGCCACCAAGAGTGTGGCTCTTCTTCTGGGGGAGGTTCCCTGCAACCAACTTGTGGGTTTTGTCCCCCCGTCCTTGCACTCTGGCCGTCCTCCCCCCGACTCCCCTACACACATTCACATAGGGCTTGGAGGAGCTATGTTCCATAGTTCCTGTGGTGGCTCACTCTCCGGTTTTAAATGCATTAAGTCACCACAAAAAAGTAAAAAAAAACAAACAACCCCACAGATGCCATACACAACATATTTCCTGGTGGGTCGGGCCGCACGGTGCCTGATGGGGCTGCTCAGGTAGGTGGACTCTCTGTGTGGCGCTTAAGGTTCACAGAGAGGCAGAATTTAATAAGCAAAAAAATCTTGGCCATTCTTAAAATAAGTTCATTTTTATTTTTTTTTATTTTTGCTTGTAATAATCAAAACAATTCTGCCAATGGAACAAGCAAAATTTTCTTAAAGTTGTACTTCCGTGGTCATTTCATTAATATTTCTGTGTTCTCCATTATTATTGAATGCATTCTGCATCGTTTCTGTTTAAAAAAACCTTCTGGTATCTTTGTATCCAGCTGTATTTGTATACTAGAAGAGAGGCTTGTGGTCCAACAGCAGCTTTTCCGGGTCCTTCTCATGAATTTCCGTCTGATTGGCTGGCTCCCATCAGTGTATGAAGGAAGCTCCGCCCTCTGCTCTTATTTCGCTACAGACAGGAAATAGAGCCGACAAACAAGTTTGTTCCGCCATGCTAACAAACAGTTAGCTAATTAGCTTCTCAACTCCGAAGCTACAGTCGTGCCGTCTTTACTTCTAGTGTGTAGTGGAGGGTTACCTGCCTTCCAATGGACGGATAGAAACCCCACGTGGGATACGCTATTTGCAATGTTACGTAGAAGTGCAAGGCTCTTCCCGATTCGCTCTTTTCTTTGTATTGTTTCTGTGATGAGGAAGCACAGCCGACTGGGGGGAACGCAACGCTAGCAAGTCAGCATGTGTAAGTAAACAAGGGGAAACCCTCCGTATTTCAGAAGGAGCAAGTTAAACGGGTTTTCAGTGGAAGGAGGCCTTTAAGATTTCTTGAAATAAGATGTATTGCCCTAAAACAAGATCTTATATCTCACTGAAATGTTTCTCTTTAGGTAATTTTGTCTTATTTTGAGCGTGATGAGATATTTCAACTAGAAATGAGAAAAATATACGAGGTAAGATTTGAGTTTTTGCAGTGCAATCCGACATGAGCTGGAGAAACTGCTAAAAGACTCCACCAAGCATGGGCATCCAACCCAAGCATGCAAAAGTCTTGTATTTTGGATAAAATGATCCTTAGACAGAACATAACATCAGGTCAGAAAGACCGACACCTGCAGACATGCTGTGCAGGGACCTATTCAAGCCTACTTTACTCTGAGTGACTTGCCTCACTTTAATCCGTCTGTCTCAGGGCCATAATATATTTTTGTGTTTATTGGTTTGGTTGTGTATGTACACATACTGTATGCTTGTATATATGAGTGAGTTTATGATCTTAAAGAGCCGTCATCCTTCTTCAGGGCTGTGATTGCTAATATGTGAGTAAGCCGGCACCTTTATGAGGTGGACAGTCTCCCATCATTCCATCACTCCCCTAAGTGTGTGTCTGAGCACAATGCTCGCATCCCTCTCCTCTAACACACTCCATAAATCGTCAGCAGGTGTACAGCTGTGACAGCTTGCCACGCAGCATCTATTGTGATGTAGTGTAAATCTGGAGGAGGACGATTCCGATCCTTTGTCTCAGACCAGGCTTTTGTCTGAAGGTCTCAGTGGAGCAGTGATGGAGACGTGAAGGGTCGACACTCCTTCACAGCATACCGAGAGGCAGAGCCAGCAGTAAATCTGACAGCTATGGTGCTGAATGCTCCAGCCACATCACTGTTGTGTCCTCAGCTTCAAAAGATTGTAATTAGCTCATGAAGGAGAGTGTGATTTATAAGATGACTCCGGCTAATGTCTTCCAGAGACGTGTCATTTTCTGAGAGCTTAAATCTCACTGCTCTGACTGCTGGAGTGTTACTTTATTTTAGCAGCAGAGGTGTGTGGACCAAAGTTTATTCCAGTCACTTCTCAGTCAGTCATGTTTACGTAAACTCCAGACAGGTGTAATAACTCGCTCAACAAAATAACAAGAAAAACATTCATGGTGTCCTTCATTCTGTCCAGGATTGTAGCATAGTCTAAAACTCCTAAGTGCTGTTTACTATTTATTTATGATTTATTTTGATCAGAAGTGAGTTAATGGCAATCAGAAATGAGGAATATGTGCAGTGAAAGCAACACTACATAAATCTCTGAAACGTTGAGCTTATAGGTTAAGGTTCATATGTTCCGGAGGAAGGTTCAGATGTTCCCGGAGGAAGGTTCAGATGTTGCCTGGAGGAAGGTTCAGATGTTGCCTGGAGGAAGGTTCATATGTTGCCTGGAGGAAGGTTCAGATGTTGCCTGGAGGAAGGTTAATATGTTCCCGGAGGAAGGTTAATATGTTCCCGGAGGAAGGTTCAGATGTTCCCGGAGGAAGGTTCAGATGTTCCCGGAGGAAGGTTCATATGTTCCCGGAGGAAGGTTCATATGTTCCCGGAGGAAGGTTCATATGTTCCCGGAGGAAGGTTCATATGTTCCCGGAGGAAGATTCATATGTTCCCGGAGGACAGTTCAAATGTTCCCGGAGAAAGTTCAGATGTTCCCCGGAGGAAGGTTCAGATGTTCCGGGAGGAAGGTTCAGATGTTCCCGGAGGAAGGTTCAGATGTTCCCGGAGGAAGGTTCAGATGTACCCGGAGGAAGGTTCATATGTTCCCGGAGGACAGTTCAAACGTTCCCGGAGAAAGTTCAGACGTTCCCGGAGGAAGGTTCAGATGTTCCCGGAGGAAGGTTCAGATGTTCCCAGAGGAAGGTTCAGATGTTCCCAGAGGAAGGTTCAGATGTTCCCAGAGGAAGGTTCAGATGTTCCCAGAGGAAGGTTCAGATGTTCCCAGAGGAAGGTTCAGATGTTCCCAGAGGAAGGTTCAGATGTTCCCAGAGGAAGGTTCAGATGTACCCGGAGGAAGGTTCAGATGTACCCGGAGGAAGTTTTGAGATGTTGCTGGAGAAAGGTTCAGTTGTACCCGGAGGAAGGTTCATATGTTCCCAGAGGAAGTTTTGAGATGTTGCCGGAGGAAGGTTCATATGTTCCCGGAGGAAGGTTCATATGTTCCCGGAGGAAGGTTCCGATGTTCCAGGAGGAAGGTTCCGATGTTCCAGGAGGAAGGTTCAGATGTTCCAGAAGGAAGGTTCAGATGTTCCCGAAGGAAGGTTCAGATGTTCCCGGAGGAAGGTTCAGATGTTGCCTGGAGGAAGGTTCATATGTTCCGGAGGAAGGTTCAGATGTTGCCTGGAGGAAGGTTCATATGTTCCGGAGGAAGGTTCAGATGTTGCCGGAGGAAGGTTAATATGTTCCCGGAGGAAGGTTAATATGTTCCCGGAGGAAGGTTCATATGTTCCCGGAGGAAGGTTCATATGTTCCCGGAGGAAGGTTCAGATGTTCCCGGAGGAAGGTTCAGATATACCCGGAGGACAATTCAAATGTTCCCGGAGGAAGGTTCATGTGTTCCCGGAGGAAGGTTCAGATGTACCCAGAGGAAGGTTCATATGTTCCCGGAGGACAGTTCAAACGTTCCCGGAGAAAGTTCAGACGTTCCCGGAGGAAGGTTCAGACGTTCCCGGAGGAAGGTTCAGACGTTCCCGGAGGAAGGTTCAGACGTTCCCGGAGGAAGGTTCATGTGTTCCCGGAGGAAGGTTCAGATGTTCCCGGAGGAAGGTTCAGATGTACCCGGAGGAAGGTTCAGATGTACCCGGAGGAAGGTTCAGATGTTCCCGGAGGAAGGTTCAGATGTTCCCGGAGGAAGGTTCAGATGTTCCCGGAGGAAGGTTCAGATGTTCCCAGAGGAAGGTTCAGATGTTCCAGGAGGAAGGTTCAGATGTTCCCAGAGGAAGGTTCAGATGTACCCGGAGGAAAGCTCAGATGTTCCCGGAGGAAGGTTCATATGTTCCCGGAGGAAGTTTTGAGATGTTGCCGGAGAAAGGTTCAGTTGTACCCGGAGGAAGGTTCATATGTTCCCAGAGGAAGTTTTGAGATGTTGCCGGAGGAAGGTTCAGTTGTACCTGGAGGAAGGTTGATGTTGTCGGAGGAAGGTTCAGATGTTGTCGGAGGAAGGTTCATGTTCTGGAGGAAGGTTTAGATGTACCTGGAGGAAGGTTGATGTTGTCGGAGGAAGGCTCGGATGTTGTCGGAGGAAGGTTCATGTTCTGGAGGAAGGTTAATATGTTTTCGGAGGAAGGTTCATATGTTCCCGGAGGAAGGTTCATATGTTCCCGGAGGACGATTCAAATGTTCCCCGGAGGAACGTTCATATGTTCCCGGAGGAAAGTTCATATGTTCCCGGAGGAAGGTTCATATGTTCCCGGAGGACAGTTCAAATGTTCTGGAGGAAGGTTCAGATGTACCCGGAGGAAGGTTCATATGTTGCCGGAGGAGGGTTCAGATGTACCCGGAGGAAGGTTCAGATGTACCCGGAGGAAGGTTCAGATGTACCCGGAGGAAGGTTCAGATGTACCCGGAGGAAGGTTCATATGTTCCCGGAGGAAGGTTCATATGTTCCCGGAGGAAGGTTCCGATGTTCCAGGAGGAAGGTTCATATGTACCCGGAGGAAGGTTCATATGTACCCGGAGGAAGGTTCATATGTACCCGGAGGAAGGTCAATATGTACCCGGAGGAAGGTTCAGATGTACCCGGAGGAAGGTTCAGATGTTGCCAGAGGAAGTTTTGAGATGTTGCCGAAGGAAGGTTCAGTTGTACCTGGAGGAAGGTTCAGATGTTCCCGGAGGAAGGTTCAGATGTTCCAGGAGGAAAGTTCAGATGTTCCCAGAGGAAGGTTCATATGTTCCTGGAGGAAGTTTTGAGATGTTGCCGGAGAAAGGTTCAGTTGTACCCAGAGGAAGGTTCAGTTGTACCTGGAGGAAGGTTGATTTTGTCGGAGGAAGGTTAAGATGTTGTCGGAGGAAGGTTCATGTTCTGGAGGAAGGTTCATATGTTCCCGGAGGAAGGTTCTTATGTTCCCGGAGGAAGGTTCTTATGTTCCCGGAGGAAGGTTCATATGTACCCGGAGGAAGGTTCAGATGTACCCGGAGGAAGGTTCAGATGTACCCGGAGGAAGGTTCAGATGTACCCGGAGGAAGGTTCAGATGTACACGGAGGAAGGTTCAGATGTACCCGGATGAAGTTATGAGATGTTGCCGAAGGAAGGTTCAGTTGTACCCGGAGGAAGGTTCATATGTACCCGGAGGATGGTTCAGATGTTCCCGGAGGAAGGTTCAGATGTTCCCGGAGGATGGTTCAGATGTTCCCGGAGGAAGTTTTGAGATGTTGCCGAAGGAAGGTTCAGTTGTACCTGGAGGAAGGTTCAGATGTTGTCGAAGGAAGGTTCAAATGTTGTCAGAGAAAGGTTAAGATGTTCTCGGAGGATGGTTCAGATGTACCCGGAGGATGGTTCAGATGTTCCCGGAGGAAGTTTTGAGATGTTCCCGGAGGAAGGTTCAGATGTACCTGGAGGAAGATTCAGTCGTACCTGGAGGAAGGTTGTGATGTTAGTGTTGTAGTCAAGACCGCACCAACCGAGACCAAGACATTTCCGAGACCAGGGAGTACCGAGACCAAGACAAGGTCAAGACATTTAGAGGTCAAGACCGAGACAAGACCAAGACTTTCACAGACCGAGACCGAGACGAGACCAAGACCTTTACGGACCGAGACCAAGCCGAGACTAAGGACACAAATATCAAAGAAAAATCATAACAAAAAATCAAAATGTGAGGGTTTTTTAAAGTTAACTTTTAAACACATATGACAACAAAAATTAATCGTTGTTCTGTTGTTTTGAAAGCAGCATTATGAATTAAATAAACTATAAACTAATAAATTTTGGCAAACATCAATTTTAACTATTGCCAAGTTGGGAGAAATCTCTTCTTATTTTCTGTCATTTGGTCTCTTTTTAATCTCAGTGTCTGTTTTAGAACTAATGACAACAGTATAAGTAGCCTACTCCTATATGTAGGCCTATATAAGTTCTGCATATCATCTGAAATTTCTGCAGTGTCATCATCATCATCATCATCATCATACTCACAATGTTGAAAAGTTTTACAAAGAACTATTTTGTTTAGTAATGAGACAGTTTGCACAAACATGAAATGATATAATCACTACTAAAAAAAAGTTTATAATCAAACAAAATTCAGATTCACAACAAACCTGAAGTAAACATGCACGCTGCATGAGGTGAGAACCATGTAGACTCAATCACAAATGCGCAAACGGAGAGTTTGTTCAGTAAATATAAACTCTACATTAACCTGGAGACAATAATGACCCTGCTAAGCATCACTGTTGCAGGTAAGAGGTTCTTAATGATCTCTGATGTGAAATAATTACTCTGCATACCTGCAGTCTGAAAAAATAACGGGGATTTGCTGTGTGGATGATCGATCTCTGATCAGTAACTGAACAGCTGATGATGCGGTGCATTGCGCCTTGGCAGGCGGAAGAAGTAGTTCAAACCTATTTGTACGATTTAGTTCGTTTTCACGGTGTTCATCGGTGATGATAAATGTGAAATCAGATTTAGCTTGAGAATCAGTTCTATAATACAGGTGGTTGGTCGGGGAAGAATCACTATTTCAGTATCAATCCGCACAGAAATCGTCTTTTCGGGGAAATGCTTTTGAGCTTCATGGTTTTTTGGTTAATTTTATTATAAATACTGAGGTCCTGGTCCAGACCCCGGTATGCTATGGTATGGCAATGGTAGCTACAGTCATGCTTACAAGTTCACACAGCCGCTCTCCTCCTGTCGGCTCGCGCATCTCTGCAGGTGTGCGCAGGAGGCGCTTGGTCACAGTGCAGCTGCAGGGAGACGTAACACTACCGATGTTTTTAAGTTGTCATTCGCTGTTTTTAAGAGGCTCCTTTTCCTCTTATCAGCAGCTAAGTTATGGACAAAAAGCCGATCAGCGATGGTCTCGACCGGTCTCGTTCAAAAATCCCGAGACAGCCCTGTCCGAGACCGAGACAAGACCGGGACAAAATGCTGTCGATACCAAGACGAGACCGAGAACCTAAAAAAAATGGTCTCGAGACCAAGACCGATCTCGAATACTACAACGCTATGTGATGTTCCTGGAGGAAGGTTCAGATGTACCTGGATGAAGGTTCAGATGTTCCTGGAGGAAGGTTCAGATGTTCCTGGAGGAAGGTTCAGATGTTCCTGGAGGAAGGTTCAGATGTTCCCGGAGGAAGTTTTGAGATGTTGCCGGACGAAGGTTCAGTTGTACCTGGAGGAAGGTTGATGTTGTCTGAGGAAGGTTCATATTCTGGAGGAAGGTTCAGATGTTCCTAGAGGAAGGTTGTGATGTTCTGGAGGAAGGTTCAGATGTACCAGGAGGAAAGTTGTGATGTTCCTGGAGGAAGGTTCAGTCGTACCTGAAGGAAAGTTCAGATGTTCCTGGAGGAAGGTTCAGTCGTACCTGAAGGAAAGTTCAGATGTTCCTGGAGGAAGGTTCAGTCGTACCTGGAGGAAGGTTCAGATGTTCTTGGAGGAAGGTTCAGTCGTACCTGGAGGAATGTTGTGATGTTCCTGGAGGAAGGTTCAGATGTTCTGGAGGAAGGTTCAGATGTTCTGGAGGAAGGTTCTGGAAACACCAGAAAGGGTGAATGTTACGGTGTTGCAGCTGTTAGTGATCCTGGTTACAGGATGTATTTTAATCCAGAATGAATTATTCCAAATTATTCTCTCTTGTGTTTACACGGAAATAATTCAGAAATAAGGTTTACATGGAAAACACATTTGTTTAATTCCTCTTCAGATGTGGGGGTGGGGAAGGGTTCTGATTGGACAGGGGGTGAGCGTGACGTATTTACGTTTGTTTACAATTATCTGGAAGTAAACAGACGCTGGTTCCTGCTCCTTTAATTTAGACGATGACGTGAAAACCACACAATAGCACAGATTTTCTCTGTATTGTGATTATAGTTTTTAAGAATCGACTAATTATTGGCTCAGCTGATTTTATCGGCCAATATTTAGCATTTTGCTGATAATTGGTATCGGCCATTGTAAGTGTGATATCGGTGATATTTCTTTGTAAGCCTGCGTTTGCAGCCCACACCTAAGTATGATCCAGCTTGCTGTTTCACTCATGGTCTGGTTTCATTACTTTGCTCTACTGAGTAAAGCTCCTCCCATAACAGCATCTGAAGGGTTAAAGTAAACCGTAATCAGCTGTTACTTCCGCCGTTTGAACCAATCATATGGGGCTGTGGGTGCTGCATGCTCAACACACATACACACTGCAGAGAAGCTGCAGCATCCTGCTGACGTGAAGGTGAAGAAAGCAGATCTGACAGCAGCTGGACTAAACACCACAGTCCTGCAACCACAAGGTTCTAGAAAAGTCTGGACACCAGCAGTGGTGAAAGCATGCTAGTTAGCATTAGCTTCTATTTGGTTTCACCACGAGACCGCTTGTTTATCAAGACAACACCCAAAGTCTTGTAAAAAGTGTGCGCGCCGTGTGTACTGCCGACTCTGTTAATGCACAAGTTTGCGAGGTTGTAGATTTGAATGAATCAGACGACATAAATGGACACGACTGATGACGCAGTCTGACTTTATGGCAGCACAGAGGTTTGGGAAGAGCTTCCTCCGTCTGCTTTACATTTAGCATGCAGCTAAATGCTCATGGGAGCACGTTTATGTTGGAATAATAATAATAATAACCCTTATATGACGACAGAGTAGTTTCCATAAATTCATGTTTCTGCAGTTTTCTCATGTGTAACCATAACGACTATTACTATCATTTCAGATGCATCTGAAGTGAAGCTAAACATACTTGGAAGAAGTCAAGATGAATTACAGAATCATACTTTTCATCATTCCATCTGCAACATGTGTCTCCATCAGTTAAAAATCTGAGCATCTGATGTGAATCTATCCTTGTAGGACGTCATCGGGGTATTTAAAGCATCTATCAACTCTTTCTTTAAGCGCTCCTGTTGGAACCGCACACCAATACCTACAGGATGTTTTATGAACGGGCAGGACATTTTCCAAGAGATCTGATTGGTCAGGAGGTGGTGACTGATCTCTGATCCAGAACTAAACGTCTCTGGAGCAGGTTAGGCGTACATCAGTTACCATGGTGATTTACACTGATAAGAAGTGAGCCAGCATGGTAGGATGGAAAACCCAGTTACCCTGAAGTAGGCCTGCACGATTTTGACAAAAAACCTAATTGCGATTTTTCTGCAAATCGCAGAAATTGTGATTCAATTTGCGAGTTTTACATTTGATAGTTTTAAATGCATAACACTAAAAATATAAATGAAAAGAGTCGTTACTTTAACAACAACAATCTACTTTAAAAACTATTATGTGTCCAGCATCCTCTTCTGGTTTCTGTCTGATGTTGAACCAGAGAAAACTCTGAACAAACTCAATCACTGTGTAGTTTTTATTAATGTTTTGTGATTACTACAAAGGTGATTAATTACAGTTAACTCCTTCACCCAAAAGTAACAGCGTTTATAACTAGGGATGTATATCGTTATGATTTTATCGATACCGATACCAATATCGATACTCCCTATTGATACCGGTATTTATCGATTCTCTTATTGATACTATAACATAACTTAGAGTAAATAATAAAGACATTACAAGATGTTACAAGATCCAGCGGTGGAGAATATTTGTTCAGATGATGTTGAAGAAGCCTGGACATAAAAGTGGGTGAAGGACAGCTGGGAGAATAAGGGAATTGTGTCTGTCTTAGTCCATCATTGTGATTATTTGACTGCGTAATGATAACTCGATGGTTAGGTAGATGTACAAAAAGTATCAATAAGGGTATCGTTAGTCCAGAATCTTAACGGTACCCTGGTATCGTTAAGATTAGGAACCGGTACCAAACGATACCAGTACTCGGTATACATCCCTATTTATAACGGAACTTCAGTTTTGTAAAAATAAATAATTACTTTGGAAAAGTAATAATTCTATTACTTTTTATTTTTCCCATTTAACTTTAATTTCTGTGTTGAATTATTCCTGATAAAAGTGAACATCAGATCTCACTAATGAATGAAATAGAATAAATAACAGAATCTTGGACAGTCAGACTGACGGATGTTTGAGGGGAACTTCAGATCGTGGTTATAACGGCTTCCAGCCAACACGTACAAACGCGTAGTTTTAATGAACATTTCACGTTGTTCATGTCTTTAATCTCTGAGAGAAAACTCACGTTTGTGATTCCAGTTTATAATTCTTCTCTTTTTCTCACTGTTGCTTCACTGTTGCTGCACTTCTAGTGTGTGTGTGTGTGTGTGTGTGTGTGCGTGTGTGCACCTGTGTTCAGCTGCGTGCAACAGGTCGTGTTTGCTGACAGTTCATCAGTCATTGTCATCATTGTTTATCGCTGTTTTATTAACTGGATTCATGCGCGTTTGTCAGGATGGTGACGTCGCCACCGTCGCTGCTCTGCACTTTGCAGAGGCTCCACACGAACATCTTCCAGTCTGCGGTGCATGACGAGTGTCCAGGTGTAACCGGATCACTCCGCCTCCTCCAGTGCTGTTTCTTTTAACGCCATTATTCCATCACGGTTACCAACTGCTCGTCTCTCGTTACCGAAGAAGTTCCTTCAGCCATTTTTATGTAGATAATCAGTCACCATGAAAACATTTTGCTCACAGCGCAACAGGAGGTACACGTGCACTGTTTGTTGTTTGCTGCTGACTGCAGCTGGTGTCGGTGTAGTGCATACAAGCATGTTTTCCATCACAATTTCTGATTGGCCAGCAAGCCAGGAACGCAGGGTTCAACCATTTTGATTGGCTAATAGGTTTGTCACTCAAATGTCAGACAGAAAAAAAACCAAAAAACCTCAGGAGCATGAGGTTAGGTTATCGCAGTAGTTTAAACCTCAGTATCACTTCGGTTAAGTTTAATCGTGCAGCCCTACCCTGAAGTTACCTCGATAAGAGAAACCTAGCTCGGTAACCAGGTCCTGCTGGTATCACAGTGTGTGTAAAAACTAAATGAGACGTTGTAGCGATAAAACATGTCATGATCCCAAGCATTAGAAAATCTCTCTTTTTCACGACAGTTGTTAAATTTTTACTGTAAGTAAATATCGGCTCTTAATATCGGTTATTGGCCCTTTATGATCACTAATCATCGGTATCGGCCAAGGAAAAACCATATCGGTCGATCCCTAGTAGTTTAGTAGCAGCAGCTCGACACTAACATAGTTCTTCATTTCCGCATGCTGGCACGGGTCGCTGGACCCGTTTCACGTGCGCTTCAACATGCACCATTACAACAGGACGAGGGAAGGAGCATGCTCAGAACGGCAGGAAATAACTTGGAGCGGAACAGACGGTTACATGTGAGGGGAATTATATTTTTCAGAATTAAAAGAGCAATAAACCAACCACTTAGTTCAGAATTAATTTTTATGGTGAATTATAGTTTTCACTCAGAATTAAGGGTTTACGCGGTCGTCTTAAGGGGGGATTAACTTATAATTGGGACTAAAACTCTCCTGTAAACGTGGTGAGTGTGAAGTGGCAGCATGGTTATGGTGATGTGCACTGTTCTCTGTGAATGACATGACTGACTTAGGGCTGCACGATTCTGGTAAAAATGTGAATCGTGATTTTTTTGCTTAAAATTAAGATCACAATTCTCTAAAACGATGTTTTTTCCCTAAAAGTATTTATTGCACAAATAAACTTTAACAAAACAAACAAAACAACCTATTCAAAAGGTAATTCAAAATAAAGCATGTGTTTGCACAAGAGCTTTGTTGGAGCATTTCTTTGGCAGATGCATAGTTGTAGTTCTTTAACATTGGTTAGGGGGTGGGGAGGTAACAGCAGTGTTGCATTTGAGGGCGCTTGAAAAAATCTGGGAAGAATGGAAACTTATTTGTGATAAGCTCATGATTAAAAATGTTTCAGAATTGTTGTGGGTAGAATTGAGATTGCATGTATGTGTGAATTGAGATCACGATTTTTTAACGATTAATTGTGCAGCCCTAGACTGACTTATGGTGTATTCTCTCTGTCTGTCGTCAGGATGCTCTTCTTAGACATGCAGTTCCAGACCCTGAAGCTGAAGGCGGAGGACTCCTCTGGAAGGCAGCATGTCCTCACAATCAAACTAAAGTCAAAGGTGAGAGAAAGGTGGGGGGGGACGGGATCACGTTCACACTGAGAACTTCTCATCTTCACGGGGAATACTTCCCAACTCGCCGGTCGACCTGCAGCCAATCCCAGTCACAACAGGCCAACTTTTCCTAATGCATGCGGGGACGTTGAGTTTGCTGATAGGAAATCAGTGATTTACATCTGTGCCCCCAAATCTGGGTCAAGCTGGAGAGGGTGCGGAGAGACACGGTTACCTGCTGCGACTGAGATGTAGCACAGATAAAACATCTCCCCGCAGACCTTCGCATGATGAAACACCTTCCTGTCTGCAGAGAAAACACCCACACTCATCTGCATAGCTGCTGCCTCCACTCACAGATGTAGACGAGGGCTTTACCTGGTGTAGGTACATGCACGCAGGTGGAATCGCAGTGGATCACAGGGGTAATCTCCATATTGATTGTGTTCAATGACCTGTTGTAGCAGAAACGTGGTGCTCTGGGTGATTATGGTATTGAATTGTAGATTCATCTACGCTACATCGATTCGACCAGTGAGGGTTTGTTTGGTTAGATTTAAACATAGTCAAATTATGATCATTAAAGTGCTCCTTGTGTTGGTTGTAATGTCCCCTAATGGATCTCTATTACATGTCACAGCTCAGCTTTGCACGTTTATTTTATTTTTTTTATTTCCACCAGTAGTTTTTTTTTTCTTAGTACCCAACCGACATAGCAAAAGGACAAAGGCGAAACTGAATGTTGATGTAAAAACGATGCAGACCATGGCTGGTGGGAGAGTCCGCTACATTTCTGCTTTAACTGCTTTGGACGCCCTGGACACGCAGCAGACGGCAGCAGACGCCTTTGTCGCTCGGGACGCGTGCTCTCATTGAAAATGCATTAACTTCTGGCGTCCTTGTTGCTTTTGGTCTGAACAGGCCAAGCAGAGACGTGGAGCCCTGTGTTCATACCGGAGGCCTCCATACGCGCCTAGATTTCAACGCACGAATGCTGAATGTTTACTCGCTTGATTCAGGGGTTTTTTTTGTTTTGTTTTTTTGAGTAAATGTAGCATGTAATATGCACGAATAAGACGCGTCAGGTTGAACTTTCTGGAGGGGGGGATAGTGGTTTGTCACCCATCAGTCACTTCAGTCAGGTGAACATGGCAGAACCCGGTTATTTTAGTACTTTGATAGAGTTGCAGCGTTGTTCCTGGTTTGGAAATCGGAGAACCGAAGACGCCGGCGTGTTTGGATCCACCAGATCCTCCGGAGGTCTCAGAGCTCGGTGGATTTCATCACCTGATCCAGGAGTTACGTCTGGATGACGGCCGCTGATCGGTGCTGCATATCCCTCCAGGATACAAACTACAGGCGCTGTATTCCGGCTGCGGAGCGTCGGTCCATCTGCCTTTGGTAAGGAAGCTAGCTGCAGCTAGTTAGCGCTTCCAGCAAAACTTCCAACAACTTCCAGCAAAAAAGAACGTGGCTGCCGTCAGCAAGCTAGCTATTGTAGCTCAGTTTAATGAGTCTCTGCCGTCTCCTCGCCTCCACCTCTCAGAATTTAACCAGCTGATTAAACGTAACTCCTAACTGACGCTTTTCTGCTGCTTTCATCCTTTGGATCACAACACAGAGCGAGTGTTTGTTTACAGTCAGCTGAGGCTGAACTCCTGGTACTGCAGTCAAAACTGAATACTATACTAGTCTGAGCTCAGACTCATATTGAATTATATTGCCGTTTTATAACAAACAACCTCGGCTTATTTCTGTAGTGAGGACAGAGCTGCTGCATCCTCCGGGAACTACAGGTTCTCTGAGTGTCGGCGTTGTGACGTTTCATCCCGTCAAACACCGGCTGCAGATCTGCAGCTGCAGGTTAATGAGGTTTTGGCTGAATAGGTTTTTAGTCCTAGATTTATGGTATTATTCCACCACTTTTATGTACAGCACTTTGTGATTTTATCTGAGAAAGCGCTTTTCTCTTCTCACTATAGAAGAGAGCAGCGAGCTGCAGAGCACCGGTTCATTCACATCACGTCTCATTTTCAATGACAGGGCTCATATTTTTCGCACATATAAAACGCTTAAGTTTAATTTCTTCAACTTTAAACAAATAGACGGAGTACGCTCTATTCGCATGAGTAGGACGTCTGATTCACGCAAATAAGATGCACGTTTTAGGCTTGTCGCACCGCCAATTCATGTCAAACGTGCCGCCCCAAGCAAACACGCGTTTATGCGCGTCTGTGCATTAAGTTAACATGTAACTTTGATGCGAGAGTAATTTTATTCACGTCCAGTGTGAACACAGGGTAAGTATCAAGCCGACGTGTAAACAGCCTCGTGTGGATATCTTTACTGCTCAGTGAAGGAAGTGAGGACAATGAAGCCCACCCCTGCTCCAAAGATGCTGCTGTAGAAAGCTCTTTCCCACATACATATGTGTACTTATTTTGTGTAAAAATGGTTCATTGCCGAGATGCAGTCACTTTACACCTGGAAATACAGTCCACCATGTTTAAAAGTGGAATTTTCTGTCGGTAAATGTCGAGGTTATCTCATATCATAAGTTCACGCCTCGTGTGTGAGGTGGTGCTTCTCTAAGCCTGGATGACATTCAGCGGAGACGAGGGAGGGCTGTCGGCCCCGTTCTGTGCCAACCTGCCCACCTGGCCCTCCTCACTCCTCTGGCACCGGGTAAAAATAGCTCGGAGTCCTCCCTGCCTCCAGCTGCCTCCACCGGATCCAGCGCCAGGTCATCCCTCACCAGGCACAGCTTGGAGGGAAGCAGCACGAGCGTGGAGGCTTGGAAGGCAGGTCGGTGAGAGAGGACGGTAAACTGGGAGAGGACAGGAAGAAAGTCTTCCTCGTGTGATGAACTCGCCAACGTGGAGAAGCTGGCAACGATACGTTTACTTACTCTACTTCCAGCTTGATACGAGCGAAGGTTCATTACCACAGCAGGCAGACGCTAAGCAGAGACGACATCATTGCAGTCGGTATGACTCACGATATCACGATACAGCTGAAGGTAAACTGCCACAATATCGCTGTGGTGCCACGGTGTTAAACAGTCTGACAAAATAATACGTTTTAGTCCGCTGAATTTTCTCTGCATCTCAATAAAACCATCGTTTAACCTGCAACAGCAGAGGATGGAGGAGCATCTGATCAGCTGATGTATCGACAGCAAGGCCTCAACATCCCGACACGTCCACAAGTCTTGGAGTTCTGGTGGAGTCTGCAACCGCTGGAAGCCGTCAGACTGCATCTGACCGACTTAGTTATTTACCCACTATTAAAGGAACATTGGTTTCTCTGTGCCTGGATATTTTACTTATTAATGTCAGCTTAAGTTTATTTATTTATCTAAAATTTCTATTTAGGATTATTGAGAAAATGTCGGCATACATTGGAGTTACATTGTGGTCACGTTACAAATGTATGCCCAATGTCCAGTCTTTCCATTCCCAACATTTCAGTTTTTCCTTCTTTGTTACAGTTGAAGAATGAACCGTGGATGCATTGTTGCATGAAGACCACCAGATTTTACCTCCCCGGTTCAGTTTGTTCAGTTTAGGATCTCAATTGTTTATATCAACAAACATATGTTGTGTATTTATATAAAAGTCACACGTCAGCAAAGGTTTTCAATCCGTTCAGAATGTCACAACCTTGAACTTTGAATTGTTATTGTTCATTTTATATATATATATATACAGCTGTGTGAAAGAGTGTTTGTCCCCTTCCTGATTTCTTACTTTTTGCTTGTTTGTCACACTTAAATGTTTCAGATCATCAAACAAATTTAAATGTGAGACAAAGATAACACAAGTAAACACAAAATGTAGTTTTTAAATGAAGATTTTTATTAGTAAGGCGGAAAAAAAAATCCAAACTTAAATGGCCCTGCATGAAAAAGTGATTGCCCCCTAAACCTAATCAGTGGTGCGGGCTATCACTGCACTTCATGGGGCTTCCAGCAGCTCCTTAGAATGTGAGGTAACTGGAAACGGTAGATGAACCGTTTCTGTTTGGTTTCTAGCTTCGTCGGCCACTCGTTACGTTTACACTGAGAGTTGTCACAAACTCACGCAGGTGCTGGTGTCCTCAACGCTGGAGTGGTGGTCCAACAGGCTTAGATCCTGTGGTAAAACTGCAGCATCATCATTGTCCTGCTGAATCGTGCGGGTAATGCTGAACACTGAGGGTGAAAGCGGTGTCGTGGACGTGTTCGCTCAGTTCTAGCAGGCTCGTTCATCTGCGGTGGAAATCGCTGTGATTGTTGGACATTTTCCCAACGCCGTCCTCCATATTCTGACTGGAGAGCCATGTTGCTCTGCATGATATTTGCAAGAATAAGACTGCAAATCATGATGGAGTTGTTCTTTTCAGATGCACTGAGCTTTATGCCTACATGTGTGAGCAAAGGCACTATGCTGGTGGTCTGAGAGCAGGACACGTAATCAGGGATTCACAGCGTCGGTTAGCTTTGTATGTTCACCACATCTCATCTCATGCCTCAGGATGACCTCCTTTTTCTTGCAGCATCCCTTTGAGGCTCCTGAATGCTCTGCTGATTTGCCGATTCCTCTGGCCGTCACCTGGACACCGCAGGTATGCACACACGAGCAGACAGCTGAGCAGCGTTGGCTGTAGCATCGTTATAGACACCAGGAACGCTGCTGCTGTCACACATTCCTGCTTTCAAATGGGTCATATATGTATTTAATACTAGAGATGCACCGATCCCGTACCCGGATCGGATATTGGCTCCGATATTGACAAAATAGCTGGATCGGATATCTGATGAATTTGTCTGATCCAGCATTTCTGTTTTTATTAATATCATAATAAATGTACACTTTGTTAATAAATAATATTAAGTACATTTACTTTTTTTATTAGAAGGATAAATGTTTATGTCAGGCATGATACCTTCTCTCACATGACAAGTATCATGGCTTATTCATTCAACAGTAGTATCGGATCAGTTTCGGATATCGGCCAATAGCCCAGGTATGTGTGTCGGACTGGATCAGAAAAATCTGGATCGGTGCATCTCTGTTTAATACCACGACACGCTGTACATAAACTAGATCACCAGCTAAGGGAAGTAGTCTGTGGAACAAACTAATGTACAAAAAAACAAAAAGAAGTTGAATTTCTAAACTTGTCAAGCATCGGAGCAGCAGAATGATGATGGCTTCAGGTCTGAAAAACAGGACTGATCAGGGCTCCAGACTAACTTCCAGCACTGGCTGCATCAGCTGAAAGTTCAGGTACGCCCGTGTTTCCAGCTTGGATGTCAACGGCTCATTTTAATCCAGTTTCAGGATTTTCTTCTGATCGTTTTACAGACATTGATGATTGTTGAAGTCATTGTGAACGATTATGATTAACGATTACTTATGAAGCTCTTTCAGATTTTATAGAACTCATCAGCCTTTTATTACTGAATAACCTCTAGAGCCCCTTTCAGACTTGCTGTGGAAAGCGGTAATATTGCAGACTCTGTCCTTTATAACGCTGAATTCAGACATGCGTACCGGTCTTTTACCTCAGAGATGTAGCAGACATGTACCGGCAGGTCTACATGTCATGAGAGCGGAAATGTTCCGGCACGTCGTTTTGACTGAAGGCACAAGAAAGTGTTCGGGACAGACTTGGAGGGAGAGCGGGGCTGTGCTGACTTTTCCGTAACATTTCCTGATGTCTGAAAGCACCCGGGACGCAATGAGTCTGCAAAGATGCGGCAAGTTTGAAAAGACGAGTCCGTTTAAAGAGCGGATGAACTTTACAGCTCATGTTCCGCAATGCAGGTCTGAAAACGGCTTCGAAGACATTAAATACGAGAACAAATACAGAAAAGTAGCGAATGCATTCAGGAGGGACGGGGAGTGTTTACAGTTAACTATGCTTCAACCTGCGGGTTGGGTCTCAGGTTCTAGCCTACATCTACGGGTCGGTCCAGATCTGACCGGCAGGTAACCATGAAAACGGGTCAGGTTTGGTAAAACAGGTTTGGATGGGTGTGGGTCAGTAGCCTAAAACTGAACCTGCAGCAGGACTCTGCTGGATCTGCGTCAGGTCAGGTGATGATGTCACACAGATGGAGGCTGCAGCGTCATCAACTCTCGTCCAGATTTCTGCTTCATGTTGTTCAGACAGTAAAACTCTTAAACTAGAGAAGAAGTACAGCTGTGTGAAAAAGTGTTTGCCTTCTTCCTGATTTCTTATTTTTTTGCATGTTTGTCACACTTAAATGTTTTAGATCATCAAACAAATTCTGAAATGCCGTGTTACTTTTACGCCAGATGTAATGGGACCTCCACCTTCCAGAAAGTTCCACTTTTGTCTCGTCAGTCCACAGAGTATTTTCCCAAAAGTCTTGGGGATCATCAAGATGCTTTCTGGCTAAACTGAGACGAGCCTTTATGTTCTTTTTGCTCAGCAGTGGTTTTGGTCTTGGAACTCTGCCATGCAGCCATTTTTGCCCCCCAGTCTCTTTCTGATGGTGGAGTCATGAACACTGACCTTAAAGTTGTACTTCCATGGTCATTTCATTAATATTTCTGTGTTCTCCATTATTATTGAATGCATTCTGCATCGTTTCTGTTTAAAAAAACCTTCTGGTTGCTTTGTATCCAGCTGTATTTGTATACTAGAAGAGAGGCTTGTGGTCCAACGGCAGCTTTTCCGGGTCCTTCTCATGAATTTCCGTCTGATTGGCTGCCTCCCATCAGTGTATGAAGGAAGCTCCGCCCTCCGCTCTTATTTCCTTACAGACAGGAAATAGAGCCGACAAACAAGTTTGTTCCGCCATGCTAACAAACAGTTAGCTAATTAGCTTCTCAACTCCGAAGCTACAGTCGTGCCGTCTTTACTTCTAGTGTGTAGTGGAGGGTTACCTGCCTTCCAATGGACAGATAGAAACCCCACGTGGGATACGCTATTTGCAATGTTACGTAGAAGTGCGAGGCTGTTCCCGATTCGCTCTTTTCTTCGTATTGTTTCTCTGATGAGAAAGCACAGCCGACTGGGGGGAACGCAACGCTAGCAAGTTAGCATGTGTAAGTAAACAAGGGGAAACCCTCCGTATTTCAGAAGGAGCAAGTTAAACGGGTTTTCAGTGGAAGGAGGCCTTTAATTGAGGCAAGTGAGGCCTGCAGTTCTTGGATGTTGTTCTGGGGTCTTTTGTGACCTCTTGGATGAGTCGTCGCTGTGCTCTTGGGGTCATTTTGGTCGGCCGGCCCCTCCTGGGAAGGTTCACCACTGTTCCATGTTTTCACCATTTGTGGATAATGGTTCTCACTGTGGTTCTCTGGAGTCCCAAAGCTTTAGAAATGACTTTGGAACCTTTTACAGACTGATAAATCTCAATGACTTTGTTTCTCATTTGTTCCCAAATTTCTTTGGATCGCAGCACGATGTCTAGCTTTTGAGGATCTTTTGGTCTACTGCACTTTGTCAGGCAGGTCCTATTTAAAGGATTTCTTGATGGAGAACAGGTGTGGCCGTATTTAGGCCTGGGTGTGGATAGAAAAATTGAACTCAGCTTTCCAAAGATGTGAAAAACCACATTTAATTTATGTTTTAACAGGGGGGTAATCACTTTTTCACACAGGGCCATGGAGGTTTGGATTCTCCACCCCCTCTACACACAAATAAAAATCTTCATTTAAAAACTGCATTTTGTGTTTGCTTGTTATCTTTGTCTAATATTTAAATTTGTTTGATGATTTAAAACATTTAAGTGACAAACATGCAAAAAAATAAGAAATCAGGAAGGGGGCAAACACTTTTTCACACAACTGTAGACGACGACCACATACGAGCGTATTCCACCATATTCCATGTTTTACATTAATTCTGTTTCCTTGGGTCTCGTCTGTGTCGTTCTTCACCGCAGTCTAACGTGCACCTGCTGGTCTTTATTTCAAATTAACCCATAACATCACATGTTCAGGATGGATCTGAGGCAATCGGAGATGAAGACCAGCCCTTTGTGTTATTCTCTGATCTCCATTAGGAGGGAAACAAACACAGAACACGCAGACACATGTGGAGAACAGCGGTTAGGTGGTGACATCCTCAGGCCGCTGGCTCTGATTGGCCGCCACGTTTCCATCAGTCTGCTGCATACGTAGCTGACCATCACCATGTATGGATTAAGAATGAATGAATGATGGACCCACTGTGATTAACTCTGTCAATATAATCCATTATTGTTGTTGTTCTTATTATTGTTCTTATTCTTTTTAATATTATTCATATTAATGTTCTTATTAATGTTAGTAATAATAAGCGGCTGCACCACTAAAGTCAGCTTTTCTTTGCTTCCTTTTGAGTGTGAGGAAGAAAACTGGAGGAAAACACTGTGTGTGTGTTCCTGTACTTGTTACATTGTGAGAACCATTTTGTGCTTTTAACCAACAAAGTGAGGACATTTTGGCCGGTCCTCACAAAAAAAAAAAAAAACCTGGAAAGACCCGTTATTGAGGGTCAAGATTTGTTTTTAGAGTTTAGGTTATAATTAGGGTTAGGGGCTAAGGGATGCATTATGTCAATGAATGACCTCGCAAAGATGGAAGTAAAAGGGTGTGTGTGTGTGTGTGTGTGTGTGTGTGTGTGTGGGTGTGTGTGTGTGTGTGTGCGTGTGTGTGTGTGTGCTGCACTGGTACATGGCAGGCGTACAGTGAGGACCAGCCTAGAACAGCGCTACCGTATGGAGTCTGTCTGCATGCTGGGCCGTTGATGGATCTCTCCCACACTGCACCATGAAGTGCGTGAGTGCACATATGTGTGTGCACAAGCTTTTATTTGAGCCAAGTGTGTTTTTGCCTGGTGTGTGTGTGAGTGTGTGCGTGTGACGGGGGAAGGGCCTGTCTGTCGGCAGTCCTGACATGTTCATTTGAATGAGTAATTATTGGCTGTTGCAGGGCCGAGACGTGCTGCATTTGTGTCCACGTGTAGTTTGTGGCACATCAAAGCATTTCCGACTGTGTGTAGCAGTTTTTATTATTTATTCGTGCTACGTGGACTAACCGAAGTGGTCCAGCTGACCTCCACCACCCTCACTGGGCAACATGGGCATCCGTGTTTTGTGCATGCATTGCTGCTTTTTTGGTGACGATCTTCGTCACTTGCCCGTGTGCCGGTCAAACCCAGGGTGACAGATGCTTGTCGTGTGTTTTTGTCTTTTGATGAATCTGTGGCTAATTCAGCATCGTTTGCTTCATGTTGACCAGAGGTGGGACCAGTCCTTTCCAAGACCCACATCAGGCTCCGGTATCGACTTGATTCTCATTTCAGACTTCGAGCTGAATTTCCCAATCCAGCTCGCGGATCCAAAGAGGGACCTTTCGTGGTCCTACTACAGGACATATGTCCCTTTGGCTGACTGCTAAGCGCATGACTCTCACCTGGGAGTCTATAGGATGGTATCCTGCCCAGGCCCTCTGTTACGTAACTTGCCACATAGGCTTAAACCTCCAGTATACTTAACAAAATAAGTTGACACAGAATCAATTCATGAAATAATTCCATCATAGCTTATACATCTATGATTTAGTTTTTTCACTCCAGCTGTCTAGTTTAGATGCAGCGTTACACCTGCACCTACAGGTCTGATGGGGAATGAGCTGCCCTCACTACTTACAATGTCACTGATGTGTTGGATATATTTCAGCCAGGCAACATAAAACAAACAGAGGAAACGGGAACTGTGTTTGCAGCCAAAGTTTCCAGGTTTCCAGGCTAAAGCATTGCTCAGAAGGGCAGCAGAGGCTCCTGAAGCGTTCCAGGTGTAAACTTCCTGCAGACAAGGTGAAAACTGAAGTCCACAGAAAAGTTGCTCCTCTTCATCATTCTGGCCCATCAGCCTCTGGCAAGAATCATTCTGGATAACAACCACTACATAATAGACAAAAAGCCGATCAACATCTATGCTGGATCCCCGTGTCACGTTTGTGCTGCATCTTCAGATTATTCACATACATCCTGCACCGCTGTCAAACTATCTGGTGTTGCCAAATTATTTACATACAGCGGGGGAAGAAAAAGTCTTGAACACGTCAACATTTTTCTCAGAAAATATATTTCTAGTAGAGCTAATGACATGAATTTTTCACCAGATGTTGGCAACAACCCAAGTAATGCACACATACAAAGAAATACGAACATTTATGTCCATAAAAGAAGTTATGTGTAATATAGTGAAACAGGGAATAAGTGTTGAACACATGAAGAAATGGAAGCAAAAAGATCTGAAAGCCAAGAAAACAGCTGGAGTCTGTCAGTATTTAGAAAGTAATCCTGTCCTCTATCAGTGCAAAGTTATATCAGCTGGTTTAGTCCTGATTGATGCCTTTCAAAAGGTTTCTCATCACCAAGGTGTCAGACAAGAAGCATTGCATGATGGGTAAAAGCAAAGCGCTGTCTAAAGACCTACGCAACCTTATTATTGCAAACAGACTGAAGGCATTGGTTCCAGGTGCATTTGTAAACTTCTGAAAGTTCCAGTGAGCACCATTGGGACCATCATCCGGAAGTGGAAAGAACACGGCATGGTCATAAAGCGGCCACGGCCAGGTGCTCCTCACACAGATTTCAGACAGAGGAGTCAGAACAATCATCAGAAAGGTTCTCCAACAGCCCAGGACCACTCGTGGAGAGCTTCAGAAAGACCTGGAACCAGCAGCTACAGTTGTTTCAGAGAAAACAAGAAGTAATGCACTCAACCGCCATGGCCTTCATGCACGCACACCACGCAAGACTCCATTTCTGAGGAAGAAGCAGGTTGATGCTGGTTTGAAGTTTGGAACACAACATCTGGACAAACCCATGACATTCTGGAAAACATAGTCTGGTCAGATGAGCCCAGAACTGAAGTCTGCAGATGTCATAAAACACATGTTTGGAGGAGAAATGGCACCAAAAACACCATAGCAACAGTGAAGTTTGGAGGTGGGAGCATCATGGTGGGGGCGGTTTTTCAGCATGTGGTACTGGCAGACTTCATATCATTGAAGGAAGAATGAATGGAGGAAAGTAGAGACACATTCTGGAGCAGAATCTGCTGCATCTGCAGCTGCTGAAGATGAAAAGAGGCTGGATCTTTCAGCAGGACGACCGTCCCACCACACAGCCAAGAAACACTCACCTGCTTTAAGAAAAAGAAAATAAAGCTGCTAGAACGGACCAGCCAATCAGCCGACTTCAATCTAACTGAAAATCTTTTGAAATAACTGAAGGTTCAAGTTCACAGAAAATTTGAAGGCAGTTTATGTGGAAGAATGGACCAAAATCACACCTGAGCAACGTTTCCACTGGTTTCTCCATACAGGAGGCGTCTGGAGGCTGGAACCACCAACAAAGGTTTTTACACTGAGTATTAAATAGATTTCAGAAAGCGTATTCAATACTTATTCCCTGTTTAATTTCACTATATTACACATAACTTCATTTATGGACATAAATGTTAGGATTTCTTTGTACATGTGCATTACTTGGGTTGTTGCCGACATCTGGTGAAAATTTCATGTCAATAGCTCTACTAGAAATATCTTTTCTGAGAAAAATGTTGACGTGTTCAATACTTTTTTCTCGCTGTACATCCTGCACCGCTGTCAGGCTGTCTGCCGTTCCCAGATCATTAAGTACTGAGAGGATTGTCATTACTGCTGATATATAACTACCTTTGTTACCTCTGCCAAGAGGTAATGTTTTTCGTAGCGTTGGTTTGTTTGTCTGTCAGTAACTTTACGGAAAAAGTTCTGGGATGATTAGGGCTGGGCGATAATGACCAAAAATCAGTATCACGATATATTGATTGGTTCACCTTGGTAACAATAAATGGATGATAACTGGTTGCAGACTGGATGGCCACGTACATGTAGCTCAGCAACATGAACGCAGCCGACCTATAAACAACCCAAACAGAAAAAAAAAACTTTTAATTTTATTAAAACAGATATTCTGCCCTAAATGAAGCGTCATGTGACTTCTTGTTTGGCAGATGGATAACAGGTTCCTCAATAAACGCCCAGGAGATATTTTGGACGTTTTATGAGAAGTTCTGTGAAACTGAAATACAAACATAAATGTTAACGTTAATGAATGAATTATTAAACTGATAAACTTAAATGAGTCAGATTCTTATATGGACAGATATTATGATGGCCATGTCTCAAACCGCACACTTGAACACTTCAAACACTGTTTTTGAGTGTGTAATGCGTTCATGGTGTCATTTAAGTGAAAATTCAGTGCTCTGAAATACCTGGATGCTGTCCTCATAACGGCCAAAGATGAAGTGTGAAAGAAGCACACTACTGGCACTAAACAGACGCCATCTTGCTGACAAAGTGGAAGATGCTGGACTTTGGAACTGTTTTCAGAGCTGCATAATGGCGGAGAACGAAGTGATGGCGACCCCTGCTGCAGCAGAGGGGGTATTGTACTAATTTAAGTAATATTTATGAAATGATTCCGACATAATTACTAATGTTTATGTAGCTACCAAGCTGTTCACTCCCTGATGACAGTTATGATCTGGTCATGTGTTTGAGGTTATACCGGCCCAGTAGAGTTAGCTCACGTTAGCGGGCAATGCTAGTCCGTCTCTTCCGGTAAATGCAGTTCTCTATTCAGGTGCACCAGCCCGAGTGCACTAGAATTCAGTGCACACTGTGTACTTTGTCTGTAGTGCACACTACAGACGAAGTACACAGTGCACACTGCACACTGAATTCTAGTGCACTATGTTGTACAGAAAACATGCAAAAGACGATGAAAAACACAAAGTTCCAGTACAGGAATGTCACGTTACAAGAAACTACGGCAAGTCTGAGAGAACAAAACTGTCCCGTGCTGCAGTTCCACTGCCGGCTTTCTTAAAGGGGCCACAGGACCGAACATACCGGCATGAGGAAAATGATGTCGGTTATCGCTGTAATGTCGGTGTCAGTAAATTTTCGGTTTATTGCCCAACCCTATGACAGATTGACCTGAAATCTTCACCAGCCGTGTGTCTCAGTCCAAAGACGAACCCATTAAATGTTGGTGGTGATCCGGATCACCTTCTGGATCCAGGAATGTTTTGAAGGATTCTTCATCATTGTGAGATCGGCCAAATTTTGGAATATTTCCATATAACCCCATACAAATGGCCCGAGGAGTAAAAAATTACAAGAAAGGATCTGAATGATTCCTAAAATGTAGCAGGTACATGATTTACTGGGAACTTTCCAGTTTAAACTTTAGAAACAAAATTTAATAAGACGTAGCAATAAAAGTTTAGGTGTGAGGGGGACATGAGCTGCTTGGCGGAGGTCTGCGCTCTGACGGCTTTTCTAGTTATTAAGATTATGAGGCAACTACACATATCCTCTTCAATTTACTTTTGAAGGCTATTTCTTTTGAATTACTTTGGAAAACATTTAATAAGATTTATTTTGTCAGCTTAGTGAGACCTTTGACAGTAGCTACAGCAACGATGACCATTATCGAGATAACTGGTTTGGGTTTGGCCGACATCCAGTTTCCAGACGTGAACGGGACTGTAGCCCTAACGGATCCTCACGTGTCGGTTTACTCTGTGGTACCAACACAATCCGGACCATGTTCTGCTACCAACTCAGAGGTTACAGGTGTTATTCTGCACAGCTGCCCAGACAGAGATGACCAGGACACAAAGTTTAGCTCAGAATATTTGAAATTCTCCTGCAGACTCTTTCATGCTCTCACAGATGCAGCCGGAGTTTCTTCTTTTTTCCCTTCTTTCTAAAAGGCTCCTGTTCTAGTTACCCTGAGCTGTAACCGTAATCATACCGCTGGCATTAATTGGGCTGTAATTGCTGAGGCTCTCAGCACCTGGACGATGCTTAATTGTGTGCACTGTGCTGGCACAATGACCCATAATTTTTGGTTCATTTTTTTCGCCTAATTTTTTCCCTCTCGTTCCATCTGTATTGCTCTCCCACACCTTATCAGCCTCTTTTTCTTCTCCGTGTGCGTGCAGTTAAATCACTGCAGTCTTAACCAACTACACATTCGCTATATCTCTGCTTTAATTCACTGGGCGGCCGGTTTTATCAGAGCCATCTCAGTTTTAAGCTACTTCAATGAGCTCATAATGGAATAAAATGAAAGGATTCTCTTCACTCGTCTGTCACTCAGTGCGTGAGCACTTTGTTAAAAATAAACCGAATCACAAGTCTTTGTTTCCATCCTGTATCATGTCGGCTCAGTTTACCCTTCACGTGTAGTGACAGTCAGATTTATCACGGCTGCATCAGCTCGTTATTGTCTGCATTAATAGAGGCGACGTTCACCTCCTGACATGCCAGATACGGAGGAACGTAGTCAAACTCTCATCCCTACAACTGCAGGCTTGAACAAAGTCATGTGCTTGCTACATCCTGGTATTTTTATGGTAATCCATGAATAAACAATTTGATTAGTTTGGTTAACCTTCCCTCAAAGATGCACTATAGGACTGAGTAGTTTTCTCAGGGCCCCCCTTAAACTTCATCATCTTCATCGTACCTGCACTGTGATTCCCTTCAGACTGATACCTGAAACCTGAGTGTAAAACCCTTTTTAAACCTAAAGCTTTTAATCTCTCCCTTTTTCTTTTCCCCGTTTTCCAGATTTCATCAAACTTTTCAGATGTGCAGCCTCTGAACGCTCCTCAAAAACCATTATCATTGATGCATATTCTGAAGTAGGACGCCAGCAGACGTTGATGGAAAAAATCAGCTTTTAATGTACACTGAAGGACTTTGTTCCCTTTCCTTTGAAGAAAACGAATGCATTAGAGCACATGAGAATTAGTCTGATGCACATTTCTGTCAGTTATGTTGGATTTGCTTTGCAACTGGAGGTAAATATAACCAAAATTAGTTTAAGGAAAACTATTTTGTCTCATTCACAATGGAGAGCAGGCATTTCGTCGCTCTGCTCCCATCTCTGGAATTCCTCCTTCCTGATCTCCGTGCAGTGGACTCCTCCTCTCTTTTCAGATCCAGACTCAAAACTCTCCTGTACAGACGTCTTGTTCCACCTGAGTTGATATGCACCGCTCCAGCGTTGTTTTTCCTGTTTTGTTTCCTGTGTTTTTGTTCTCGTTGGTACCTGCCATGCTTCCATTTTTACTGTTTTAGCTTCCCGCTTTTCAATGTTTTAGCTGCTTGTACGGTGTCCTTGGGTGCTTTGAGAATGCTTTTCAAATTAAATGTATTATTATGATTATTATCATAGGGTCTACACAATGCACTGCAATACTGCACAAAAAAGACAAATAGAAATGACAAAAACAGGCAAAAATGCAAAAAATAAGGATCACATTAAAAACATAGAACCTGGTACATAAGCAAATGTCGAAATGAGCAAACTAAAGTAGATTTAATGTAAATGTGTTCAGTTTTACTTTTTTCTAGAGGGTAATAAAGGTCTTTATATCACACAACAGGAGCTCCTTTAAAAAATGGCATCAACTAATCATGTGAAACATACGAGCAGATTTGTGTGGCAGCTTGGGCATAGAGACAAAGTAGTTCCCACCAATGGTATCCAACTACTGATTTATTCAACAAAGATGAGACGGAGTTCCCCAAGGCTCCATGTTGGGCCCCTATTGTTTAGACATGCTGCCACCAGATGGGATCGTTGAAACAAATGTCTGGTTATAGTCATGTTCAGGAAAGTCAGCTCTGCAATGACTGATTCTGTGATCAGTGGTACATTTCACATCAACCAAAAGTGAAAACATAAGTGTGCTTTTTGGCTTAATAATCGGTTTTTATTTAATGATATACCCCGAACAACGCAATGAGTGACAGCAAACTCTGAGGTTGGGCATCGTTTGAATTTTAACAATTCCAATTCCTTGTTTTGATTCCGGTTCCTAATAATTCTCAATTCCAATTCTTTTAAGGGGTAGGGTCAAAAAGTTTTTTTTTTTTTTTTTTTTTTTTTTGGTTGACAGCTAAATCAAATACCAGACACGGACATTAATATAGTCAACTCCATCTCTAATTATATTCTGACCAAAGGCATTTAATTGCATTTCAACTAAGAAAAGAAAGAAGTACACAATGATCCCTGGGTGGACATGAATAGACCTGGTAAAGTTTTAAGAACTTTAACTGTTAAACAGGTTGTTTTCTAATTAAGAGTCTACTACATGTTACAGTCCTTTTAAATTAACTGTTTCTTTTCACATTTTTCACTAAGAGACATTAATATCTGGCGATCAGCGGCAGCTTTGAGTTTTATTTTCTAGTTCATGAAGCAGAGGTGAACATCTCCTGCTTGTCTGCAGCTGATGCTTCCGGCAGCTTCTATTATGTGCTTTTAGATGGGGGAGGGGCGGTGGCAGCGTGCAGTAAATGAAACGTTCGTTCACGTTGTTCTCTTATAGTCTACAATAAGACCAGAAAATGTCACTAGACTTGTCACTAGTGGTTTTATTAAAAGAAGTTATTGGAGAGTCTGGAAACTCGCTAAATACAGCGAGAAAGATGCCGAGTTGTGCCATGTGCGTCGGCGTCATCGGGTATACAAAAAATCAGACCTGGCAAATGCTCTGCTTGCAGCAGATTCTTCTTTTGGTTCGGCAGACTGGGCCTTGAAAATAGGAATTGAAATTTGAACGCTGACTTGCTGAGGAAGGGCCAGAAAAAAGGGAACAGCAGCAACCTCCGGAGAGTGACAGGACCCGTAGAAGAAAACTCACTAATGTACATATTACACAGCTGTTCGTAGCTTTAGCCAGACTAGCCACGCTAGCTAGGCTAAAATACTAATGAAAAGCTTGAAAAGGCTTTTCGGCAGTTTACAAGTGACAACAGTCGTCATGGCGACTCCTTCCCCGTGTGGTTGTTTTGTTTATTAATCAACCGAAGCATGATGATGATGAAAAAAGAAAAACGACTGCAACTGTTAACTCTGTGTTGTTGCTGGGTGTGTTATGGTGAGACGTATGTGCAAACGTCACTACGCAGTCGCTTACATGAACGTAAATGCAGCAAGTGGTGTCCCAATTCCTAGAAGATTACAAAGCCCTCCCCCTCGTGGCTTCAGTTTGAGGGTGTAGTGGTCATGGTCGAGGGCTAGTGGTTGGAAGTAGGGGGAACATTGGGATTGGCCCTTAGTCCTGGTTCCCATCCATACTCGATGCCCGACCCTAGCGAGTACGCCAACGCTTGGAACGGGCAGGCCCAGAAAAAATGCACTTATACATGGGATATGACCCATGTAGTTTAGATAAATCAGACCTTTCTAACAGATGATCTGGTTCAAGTTTGCTTCTCATCATGAGAGTTCAGATTAAACATCGTTTTCTGCTCGTGATCTCTGGAACAGTCGAGCAGAAAGACTGATGTCTGGGCCTTACTATTAAATCAGGACTATTGTAAAGCTGTGTTAGACACCACAAATGATGCAGAGTTTTCCTGCTTTCATTAAGACGTACAGTATAGATTGATGAAGATGATGATGATGGATGGATGTTGTTTTGGTGTCTGTTTCCATTCCATGTTGATCATGAACAGCAGTGCTTTGTTTCATGCTTATCACCCCACACGTTCATATTTGTACCTCTGGTTTTGCAGAGTACCCTGGAGCAGCTCCACGGCCAGTTCCTGCTGGTTCTGGAGTCCCTGGCAGACTTCTGGGATGTCCTAGATGAGATTGATACAAAGACCTGGATTCTGGAGCCTGAAAAACCCTGTCGATCCGACACGATGAGGCGGATCGCCATCGGTATGATTTAACTCGTGTGTGCTGATGGATGTTTTCCGCATTGGAGAAAATATGCCACTCTCTTTCTTCCTGCTTGTGTGTGCAGGAAACAACGTCTCCATCAAGGTGGAGGTGGATCCCAGACACCCGAAGATGCTGCCGGAGTGCTGCCTGCTGGGAGCAGAGCATGGTGGGTGGGACACTCCACACGCGGCAACATCTCTGAAGTGGGTTTTCAGGCAGTGGAAGAGCATAAGAAGCCCGTGAGCTCTGTAAAATCCCGACAAGCACATCTTATAGTCGAAGTGTCGGGGAGCACAGGAAATGTTAAAGCTCTGCCGTCACCCCTCTTCCCCCCGCGTGCACCCGGTCTCAGAACTTCTTGTGGAGTATGAAATGACTTGACGAAAACAAACTTTTGTTGTTCTTGCAGCCTCACGTGCGAGAACAAAGTTCTGGCTTCTCGTGGAGTCTGTAACGAGCTTAACGGTGTGTTCAGACCAAACGTGATTTGGGCGTCAAAAACGTGCCTGAAGCCCAAAGTCAGACGCTTCATTTCCAGCGTTTTGAAGCCCCAGACGCACGTCGAGCAGTGCCCAGCCAAGGCGCGCTCATTGCATCGGGAGGGGCCCCTCTTTTTTCTTTTTCCTTTCACCAGTCTGTCTGCACCCTGTCAGATGCAGGAGAGAGAGCGGCTTGGCTTTATGTGATAAACAAAGCTAGGAAACGTCGTGGTCGGGCGTCTCTGCTCCGTGTCTGGTTCACCAGATGATTCCAGGTGTTCTGAGTGATGAGTTCATTATTTACTCCAGTAGCTGCTGATGAGGGGCGCTTTCAGCCATCTGATCCGGTCCAGTTTAACGTCCTGCTGTCCTGATGTGGGGCAGCATTATAAGCCCAGTTTAACGTCCTGCTGTCCCGATGCGGGGCAGCATTATAAGCCCAGTTTAAGACCCTTTGTCCCGATGTCCCGATGCGGGGCAGCATTATGAGCCCAGTTTAACGACCCGATGTCCCGATGCGGGGCAGCATTATCAGCCCAGTTTAACGTCCCGATGTCCCGATGCGGGGCAGCATTATCAGCCCAGTTTAAGACCCTTTGTCCCGATGCGGGGCAGCATTATAAGCCCAGTTTAAGACCCTTTGTCCCGATGCGGGGCAGCATTATCAGCCCAGTTTAACGTCCCGATGTCCCGATGCGGGGCAGCATTATAAACCCAGTTTAAGACCCTTTGTCCCGATGCGGGGCAGCATTATAAGCCCAGTTTAAGACCCTTTGTCCCGATGCGGGGCAGCATTATCAGCCCAGTTTAACGTCCCGATGTCCCGATGCGGGGCAGCATTATCAGCCCAGTTTAACGTCCCGATGTCCCGATGCGGGGCAGCATTATAAGCCCAGTTTAAGACCCTTTGTCCCGATGCGGGGCAGCATTATGAGCCCAGTTTAACGTCCCGATGTCCCGATGCGGGGCAGCATTATCAGCCCAGTTTAACGTCCCGATGTCCCGATGCGGGGCAGCATTATCAGCCCAGTTTAACGTCCCGATGTCCCGATGCGGGGCAGCATTATCAGCCCAGTTTAACGACCCGATGTCCCGATGTGGGGCAGCATTATCAGTCCAGTTTAACGTCCCGATGTCCCGATGTGGGGCAGCATTATCAGTCCAGTTTAACGTCCCGATGTCCCGATGCGGGGCAGCATTATGAGCCCAGTTTAAGACCCTTTGTCCCGATGCGGGGCAGCATTATCAGTCCAGTTTAACGTCCCGATGTCCCGATGTGGGGCAGCATTATCAGTCCAGTTTAAAGTCCCGATGTCCCGATGCGGGGCAGCATTATCAGCCCAGTTTAACGTCCCGATGTCCCGATGCGGGGCAGCATTATCAGTCCAGTTTAACGTCCCGATGTCCCGATGCAGGGCAGCATTATCAGCCCAGTTTAACGTCCCGATGTCCGATGCGGGGCAGCATTATCAGCCCAGTTTAACGTCCCGATGTCGATGCGGGGCAGCATTATCAGTCCAGTTTAACGTCCCGATGTCCCGATGCAGGGCAGCATTATCAGCCCAGTTTAGCGTCCCGATGTCCCGATGCGGGGCAGCATTATCAGTCCAGTTTAACGTCCCGATGTCCCGATGCGGGGCAGCATTATCAGTCCAGTTTAACGTCCCGATGTCCCGATGCAGGGCAGCATTATCAGCCCAGTTTAACGTCCCGATGTCCCGATGCGGGGCAGCATTATCGGCCCAGTTTAGCGTCCCGATGTCCCGATGCGGGGCAGCATTATCGGCCCAGTACATCCCATCAGCACAGCAGGTCATCAAACCACCGATTAGAAACCGGACACAAATCACAGTTTGTCCCCCTCTGTCTTCAGAGAGAGAGGAGATTCCCCTGGTTCTTCTGGATGTTTCCCGCCTTGTCAGAAAATGTGTGTCTGTGTCATGACTTTGAGTCGCTTTGATTGGTTGATGGCCTGCGCCAAGGCGGCAAAGTTCAGATTTTCCAACTCCAGCGTCTGCCGCCCTTGAAGCGCATAATGCGCGTCGAACGCAAAAAATCTCAAAACTCAACGCACGTCCCTAGACGCACTGCGCCCGATGTGCATAACGCGCCACACGGTCTTCGACACCTCCTATACGCGCGTCGGCCATTGACTTTCCATGTAAACCTGACACTCTTGATGCCCAAATCGCATTTGTTGTGTAAGCACCGTAAGGCTGCGTTCACACAGCAGGTCTTAATGCTCAGTTCGGATTTGCTGACATAAATCTGATTTGTTTGCGTGGTTGTTCATGCTGTCATTTACATGTAGCCTCCATCAGACGCCAGTATGAACGGTAAACGTCTGTGAAGTGGCCCGCATGCACAGAGCCAGGCACAACGCTACACGCAGTCTACAGAAGTAAATACGGATGCTACACTTGTCAGCATGTCTTCGAGCATGTGTTTCATTAGTTTCCAAGTTGATGTGCAGCCAGAAACAGAAAAAATGTGTTTTAAGTTGTTCAGCCCATTATTTACATTCAAGCCTACCGTGTCCACCGGCACAGAAGTTCGGTCTCACAGAAGAGGTCAGATGGAATGTGACATGCCCGTTCAGACTGCGGTCACTTCCACACGGATCCGATATGTATTCCATACAGAACGTCATATGAATGTGGCTTGAATCCGTCTCACAAATGTCAGATTCCATGTGACCGTTCACACCGTCAGAAACAAGTCGGATATGAGTCATGGATCTAAATGACATCATTTTTAGCCTCATGGACGTGATTGAGGACGTCTTGCTGCTTGTTGTTGACCCTTCAGCCAAGCATCGTAATGCAATGGAACGGGAGATTCTCATCATGATGAGGTGGGAGATTCTCATCATAATGAGGTGGGAGATTCTCATCATGATGAGGGTGGAAACGGGAGATTCTCATCATGATGAGGTGGGAGATTCTCATCATGATGAGGTGGAACGGGAGATTCTCATCATGATGAGGTGGGAGATTCTCATCATAATGAGGTGGAACGGGAGATTCTCATCATGATGAGGTGGAGCGTGAGAATCTCATCATGATACGGTGGGAGATTCTCATCATAATGAGGTGGAACGGGAGATTCTCATCATGATGAGGTGGAACGGGAGATTCTCATCATGATGAGGTTGAACGGGGAGATTCTCATGCTGCAGTGGGAGATTCTCATCATGATGAGGTTGAACGGGAGATTCTCATGCTGCAGTGGGAGATTCTCATCATGATGAGGTTGAGCGGGAGATTCTCATCATGATGTGGTGGGAGATTCTCATCATAATGAGGTGGAACGGGAGATTATCATGGTGTAGCGGGAGATTCTCAACATGATGCGGTGGGAGATTCTCATCATGATGAGGTGGAGCGTGAGAATCTCATCATGATACGGTGGGAGATTCTCATCATGATGAGGTTGAACGGGAGATTCTCATCATGATGAGGTGGGAGATTCTCATCATAATGAGGTGGAACGGGAGATTCTCATCATGATGAGGTTGAACAGGAGATTCTCATGCTGCAGTGGGAGATTCTCATCATGATGAGGTTGAGCGGGAGAATCTCATCATGATGTGGTGGGAGATTCTCATCATAATGAGGTGGAACGGGAGATTATCATGGTGTAGCGGGAGATTCTCAACATGATGCGGTGGGAGATTCTCATCATGATGTGGTCGAGCGGGAGATTCTCATCATGATGTGCCGGAGCGGGAGAATCTCATGCTGCAGTGGGAGATTCTCATCATGATGAGGTCGAGCGGGAGATTCTCATCATGATGTGCCGGAGCGGGAGAATCTCATGCTGCAGTGGGAGATTCTCATCATGATGAGGTCGAGCGGGAGATTCTCATCATGATGTGCCGGAGCGGGAGAATCTCATGCTGCAGTGGGAGATTCTCATCATGATGAGGTCGAGCGGGAGAATCTCATCATGATGTGGTGGGAGATTCTCATCATGATGAGGTGGAACGGGAGATTCTCATCATGATGTGGTGGGAGAATCATCATGATGTGGTGGGAGATTCTCATCATGATGAGGTGGAACGGGAGATTCTCATCATGATGTGGTGGGAGATTCTCATGATGAAGTGGAAAGGGAGATTCTCATCATGATGAGGTGGAACGGGAGATTCTCATGATGAAGTGGAAAGGGAGATTCTCATCATGATGTGCCGGAGCCGGAGAATCTCATGCTGCAGTGGGAGATTCTCATCATGATGCGGTGGGAGATTCTCATCATGATGAGGTCGAGCGGGAGATTCTCATGCTGCAGCGGGAATTCTCATCATGGTGAGGTGGAACGGGAGATTCTCATCATGATGCGGTTGAGCGGGAGATTGTCATCATGATGAGGTGGCGCGGAAGATTCTCATCTGGAATCTTCAGCAGCTGTGTGGTGCTATCATATCAACATGGAACAGAATCTCTCAGAGATGTTTCCAGCACCGTTAAATGCTGCAGAGATTTTTACCTGAAAAAGAAACAGGTAAATGTTTATCACTGAAGTCAGCATCCCTGTAGCTGGAATCAGCTCAAGCCGGAAAGTTCACACTTTCAGGTGTGAAGGATAACAAAAATGTTTCTCTTCCGTCTGATCTTTACTTTTTTCCTGACTGTCATGTGTTTTCTTGTGGGAGGACCTGCTTCCAGAGCGGCACGTTTTCATTCCTACCACGCCGACACTGCAGCCAGCCAGCTTCAGGCTCCCGCTTCCATTTAAGTCTCTGTCAATTGTCGACCATTGTTTTTGTAAACTCAAGGTCATGCAACTCCACATCTGTTGCCTAGCAATACAACCCAAAAGATATTAAACACATGCACACTTCTGCCACTGAGGCGGGAGGCAGGCGGCGACCCTCCAATATGAGGGGGTCGTGCAGAAATATTGCTTATTGTCATGTAAGAATAACAAATAGTGAAAGTTATGAGTGGTGCACGGAGACGTGCCCCCCTGTGGAACATGAAGCAACGATGGTTCATGTGTGACAGCACTGAACCTGGCTGTTGACAAATAAGAAACGGCATTTGAGGGGATGCAGAGTGCCGTTCTTCTGAGACATCTCATTTCTGAGGGCTTAAAAACAATACTGTGAATCTGCAGGTGGTTGAAATACATGAAAACAAATTAGATTCAAGGCTGTTGTTAATATTAGAATTTCCATCCAGCTCTGAGTCACTTTCCTTCTGTCCGTTGCAGCGGTGACGCAGCTGAGGAATAAGCTCAACACCAACATGCACTTATGGTAAGTTCTTCATCTACACACTTTTCTGCAAAACCATTTGTTCTTTAAGTGGAATTATTTGATCAGGAATCTGATGCAGCCCTTTTTTCTTCAGAAATACAGAGCACACTCATGATAATCCGGCTGTCAACAGTTCCTCCTAACAAATTAATCTGAAGATGATGGTCTGGATGTTAATGAACCTCCGATTTAGCTGGAAAACTATTTCTAGTTATAATGTTCAGTTTATGCCTAAAAAAAGGAACTAAATTACCTTCAAATCAGCAAACAACCCAAACTTCAGTTAACTAGGAACTTGATTTATTGCCAGTAGAACGTAAACATGTTTTATTTCCAGTAGAACGTAAACATGTTTTATTGCCAGTAGAACATAAACATGTTTTATTGCCAGTAGAACATAAACATGTTTTATTTCCAGTAGAACGTAAACATGTTTTATTCCCAGTAGAACATAAACATGTTTTATTTCCAGTAGAACGTAAACACGTTTTATTCCCAGTAGAACGTAAACATGTTTTATTTCCAGTAGAACATAAACATGTTTTATCGCCAGTAGAACGTAAACATGTTTTATTGCCAGTAGAACGTAAACATGTTTTATCTCCAGTAGAACATAAACATGTTTTATCGCCAGTAGAACGTAAACATGTTTTATTCCCAGTAGAACGTAAACATGTTTTATCGCCAGTAGAACGTAAACACGTTTTATTCCCAGTAGAACGTAAACATGTTTTATTTCCAGTAGAACATAAACATGTTTTATCGCCAGTAGAACGTAAACCTGTTTTATTGCCAGTAGAACGTAAACATGTTTTATTTCCAGTAGAACATAAACATGTTTTATTGCCAGTAGAACATAAACATGTTTTATTGCCAGTAGAACATAAACATGTTTTATTCCCAGTAGAACATAAACGTGTTTTATTTCCAGTAGAACATAAACATGTTTTATTGCCAGTAGAACATAAACATGTTTTATTGCCAGTAGAACATAAACATGTTTTATTCCCAGTAGAACATAAACATGTTTTATCTCCAGTAGAACATAAACATGTTTTATTGCCAGTAGAACATAAACATGTTTTATTGCCAGTAGAACATAAACATGTTTTATCGCCAGTAGAACGTAAACATGTTTTATTGCCAGTAGAACGTAAACATGTTTTATTCCCAGTAGAACGTAAACATGTTTTATTTCCAGTAGAACGTAAACATGTTTCATTTCCAGTAGAACATAAACATGTTTTATTTCCAGTAGAACGTAAACATGTTTCATTCCCAGTAGAACGTAAACATGTTTTATTTCCAGTAGAACGTAAACATGTTTTATTTCCAGTAGAACGTAAACATGTTTTATTCCCAGTAGAACATAAACATGTTTTATTTCCAGTAGAACGTAAACATGTTTCATTCCCAGTAGAACGTAAACATGTTTTATTTCCAGTAGAACGTAAACATGTTTTATTCCCAGTAGAATATAAACATGTTTTATTGCCAGTAGAACGTAAACATGTTTTATTCCCAGTAGAACATAAACGTGTTTTATTCCCAGTAGAATGTAAACATGTTTTATTTCCAGTAGAACATAAACATGTTTTATTGCCAGTAGAACATAAACATGTTTTATTCCCAGTAGAACGTAAACATGTTTTATTTCCAGTAGAACGTAAACATGTTTTATTGCCAGTAGAACGTAAACATGTTTTATTCCCAGTAGAACATAAACATATTTTATTGCCAGTAGAACGTAAACATGTTTTATTCCCAGTAGAATGTAAACATGTTTTATTTCCAGTAGAACATAAACATGTTTTATTGCCAGTAGAACGTAAACATGTTTTATTCCCAGTAGAACATAAACATGTTTTATTTCCAGTAGAACGTAAACATGTTTTATTGCCAGTAGAACGTAAACATGTTTTATTTCCAGTAGAACATAAACATGTTTTATTGCCAGTAGAACATAAACATGTTTTATTTCCAGTAGAACATAAACATGTTTTATTTCCAGTAGAACATAAACATGTTTTATTTCCAGTAGAACGTAAACATGTTTTATTGCCAGTAGAACGTAAACATGTTTTATTTCCAGTAGAACATAAACATGTTTTATTGCCAGTAGAACATAAACATGTTTTATTTCCAGTAGAACATAAACATGTTTTATTTCCAGTAGAACATAAACATGTTTTATTGCCAGTAGAACATAAACGTGTTTTATTTCCAGTAGAACGTAAACATGTTTCATTCCCAGTAGAACATAAACGTGTTTTATTTCCAGTAGAACATAAACATGTTTTATTGCCAGTAGAACATAAACGTGTTTTATTTCCAGTAGAACGTAAACATGTTTCATTCCCAGTAGAACGTAAACATGTTTCATTCCCAGTAGAACGTAAACATGTTTTATTTCCAGTAGAACGTAAACATGTTTTATTTCCAGTAGAACGTAAACATGTTTTATTTCCAGTAGAACGTAAACATGTTTTATTTCCAGTAGAACGTAAACATGTTTTATTTCCAGTAGAACGTAAACATGTTTTATTTCCAGTAGAACATAAACATGTTTTATTTCCAGTAGAACATAAACATGTTTTATTTCCAGTAGAACGTAAACATGTTTTATTTCCAGTAGAACATAAACAACATGTTTTATTTCCAGTAGAACATAAACATGTTTTATTTCCAGTAGAACGTAAACATGTTTTATTCCCAGTAGAACATAAACATGTTTTATTTCCAGTAGAACATAAACATGTTTCATTGCCAGTAGAACATAAACGTGTTTTATTTCCAGTAGAACGTAAACATGTTTCATTCCCAGTAGAACGTAAACATGTTTTATTTCCAGTAGAACGTAAACATGTTTTATTTCCAGTAGAACATAAACATGTTTCATTGCCAGTAGAACATAAACGTGTTTTATTTCCAGTAGAACATAAACATGTTTTATTTCCAGTAGAACATAAACATGTTTTATTGCCAGTAGAACATAAACGTGTTTTATTTCCAGTAGAACGTAAACATGTTTCATTCCCAGTAGAACGTAAACATGTTTTATTTCCAGTAGAACGTAAACATGTTTTATTTCCAGTAGAACATAAACATGTTTCATTGCCAGTAGAACATAAACATGTTTTATTTCCAGTAGAACATAAACATGTTTTATTTCCAGTAGAACATAAACATGTTTTATTGCCAGTAGAACATAAACGTGTTTTATTTCCAGTAGAACGTAAACATGTTTCATTCCCAGTAGAACGTAAACATGTTTTATTTCCAGTAGAACGTAAACATGTTTTATTTCCAGTAGAACGTAAACATGTTTTATTTCCAGTAGAACGTAAACATGTTTTATTGCCAGTAGAACATAAACATGTTTTATTTCCAGTAGAACGTAAACATGTTTTATTTCCAGTAGAACATAAACAACATGTTTTATTTCCAGTAGAACATAAACATGTTTTATTTCCAGTAGAACGTAAACATGTTTCATTCCCAGTAGAACATAAACATGTTTTATTCCCAGTAGAACATAAACATGTTTTATTTCCAGTAGAACATAAACATGTTTCATTGCCAGTAGAACATAAACGTGTTTTATTTCCAGTAGAACGTAAACATGTTTCATTCCCAGTAGAACGTAAACATGTTTTATTTCCAGTAGAACGTAAACATGTTTTATTTCCAGTAGAACATAAACATGTTTTATTGCCAGTAGAACATAAACATGTTTTATTTCCAGTAGAACATAAACATGTTTTATTGCCAGTAGAACATAAACGTGTTTTATTTCCAGTAGAACGTAAACATGTTTCATTCCCAGTAGAACGTAAACATGTTTTATTTCCAGTAGAACGTAAACATGTTTTATTTCCAGTAGAACGTAAACATGTTTTATTCCCAGTAGAACATAAACATGTTTTATTTCCAGTAGAACATAAACATGTTTTATTTCCAGTAGAACATAAACATGTTTTATTTCCAGTAGAACGTAAACATGTTTTATTTCCAGTAGAACATAAACTTGTTTTATTTCCAGTAGAACATAAACATGTTTTATTTCCAGTAGAACGTAAACATGTTTTATTTCCAGTAGAACGTAAACATGTTTTATTTCCAGTAGAACGTAAACATGTTTTATTTCCAGTAGAACATAAACTTGTTTTATTTCCAGTAGAACATAAACATGTTTTATTACCAGTAGAACGTAAACATGTTTTATTTCCAGTAGAACGTAAACATGTTTTATTTCCAGTAGAACGTAAACATGTTTTATTTCCAGTAGAACGTAAACATGTTTTATTCCCAGTAGAACATAAACGTGTTTTATTTCCAGTAGAACGTAAACATGTTTTATTTCCAGTAGAACGTAAACATGTTTTATTTCCAGTAGAACGTAAACATGTTTTATTCCCAGTAAAACGTACACATGTTTTATTTCCAGTAGAACGTAAACATGTTTTATTGCCAGTAGAACATAAACATGTTTTATTTCCAGTAGAACGTAAACATGTTTTATTTCCAGTAGAACATAAACATGTTTTATTGCCAGTAGAACATAAACATGTTTTATTTCCAGTAGAACATAAACATGTTTTATTTCCAGTAGAACATAAACATGTTTTATTGCCAGTAGAACATAAACGTGTTTTATTTCCAGTAGAACGTAAACATGTTTCATTCCCAGTAGAACGTAAACATGTTTTATTTCCAGTAGAACGTAAACATGTTTCATTCCCAGTAGAACGTAAACATGTTTTATTTCCAGTAGAACATAAACATGTTTTATTGCCAGTAGAACATAAACATGTTTTATTTCCAGTAGAACGTAAACATGTTTTATTTCCAGTAGAACGTAAACATGTTTTATTTCCAGTAGAACATAAACATGTTTTATTTCCAGTAGAACGTAAACATGTTTCATTTCCAGTAGAACGTAAACATGTTTTATTCCCAGTAGAACATAAACATGTTTTATTTCCAGTAGAACATAAACATGTTTCATTGCCATAGCTAAACGTGTTTTATTTCCAGTAGAACGTAAACATGTTTCATTCCCAGTAGAACGTAAACATGTTTTATTTCCAGTAGAACGTAAACATGTTTTATTTCCAGTAGAACGTAAACATGTTTTATTCCCAGTAGAACATAAACATGTTTTATTTCCAGTAGAACGTAAACATGTTTTATTTCCAGTAGAACGTAAACATGTTTTATTTCCAGTAGAACGTAAACATGTTTTATTTCCAGTAGAACGTAAACATGTTTTATTTCCAGTAGAACGTAAACATGTTTTATTTCCAGTAGAACGTAAACATGTTTTATTTCCAGTAGAACGTAAACATGTTTTATTTCCAGTAGAACATAAACATGTTTTATTTCCAGTAGAACATAAACATGTTTTATTTCCAGTAGAACATAAACATGTTTTATTTCCAGTAGAACGTAAACATGTTTTATTTCCAGTAGAACGTAAACATGTTTTATTTCCAGTAGAACATAAACATGTTTTATTTCCAGTAGAACGTAAACATGTTTTATTTCCAGTAGAACGTAAACATGTTTTATTTCCAGTAGAACGTAAACATGTTTTATTTCCAGTAGAACGTAAACATGTTTTATTCCCAGTAGAACATAAACATGTTTTATTTCCAGTAGAACGTAAACATGTTTTATTTCCAGTAGAACGTAAACATGTTTTATTTCCAGTAGAACGTAAACATGTTTTATTCCCAGTAGAACGTAAACATGTTTTATTCCCAGTAGAACGTAAACATGTTTTATTTCCAGTAGAACGTAAACATGTTTTATTTCCAGTAATGTTTTATTCAAACATAAACATGTTTTATTCCCAGTAGAACGTAAACATGTTTTATTTCCAGTAGAACATAAACATGTTTTATTTCCAGTAGAACATAAACATGTTTTATTTCCAGTAGAACATAAAACATGTTTTATTTCCAGTAGAACATAAACATGTTTTATTTCCAGTAGAACGTAAACATGTTTTATTTCCAGTAGAACATAAACATGTTTTATTTCCAGTAGAACATAAACATGTTTTATTTCCAGTAGAACATAAACATGTTTTATTTCCAGTAGAACGTAAACATGTTTTATTTCCAGTAGAACGTAAACATGTTTTATTTCCAGTAGAACATAAACATGTTTTATTTCCAGTAGAACATAAACATGTTTTATTTCCAGTAGAACGTAAACATGTTTTATTTCCAGTAGAACGTAAACATGTTTTATTTCCAGTAGAACATAAACATGTTTCATTCCCAGTAGAACATAAACATGTTTTATTTCCAGTAGAACATAAACTTGTTTTATTTCCAGTAGAACATAAACATGTTTTATTTCCAGTAGAACATAAACATGTTTTATTTCCAGTAGAACGTAAACATGTTTTATTTCCAGTAGAACATAAACATGTTTCATTCCCAGTAGAACATAAACATGTTTCATTCCCAGTAGAACATAAACATGTTTTATTTCCAGTAGAACATAAACATGTTTTATTTCCAGTAGAACATAAACATGTTTCATTTCCAGTAGAACGTAAACATGTTTCATTCCCAGTAGAACATAAACATGTTTTATTTCCAGTAGAACATAAACATGTTTTATTTCCAGTAGAACATAAACATGTTTTATTGCCAGTAGAACATAAACATGTTTTATTTCCAGTAGAACGTAAACATGTTTTATTTCCAGTAGAACATAAACATGTTTTATTTCCAGTAGAACGTAAACATGTTTTATTTCCAGTAGAACATAAACATGTTTTATTTCCAGTAGAACATAAACATGTTTTATTTCCAGTAGAACGTAAACATGTTTTATTTCCAGTAGAACATAAACATGTTTTATTTCCAGTAGAACGTAAACATGTTTTATTCCCAGTAGAACATAAACATGTTTTATTTCCAGTAGAACGTAAACATGTTTTATTTCCAGTAGAACGTAAACATGTTTTATTTCCAGTAGAACGTAAACATGTTTTATTTCCAGTAGAACGTAAACATGTTTTATTCCCAGTAGAACATAAACATGTTTTATTTCCAGTAGAACGTAAACATGTTTTATTTCCAGTAGAACGTAAACATGTTTTATTTCCAGTAGAACGTAAACATGTTTTATTTCCAGTAGAACGTAAACATGTTTTATTCCCAGTAGAACGTAAACATGTTTTATTTCCAGTAGAACGTAAACATGTTTTATTTCCAGTAGAACGTAAACATGTTTTATTTCCAGTAGAACGTAAACATGTTTTATTCCCAGTAGAACGTAAACATGTTTTATTCCCAGTAGAACATAAACATGTTTTATTCCCAGTAGAACATAAACATGTTTTATTCCCAGTAGAACATAAACATGTTTTATTTCCAGTAGAACATAAACATGTTTTATTTCCAGTAGAACGTAAACATGTTTTATTTCCAGTAGAACATAAACAACATGTTTTATTTCCAGTAGAACATAAACATGTTTTATTTCCAGTAGAACGTAAACATGTTTTATTTCCAGTAGAATGTAAACATGTTTTATTTCCAGTAGAACATAAACATGTTTTATTTCCAGTAGAACATAAACATGTTTTATTTCCAGTAGAACGTAAACATGTTTTATTTCCAGTAGAACGTAAACATGTTTTATTTCCAGTAGAACATAAACATGTTTCATTCCCAGTAGAACATAAACTTGTTTTATTTCCAGTAGAACATAAACTTGTTTTATTTCCAGTAGAACATAAACATGTTTTATTTCCAGTAGAACGTAAACATGTTTTATTTCCAGTAGAACGTAAACATGTTTTATTTCCAGTAGAACATAAACATGTTTCATTCCCAGTAGAACATAAACATGTTTCATTCCCAGTAGAACATAAACTTGTTTTATTTCCAGTAGAACATAAACTTGTTTTATTTCCAGTAGAACATAAACATGTTTCATTCCCAGTAGAACGTAAACATGTTTCATTCCCAGTAGAACATAAACATGTTTTATTCCCAGTAGAACATAAACATGTTTTATTTCCAGTAGAACATAAACATGTTTCATTGCCAGTAGAACATAAACGTGTTTCATTTCCAGTAGAACGTAAACATGTTTCATTCCCAGTAGAACGTAAACATGTTTTATTTCCAGTAGAACGTAAACATGTTTTATTGCCAGTAGAACATAAACATGTTTTATTGCCAGTAGAACATAAACATGTTTTATTTCCAGTAGAACATAAACATGTTTTATTGCCAGTAGAACGTAAACATGTTTTATTTCCAGTAGAACATAAACATGTTTTATTTCCAGTAGAACGTAAACATGTTTTATTTCCAGTAGAACGTAAACATGTTTTATTTCCAGTAGAACATAAACATGTTTTATTTCCAGTAGAACATAAACATGTTTTATTTCCAGTAGAACGTAAACTTGTTTTATTTCCAGTAGAACATAATTTTATTTATCAAATGTAAACATGTTGTTTATGGGAATAAAACATATTAGAGGATGAAACTGAGAAACGTTCTTCGTATGTCTAAGTGGCCTGAGATGAGGACGTTAGGAATTGTCACGATACAAATAAAGCTGAACTGAATTAATCTGAATTCATCAGAATGGATGAATGTGATTTAAACTAATGTACAATATGAATATTCACACCAATACCTTCCTGCTTCTCATCACCGATACTGACGCTAAAGCTGAAAATGAAGTCAGGTCCATTGTTTGAGCAGGATCTGCACATCCAGTCTTTGCTGGAGACATCGTCATGTCGCGCAGTGGGCGTGGCCTAATGTTGCTTCCATGCCCCTGGATCATAGAAAAGAAAACAGCATTCCACGCAGGGCTGCTCCAGTATGGAAAAAATCACTATCAAGTTTATTTTGGCCAATCTTGAAATCAGGATTGTTCAGATGATTAATTTTTAGTTACATGATGCATTTATTCAGCATTTCTCTCCATCAAAAAAACACTATTGATAATTTATGCAAAACGTTCTAATTGAAAATCAGCTGTAGGCTACAAATATGTACCTACAGCTGATTTGCAATGTATAAAACATTAAATAGATAAAATAAATATACTTTAAACATTAAACAAGGCAAAGACAAACATAAATGTATCCATAATAACCTGGTGTCCAGCTGTTTCTCTGTATTTGAATGAAATAAATATCCTTATTTATATCAAAAGCTTTTAGCTTCACTGCTACAACATTCATCATCTAACATTTTTGTTCATGACACCCAACAAATTTTTATTCCGTTCCTCAAGTGTTGATGTAATGAATGTGATGAAATCATGATGAAGTTTGATTACTTGCACAGCCCTGGTTCCATGGGATCACCACCAAACAGCCTGTCACGTATCGGTAAAACGTTCTGATATCTGTTTTATTTACAATCTGATATTTCTGTGTTTCCTCATTCAGGAGTCTTTAAGACCTAACTCAGGACAACACATGGAAACTAACCTTTTGGCTAAATCTGGCGCATTTACAAGTTTTCTTTATGTTTTTGTGCTCAGTCTATCAAATAAATAAGTTGGTAAAAAAAAAAAAAATTATCAGCTGATATTTCGGTATTTCAGCACAAGTCTTAAGTGTTAGCATCGTGGCTAATCCTGCTGGTATCGGCTGGGGCTGTTATTTTCAGCAGGTCTTGCTGCGGGTGGTTGGGTCAGGATCAGGTCTGATGGTGGCTCGGGGGCTTGATTTCACCCCCCCACGTGTGCGCTAGCTCATTTGCATGCGGCTAACGCGTGTGTGTGGTCTGCCGGCAGGAACCTGGACTCCAGCGTCCTCAACAACCTCCGGGACGTTTTGGAGATCGAATTCCCGTCACCTGCCACCCACCAGAAATCTGTAAGTCACACACCATGAACGTGCCGAGAGAGTGTGTGTGTGTGTGTGTGTGTTTACCAGTGATGGGAATAACGGCGTTACTAACGGCGCTACTTTTTCAGTAACAGGTTAATCTAACTCATTACTCCGGCCATCGTTACAGCGCTGTCACCGTTACCGGCCGTCACTGACAGCGTTACTGTTATGTGAGATTCTTTTCTGTTCCTGGTGAACAGAAGTTTCACTTTTGTTGGGACTATATTTGTGGTGGAGCTCTCGCGGAGAGGAGGCGGAGTGATACGGAGATACCTGGAGAGCGGCTGCATGTGTCGGGCTGACATGCGTCCTGAGCCCCGAGCCTCTGCAGACATGCGGCAGTGACGGCGCCACAGACGCAGCGCGAGTATGAATCCAGTTTAAGAAGAAAACAGCATCTCATGTTCGAGTCCGAGGTTTCCCCAAATTCTTTCTGTTATCCACTAGGGCTTTGACTTTTGCTCACAAATTCAATTCGGTGTGTGTTTTTTCATAACTAAGTTCGAATATATTCGAACATTTATTAATAATTTAAACATTAAATTTGTATTGGCATCAACTTAGAGTTGTACATGTTGTGGCCACCAGAGGGCAGTGTAGCTCTATCAACGTCAATGTACTACGTGCACGAAAAGCTTTTCAAAGTATTTAGGTGAGTTAAGATTGTTATTAATGAGCAAACAACATAATTCAGTGTTATAGTGCAGATGTAATGAGCAGAATATAACAGAAGATGCTGTTACGACACAGTTAATGCTCCATCGGTCGCAATTCTCAACTTCACCAGACGGGAGAGATACATGAGCATCACTTCCAGTTCAGAACTGTCACATTACATCCGGACAAAACGGCATTTTAAACGTTTGTTTTTTTTATACCTGCCGCACATCATCGTAGACGATGTCCACTGGATTTATCAAAAACACACAGCGACGTCTGCCACCAAGCGGGTGAATGTCAACTGTCAACGCTACGGCTGCTCGCTGCTTCCAGCATGGATTCATTATTCTGGGATGCCGGTTTCATCATTTCATCTTGCTGGTCATAACGCTGATCAGGGTCCTCCATCTTTCTACAGTTCCCCTCTTGCTTAAACTCTCATTTTACCTTGAAGGCTCCAGCTAGCAGATGCTGCTTATAGGACGTCCACTGTTGCAGCAGTGCTGGATGTGCTGGATGCTGCTGCGTCTGCAGCTCCTGCAGCCTCAATGTGCGCTACGAGGCGGGGGTGGGGCCGCGGCAGCACGCGGTAAACTGTGCCAAAATCACATTTCATACGATAATTTACATTAATATAAACATAAAACAAGGTTTTTAAAAAATCAACCTTATTATGAAGCGTGGCGGCTTTATTTTGCCGTGGCGGTGCACCACGATCAGCTGCGTGCAGAGGAAACCCTGCAGTTATTTTCATAAAGCTGTAACTGTTTCTTACTGTTTCTTCTTAGAGAAGTAATTAGTAACTGGAATGAATTCTTTAAAGTAAAGTTCCCAACACTGCTGTTTACTGATCATCAGAATAACGGACACGGAGGAATCCTGGTCTCTGTCGCACGCTTCCATCAGGAAAACCATTCCTGTCTTTCATGGGAGGATGTTTACGTGCCGTCGCCGCGGTGATTAATGCCTCTGCTTCATTAGCATCCAGAGCAGAGCGGGACAGTCGCCGGCCAGATGCTGGTTTTACACCACTGCATCGTCTCTTAATGGAGGCAGAAAAAACGCAGGATGAGCGGCTTATTACATGCAGACAAGCCCAGAGAGTGTGTGTGTGTGTGTGTGTGTGCGTGTGTGTGGGTGTGTGTGAGAGAGAGAGAGAGAGGCGTGACGGCAGACGGGCGAGTGAGAGGTGGCTGTTACAGGGTGCTGCTGGACTCTTTAACCGGGGCGGGTCAGCACTGAGAGGTTCTGGGAGTCCAGCAGGCGAATTTGCGAAACGCAGGATGGTAGGGGAAGGTCCCGCCTCTGATTGACTAGAATGCCTCTCCCTGATTGGCTAGTTCATTTGGCCCTGAGGCGTCATCTCACATTGAGCCAACCTACACACTTCCCCGTCCTTTTTCCCTAAACCGAAGGCTCGAATGAGCCAATCAGAGTCCATAAAGGCGCTACGCTCCCCTGCCATCCCGCGTTTCACAAAGACGCGTCCAGCAGCGTGTCAGGAGTCATGCAGGACACGTTTCCTACCTCCTGCTTCCTGTGCAGAGCTTCAACGTTGAGTGCGGCATCTGTTACTCCTACCGTCTGGACGGCGCCATCCCTGACCAGGTGTGCAACGACCCGCGCTGTGGCCAGCCCTTCCACCAGACCTGTCTGTACGAGGTAAGACTGCACACGCACACACACGCACACACACGCACACGCACACGCACACGCATATCCTTGTACTTCTATCTTATTGATAGTTATTTTGTGACGTCACAGTCTGTAGGGAACATTCTCCTGGCAGTCAAAAAACACTCTAACTCGCCTCCTGCAGACTGAGAACAAGCCTGAGAAACACAAAGTTACGCACAAACCGCTGGGGTGGGGTGGGGGGGTGTTTTCTGTCCTGGATTCCAGATATGTTGGTTGTGGATTTAAATGAAAGTTTTTCATGCAAAGACAAAATAAAATACCACAAAGATTATAGATCATTTCAGGATTCACTTGAAGCCTGTGTGGACGACAGCTCTCGTCGCAACCGACATGCGTCACCAGCTGCCTGAGTACGCTACTGTTGTGATTTTACGCCGGCACGTCACCGCCTTTTATTAGATTTTTTCCAAGAACAGGAGAACAGCATGAACTGAGGGGAAAAGCATGTAAGTCAGGAAATTTCTATTTTTCTTCTATCACATCGTTCTATCATATCGTTCTCGTCCGCCGCAGGGCGCAACGTCATCCCTCACAGAGCTGTAGTCCACAAAGCGGCTTCCGTAAATCCTGAAATTATCTCAAATCTTCGCAGTATTTTATTTTTTCTTTGCATGAAAACTTTTTAAAGGAACAGTTCACCCACAGAATGATGTAACTTTATTTTCCACTTCCCCTCATGGTGAGCAAGACTCTGGAGCACTTTCTTAATATCTCAAATGCAGCTGGAGATCTGGGGGGGGGGGGCTCATTATCCACCAACTTTTGTATAATTGAGGTGACCGGTGCTTGAAACAAAAAGGTTCATAAAAGCCCACAAAATCTTGTCAGTGTTCCTCCATACTGCTTGTCCAATGTAATCCAAGTGTCCTGAATTCACTGGAAATGACATCATTTATTAGATTTTTAGAGCCTAAACAGTACTACATCTTACTTTCACGAAGCACGCATATGCGCGTTTAGGAAACTACAGAAGCCTCAGCGTTCAGAACCTACTCTGCCGATAATACAAACGTAGAAGAGGAAATTGATGTTCTACTGTTTAGGCTCTGAAAATCTACTAAATGATGTTGTTTCCACAGTAAATTCTGGACGCTACCCACTCAGGAAACTTGGATTACATTGGACGAGCAGTATGGAGGAATATTGACAAGTTTCTGTGGACTTTTATGGATCTTTTTGGCTCGGACCCCGGTGAACTCCATTAAATAAGAGTTGGGGGGGAAAGAGAAGCCTTCCTGATCTCCGGCTGCATTTTACATATTAAAAAAGTGCTGCAGAGTCTTTCTCACCATCAGGGGAAGTGGAAGATAAAGTTACATCATTCTGTGGGTGAACTATTCCTTTAACAGAGGTCGGAGGTGAGCTCTGCCCCGCCCCCTGGTGGATGCGTAGCCGAGCAACCGTACCGGTGTAGTGGAGGCTGGTGGGCAGAGCGGGACGTTTTCACGCTGTTTTTAATCCTGCGCGTTGCCGTGTTGGAGCGGGTTGACTGCACGTCGTAGGAAAGGTAAACAACCTGGACTGGTTTTGACTTTAACTTTTCCATGACCGTGACGACATCCAGCAGCATTTCATTTCCATTAATCCGTCTGACATGAGAAAATTCACCAACACGTCGGTAAGGTGGAGACAGGAAACACCTGCAGCAGATCTGGAGGATCCAACATCCTCACGGTGGTTTCTCTGGTCTCACACGTCCCTGATGCTTCGCAGGAGAAACATCCTCATGTGACGCTGCTGTTCATCCTCCACGTCAGACGGAGGACGAGCACGTGGGAACGGGAGTGCTGATCTGGCAATGTTGCATTCAACTGGTGATGAGTTGTGGGGGCGAGCAGGTTTCAGGGGACTGGCCGGATTCCTGGAGTCGAGCACATTTAAAGCATATGCCACCTGTGGGTGAAACTGAGCCTCCCCCCACAGTCCCCCGAGTTGAAGTTGTTGCTGTAATTGGGTGGTTTCTAATAGCATCACTTGGCGAAAGTGAACTAACTAACTCAAATTTTTTTTCCAGTTACGTTTGGTGACCCGCACATTCTGATCAAGTACAAACGAGAAGCCGATTTACATCAGAGGACTGACTAGGTGGCATTCAATAGGGAACTATATGCTATATTCTCCTTTGTACGAGTGCGGGTCACGAAACGTAACTGGAAAAAAAAAATTTGAGTTAATTAGTTCACTTTCGCCAAGTGATCCTATTAGCAGGGGTGTCCAGCTCCGGTCCTGGAGGGCCACAATCCTGCAGGTTTTCCATGTCTCCCTTCTCCAACACACACCTGACTGAAGGTCATCGGCTTTTAGATTCATTTAATTTGAGTCAGCTGTGCTGGTGCACGGAGGCGTGGAAACCACCCGATTACAGCAACTACACTAAGCTAAGCTAAAGTCAGCGCTGCCAGATTCAGTTTCACCCAGAGGTGTCATTCTCCTGTAAAAACAACCTCAGCTGTCCACAGAGCTGTACAGAATAAAAGAATAAAGCAGAAATAAAAGCAGAATAAAACACGAGCACATAAACACACACACTTACCAAGTATATGTTTCTAATTTCTAGTCAAAAGATCTCATCACTAGGGATCGACCGGCCGATATTTTAGGCCAATATTTGCATTTTTAGCTGGTATCGGCATCGGCTGATACGTCTGGTGCGTTGGCTGATTAGCTCCCCTCAGCTTAATTTCCAGACAGGCATCTAAACAGGCAGCAGATGCTGGAGACGCTGCGTCATGTCGTGCCCACCCTCCCCCCTTTTCCTCCACTAACAGTGCTGGAAGCCTGCAGCTCTGGCTTACTGAAGCTTTTATAAGTTGTAAAATTAGTGCATCGTCTCCTTCATATTCAGCTGCAACCAGCTGATGGACGGCAGTGAAAATGGCCGCCTGACTTTACGACACAATCAAATAAAATTAATTTAGGAGGGTAAAAGCTCAAATATGTTCCATACCGTCTTTTTTATCCATCGGCGTGTGGATCACGAGTCTCTGACTTCGCGCTGCAGTGAGGACGAGTGCAACGCCGACAGAAAATGAGAAATCTGTATTCAGGCGGATCTCTGTTGCATAAATAAGCTCCAGAAGGAAGCTAAAGGAAAGTTATGCTGCTGCTTTTTGAAGCTGACCATCGGTTTTCCTGATGAAGAGAATCAGGAGAAACCAGCTGATCCAGCGTCCTGGTTACGGACAACTCACCCACGGAAAACGCAAATCTCTCTCCTGTGCTTGTTTGGGAACAAAGAAAAGATCCCCACAGCAGCGGGTTATAAACCGTCTCTGAGCAGGAAAACGCAAACATGAGCAGAGACGCAGGCGTGTCGGGTCTCCAGTGGGCACTGAAACTTCTCATCCAGATGTGAAACATCCCGATAAAAGCAGCATGGATGGAGGAGCTGATTATGGCTCACATGATCTCTGCGTCCTCCCCAGAGACACAAATGTTCTACAGAACCAGACCCGCCGGGTCTGAGAGTGCACGTGAAGGATGACATGAAGTCCAGACTCACCTGCACCGTCAGAAAATCTCACTCTGGAGGCCGTTATCACATATTTGCCTTTTTACCCCCAAAACTCTGTTACTGTGTAAAGGAGAGGCCAGAAGGAAGCAGGACTCTCATCTCTCAGCTGGAGTCCTGATGATGATGATGATGATGATGAAGGAGAAGTAAAACTGAGGTTGAGATCACAATGAAATCAGATAGAAAACCTGATATTTGTTTAGATTTATCTTCTTGATCACACTTCACTTGAATAAAGGATACATTTTAAATATTTTTTACAAAAATATATAGAAATATTAAAAGTGGTACAGTTGCATGTTTACTGCACTTTGGTGTAGAAATCCTAATAGATAGATAGATAGATAAAGATTTAGCACAGACATATCATTTTCAGCCCTGCAGCTGTGAGACCGCTACCAGTTCACCTCCGTCCATCATCATCATCACGTTGCTCCACTCATTTCCTGGATGCCGCTAACTATTACAACGTGCTGCTGCTGAAAAGTTCGCAGCATTTAGTAGCTTCAGCTGGCGGTTCTCGACGGACCGAAGTGCACCGCTACCCCGGCTACGCGGCTCATGCTGCCTTCATGTGCTGTGGGAAAGATGATGCTTTCCACTTGTTCAGTGGAAATTACCAGTGTGTTGTAATTTATTGTCGTAATGAAGCTATCTTCGACTGACTAGTCAGCTAGCTGCTAGCTAGCATCTGCTCTGAGGAGGTAAACCCAACTAACCATATTTTTAAACACAAAACTAAGTTTAAATGGTGATGGGATTAAAGTTCTGCACGTCAGAGTTATCAGACAACAAACTTACCAAATAACAGCAGCAGAAAACTTTAAACAGAATGTATTGCTTCCCATTCAGGATTTTTTCATTGCTCTCCGCCATGTTGAAAGGTCAAAGTTTACTTCATCTCGGCAACTCGGGCATCATAAAATTTTTCCAGTTTCCCAGTGGAAATTATGACATGAGTGGGTGTTCAAGTGCAGTTTTGATGTCGGACTTTGGTATTTACCATAAATACGATACCACATGAAGGCATCAAAGTAAAGCGGGTCAGCTAGCTTACCTTCTCCATCCGCTGTGGACAGCTGTGAGGAGGGGGAGACGAGGGGCAGCAAAGATGAAGCACTATTGGTTCATCAGAGACGCTCCAGCTCTCTACAGTGATTGGTCACAAACACTTCACCACGCTGCTGCTTCCTGCTGTCAGTTGTGAATACGACATGCGCATATTTCCTACAGAATTCACGTATCAGCAGCTTTTAGCGTAGTTTTCAAAGGAAAGCTGTACCAGCGTATTTAGATGTCTAACGCGTAAATGTCGGCAGGTCTGCACCTCAGCAAGGCACAGAGGAACTGATTAGCACCGTTAGCTTTTATCACACCATACCCAGAATCCTTCAGTGCATGTGGTGAGCTGGAACCAGCAGGGTCTCATGTGGGGACACGCCTGCAGCAGCTGTGACCAGGTCTGTTCAGGTCTCTGCAGTCCAGGCTGATCCGGCTTCACCTCACAGACCCGGTCTGGGTCTGGCATCACAGACCTGCATCTCCACGGTAACGCTGGTGCTTTGTCTCCTCAGTGGCTGCGAGCGCTCCCGTCCAGCAGGCAGAGCTTCAGCATCGTGTTTGGAGAGTGTCCTTACTGCAGCAAGGTAAACCCCCCCCCCCCCCCCCCCATCATGTTCACGTTCATCTGGATACCACATCTACACGTTTATTTATAGACAACCTACAGTCATGGAAAAAAGGAAGAGACCACCCTTGTTTTCTCATATTTCTTTGTCATTTTAATGTCTGGTACTACTAAAAGTACCATTATAACCGATATCTGCCATTTTCATGCTTTTAGTTATAAGTTCTTACACCAGTATATATGGCATTGTACTGTCAGAAACAGCTTTTAGACATTTTAGATTTTCTCTTCTGTCTCTTTTAGTCACATGATTCACACCACAGTTAGTACTCGATAACCATAACCATTATTTTTGATGACAAAGTTGGTCTCATTTTTTCCACGGTTGTATATACAACCAGATCTGCACAACACAGAAAACTGGTCTCCTGGTGTGAGCCAGAATGGGACATGAGGGCCAGTTAAATTTAGGCAGGGCTGTACGCTTAGCTTTTTCACTAGGAGCACTAGTGCTCCCAAACGAAAAAATTTAGGAGCACAGAAAAAATTTAGGAGCACTATGAATTTTCTTAAATAGCACATTTAAATATTAATAATAATAACCTTTGCCCAGGCAATAGGCCAAATGATGCATTACACCGAGAAACAAACAGTTTTAAATACAGAGAACTTCCCTGTCCTACAGTTTTTTGTTGTCCAGTCTCCTGCCACACTTGGCTGTGTCCATCCAGCGGTCCACAGCAGGATTTGGTCTGGGTGGGGTTGGTCTGGGTCAGGTGGGCTTTAGTATGGATGTTGATTTTGCATTATGCATTGTTGTTAAAAAGGGCACCAAACTGGTGTTACAGCAAAACCTGTGACCCATGAAAACCTATGACTGTAGGGGGCAATAACACCTGCTCCCTGATTATTCTTCTGCAGTTACTTAACTGTCAGCAGCAGGTAACCTCTTCATTTAATCTTTGTTAAACAGCAATATGGAGAGAAGCTGCCGTGTTGTGACCCCCCATATCTGTTCTCATGACTGCAAAGGTTCTCATAAAAACCCAGAGACTCATTATTGGTTTCACTACATGAAAGAAAAGCTGGACGAGCCATGCTAACGATGTAAAAGAGACGTCTAATGGTTTAGATCAGGGATCCCCAATCCTGGTCCTCAAGGACCGGTATCCTGCAGGTATTCCATGTCTCACTGCTGCAACACACCTGATTGAAATCATTGACTAATTAGCAGAGTTGTCCAGAGCTTGTCTGAGTCTGACTCTGGTGTGCTGCAGCAGGGAGACCTGGAAAACCAGCAGGATACCGGTCCTTGAGGACCAGGATTGGTGATCACTGGTTTAGATTACAGCTGTAACCAAACATCACCTTCAATCAGAAAATCTCCCAGATGTATTATTATTAATATGATGATGATGGTGATGATAATAATAATCATGATTATTTATTATCATTATTATTTAAAGCCAACAAAGACGCTTGCAAAGCTAAGCTTTGACGTCACCAGTTTGGTTGCTGCAGCTCTGAAGAGGAAACCTCTGACTACTGATCATGTGTAGGGATGGGTACCGAAATCGGTACTTTTACTGGTACCTACCGAACTCCGTCGGTACTACCGGGTACCGATTCACGTAAAATCAAACAGTACCATGTTTCGGTACCTAAATGCATCCTTTTTAATGTGAAGTAGCGGAAGAGTTTGTTATTTCTGTGCCGCACGTGAACGTTGCATCGCAGCATGACATGAGCAGCAGCGGCCGCGTGTTCAGTCAGAAGCTCTCCTGGTTTCACTTCTCTAAAACATCAAGTTCGCTGCATTATTTGTGGTGATGCCAGCGGCGGGAACACGTCTGATCTGAGGAAGCAGCAGATTAAACACAATATTCTTTTCAAAGCTCCGTTACCGACGCGTCCGCAGCCCGCAGAAAAAAGAGGCGGCTGAACAGATGTAATCGGGGGCAGATAATAACCAGCAGGTTCACAAACTGCCGTTCAAGAACTTAATACGATGTGAATATTTACTGAGTTTACATCAACCAAGACAGTAAACCAGATCTGGGGCGACGCGCATGTCACGTCTCTCCCTCCCTCCCTCTGTCGCATCCCACATCTTTATTAAACTCTTCATCACAGCGGAGTTTCCGCACGTGAGTGCACCAGCCACCATACTTACATGTGATAAATAAGAGTCTGCGTCTCTCTGAAACAGCTTGTATGGTTTAACCAGCACGGCAGAAACTGTCTGCATCAAGTTAGTAACCTGATCTCTGCAGCAGGATTACAGCCTCCAGACCTGCGCAAAACGCCGCCACAGAATCAGTTTAGTGTCGGAGAATATTCCGTCTTTTTTCTCATTAAATTATTCTCTCATTATTATTATTTTGTCTGGAACAAACTCCCATAAAGTCTCAGATCAGCTGAAACTCTTGTTCTCAGCTGCATTCACACATAGATTTTACTCTAAAGTTCAAATCTGCACGGCTCTATGCTCTCTTTTTAATTATAAATATTTTAAATGTTTATCATTTTAAAATCATACTTGTACTTTTTTGTTCTTAATCATTTTCCCTTTTACACCCCGCTGTAATGCTTGGTTTATCTAAAGCACTTTGAATTTTCCTGTAGGCTACATGAAATGTGCTGTATAAAAAAACTTGCCTTGCCATTAAGTTTCCCTGTTACCAGACGCTCTGACATCATAGAGAAACAGCTGGATTTTGCTTTAATATATTATTAAAAAATTCTATGTTGAGAATGAGAAATAAATCTGTTATTGCCATATAAACACACAGAAAAGTACCGAAAACTGGTACCGTTTGGTACCGGTACCGATTCACAGGTATCGAAAGTTGGTACCGTATCGATTCAAATGTGAAAGGTACCCATCCCTAATCATGTGTGAACATTTTATAGAGAAAATGAGGAAAATGATCTGAAGACTTGGAGTCTGGTAAACTAGAGGCCCGCAGAGGAAAGCCTGAAGCTGTTCTGAGTGTTTTTAATATCACCAGCGGAGCTCCGTTTACCGGTATCGGTATCTGCGGTATCGGTCCTTACAAACATCGCTGTAATTCACCAACTCCGTTCCTCTTTAAGCCTCTAAAGCCTGGTCCAAACTACACGAATTTAGCCCGATTTTGGCCCGACGGAGGCGTCGCAGACAGTCGCTCACTGTCGTGCACGATTCTGCGTTGTCGGGTCGCAGGACGTCGTGTCTTCGCTCCGTGTAATGTGACACAATCAGCGATTGGCGATTTGGCGTCTGCGACGCTCCACGACCACGACGCAGAAAGACTGGCGTGTCAGAATTTTTTGGTTTTGTCCGTGTAGTGTGACACGTCCCACGACATGTCCCTTCATATTGACCAATAGGAGGACAGTGCGCCTTTCCTCTACCAGAGAGACGCTCAGGAGCGCCGGTACACAAACAACAGTGGAGGAAAGGAGGAGAGACGCAGCCGCTCTCCGGTGAAGCAGTGGAGAGGTTTATGGAGCTGTGGCATCAGTTTACTCCAGAAAAAAAAGAAAAGAAAAGCAAGACTGGGTGTGCCAAATTTATTTTCAACAGTGTTAAACCTCCACGAACATTCAAAAGGGTGTATCTCTCTTGAATAAAACATTACTTTATTAACTCGAAACATAACCACACAATGTGTGCGTTATATCAGTAATAGTAATAGTCAACAGGAGTTCACAGCAGGTCCAAACGTGCACGAATGTGACGCTCTCAGATAAATCAATGACAAAATCACAGAAAAATCACTTTGTTTAAATAAAAACACCGCAACATAACAGACATTGCGCTCAATGAGATGAGCAAATATGACACCCGTGCGCGCTCGTGCACTCAGCCGTAGCCATCCACATTACGCGTGATCATCAAAGCTAATTAACCATCTGAACACACCTACTGGGTGCAGAATATAGACACAGCGATGCTGCTGCTGCGCAGCTCTCAGTTTATCATGCGTGTGTGATTTCATGTGGTTGCCATGGTTACCAGCGTGCGCTCTGAACTGATGGAGTTCAGTGAATGACGTGAGGACGCACCCGTATGCGTTCGTATAGAACAACACACTTTATTTCACTTTATGGCAGTTTTTTTAAAGTAGCGTCACTGGGTCGGCTGGACTTTGCTCTCGTGGCAGCAGACTGTGGTCAGCCTGATGGTTTTGGCTTCGCTTGGCACCGGGCGTCGTGCGCGCGGTGCGTGATGCACCTGGTGGAAGCAACGGCGCTGATCAGAGCCCAGTTTCTCTCTTTCAAAGCTCTTTTTCAAAGATGAGCAGCGAGTCTTTCTGTGCGCATCATGGATTTAATCCTGTTTAGTTACAACTGAAAACCCGCTCCACAGAACAACTGGAACAGGCAGAATACACACAAACAGGTCATGTTGGTCACAATAATGGAGGGAACTGATGTCTCCGTCCACTTTCCATTTCATGAGTGATCCAGTCAATTCAGAGGCTCCAAACCAAGTGACTGATTGACAGCTGCTTGTCCCGCCTCCCGTTTCGTGTCGTCTTTTGCGACACCACGCGACGATCAGACGGTTGTCTGTCTGGTGTCATTCTTTTAGTGTGACCACTCGCGAGTAACACGACACCGTACGATTTTATGACACAATTTCTGTTAATGTGACATATGACCATCGTGAACGACGGAAAAAGTCGTGTAGTTTGATCCTGGCTTAACCGGCTTCACACCTGGTCCGTGAAGTGAACGCAGCGCAGCGGCGTGCCATACGCACCGGATCGCGCCCATGTAATCAATGGTTTGAAACATATTGATCACGCCGAGGCGCATGAGTGGTCGGCCGCACAGTGAACGGTGTAAATGCTCGCGCCGAGGAAATCGCAGCAAAGCCACTGCTCTGCGCTCACGTCACGGACCAGGTGTAAAGCCGGGGTTATTAGAAACACCTCAATCGGCATCACTCATAAATCCCTTCGCTACAGTCCGATGATCGGAACAGCTCTGCAGCAGGTTTCTCTGACATGACCGTCAGCTGTTTCTATCCGGGACTCCCCGTAATCAGCGTAACCCGCTCCGCTATAGATCAGCCCCGGCTTCCTCTCTAGTCACGCGGCCTACGGACTGGAAAGCATCTGCAACAGGATCTGGATGCTGGACTGGCCTTTCAGCTTCACCTTCATTATGTCCACCTTCTAAATTGTGTTGCGGTTGTTAGTTGTTGTGTAGCTGGTGATACCGATGGTTCAATGTGGAGCTGGAGCAACGCGGTGACTTCAAAGCTGCTGCATGGCGGCGTCCTGACCATAAAAACGTCGCTACGTTTTTCTCTTATTTGCTCATATTTTTCATGTATTTTTCAACTGGCAAAATAATAAATTTAGTTTGGTTGGCAGTTTCATTTCCACTTTAAAACAATCCTGACTTATTTAGGAGCAAAGTGTAAATTAGAGGGATGAAATCTATACTCGCACGCGTGCTCCCATTTTTTTTCTGGTACTCGCACCAATATATTTTCAGGCGCATATGCGAGTAAAACGCTCGCACTGTACAGCCCTGTTAGGGCCAATTCCAGTTCCTATCTTAACCCTCAATCTTAGTAACCCCCAAAACCAAGTGTTCAGGGCTGTCTTGTGAAATGGGACACCCCTTAAATGCAGATGTGTCTTCAAACTGTGGGGGGCAACATTACGCCAAAGTGGCGTTCAGGCTGTCAATTCAGGAGGAGAAGAAGAAGCATTTATTAAATTCCATGTATCTGCTCTGTTAACCGTGTCTGTTTAATCATCACTACAAACGCAGCTTTCACTGACGGCTCCATCAGCTCCATGTTTCTGAAATTGTTTGACTATCTTTCAGTTATTCCTTCTGTCAGAGTTATCAAACAATATTCTGCATAAATACCACCAGCATGGACATATTCAGCTGTCACCGCTTACTGAAAGGTAAACACCAGCTATTACTATCGTTAGCTAACTCTGCGGCTACGGGAAATCACATCAGCCCCGTCGTCTTATACTGTTATCAGCACAATCACGTTATACAGGCTGTTATCTTGATAAAACAACATTATCACCAAGAAAAACGACCATTTTGTAACGTTAACAAACTTAAACGATAGCAACATGGCTTGACCGCACCGGCCGCTACTGACGAAAGATCGTAAAATAAAAATTAATATTATGCAACAATGAGGTAACTAATCCATAACATGGGCCTAAACTAAGATAAAACAATGGTTTTCCTAATATTTATATCTCCATTAACTAAGAAAATACAGAAGATTTGTAGCTCTGCTGAAAATAAGCAATGCATTCTGGGTAGTCCTTACTCGCAAGGTGGTGTCGGAGAATCTCAGGATTGAGGACATTCGGCCTCAAACTTGCCCCGACTTAACGTTCTGAGAATCGGGACATCACTCGCACTTCGTAGGAGTGCACGTTTAAGATTGAGGGTTAAAGCAGGAACTGGAATTCACCACAAATTTAACTCACTTTTCTCAAATCAAGAATAAGACGAGTTTATTTATCTGGCACAAACTAAACTCAGGTACTTAAACAACCCAACTGTTTGTATAGCTTTTATTATACTTGGTGTTTCCTTTGTAGAAATGTAGAAACTGAGGTAAACTCGTTTATACCAGATGTGTCTGAGAGTGACGACCTCCTGCTCTGATCAATACAAATATAAAACCGACAGTTTCCTTTAACTGAAGACGTCTTTGTCCAACTTCCTCATCTGTTTCAGCCAATCACTGTGAAAATGGGACCCCAGAGGTCCTGAAGACCGGGTCTCCAGCAGGTCCTGAAGACCAGGTCTCCAGCAGCCCAGAGGTCCTGAAGACCAGGTCTCCAGCAGGTCCTGAAGACCAGGTCTCCAGGAGGTCCTGAAGACCGGGTCTCCAGCAGGTCCTGAAGACCGGGTCTCCAGCAGCCCAGAGGTCCTGAAGACCGGGTCTCCAGCAGCCCAGAGGTCCTGAAGACCGGGTCTCCAGCAGCCCAGCAGGTCCTGAAGACCGGGTCTCCAGCAGCCCAGAGGTCCTGAAGACCGGGTCTCCAGAGGGTCCAGACTGAATCTGCTAGTCTGTCGTTCTGTCTGGATGGAGGCGTCCGTACGCTGCAGCAGCAGCAGCAGCAGCAGTCAGGAGGACCAGAAAGACGATCCAGAACCTCCACGAGTTTGCCTGTGAGGGAGCAGCTGGTCCTGGATCTCTGGAACTGGACTGGTCTCTGTGCACATACCGCTCTCCTTGCACGTACTGGTCTCCATGCACATAGCGGTCTCTGTGCACACACCAGGTCGGGCTGCTCCTCATGGACTCAGGATATCCTGGTCTGTGAAGGATCAGGTTTCCATCCGGTCCTTGCCAGTCCTCTTCTGTCCACACCGGTTCTCTGAGGGGTGGACCGAGTCCACGTTGTGGTCTCTCCCAGGTCTCATGGGGTGGACCGAGTCCACGTTGTGGTCTCTCCCAGGTCTCATGGGGTGGATAGAGTCCACGTTGTGGTCTCTCCCAGGTCTCATGGGGTGGACCGAGTCCACGTTGTGGTCTCTCCCAGGTCTCATGGGGTGGACAGAGTCCACGTTGTGGTCTCTCCCAGGTCTCATGGGGTGGACAGAGTCCACGTTGCGGTCTTTCCCAGGTCTCATGGGGTGGACAGAGTCCACGTTGCGGTCTTTCCCAGGTCTCATGGGGTGGACAGAGTCCACGTTGTGGTCTCTCCCAGGTCTCATGGGGTGGACAGAGTCCACGTTGCGGTCTTTCCCAGGTCTCATGGGGTGGACAGAGTCCACGTTGCGGTCTCTCCCAGGTCTCATGGGGTGGACAGAGTCCACGTTGCGGTCTTTCCCAGGTCTCATGGGGTGGACAGAGTCCACGTTGCGGTCTCTCCCAGGTCTCGTGGTCTCCTCTGGTCCTGTTGGGTCCAGCTCTCTGTTGAAGAATGTGTTCATGTGTTCTCTGTTTAACTTTATTAAAGGATTGTAGTGCATGTTAATGTGAATGTGCATGTGAGCGTGCACGTTTCCTCCTGTGATCGTGAGTCCATCACGTGCACGTAAAACTGCGTCGGTCTCCTCACACCTGTTTGGGCCGAGCTCCAGGACCAATGGGAGGACCTCTGAGATAGCACGCAGGGATGGGTTTGGGTCTGACCTCCTGCTCCTCCTCCTCGTCCTCCTCTTCATCCTCCTCCTCCTCCTCCCCGTCATGTTCTTTATAAGAACGGGCCGATCTCGGCCTCAGCGACCGTCTGACAGCAGGTGACCCGTCTTCTCTCTGTCAGCAAACAGTAGAACATCAGCTGGTTACCGTCGTGTTCACAGTAGACGTGAAACCTCATTGCGTCTCTGTGGAGACGTTTACACCAAGTCTGGTCTCTAGGCGCTTTCAGACTGTAGGAACCTTCTGGAGTTCCTAGAACCTTTCTGGGAACCGGGCAAGCCCCGCCCCTTGCGTGACCTCCGCTTCTTCCAGCCCCGTCTTATTTTAAAAGTCTCACAGCTGTTTACCGAGATCATAATAACAACAAGAACTATTACAATAGGAGTGTACCAATTCATTATTAAATCCATCACAATGGTGCACGTCCCCAATCCAGAACTGTTTTAAAATGTCCAAAAGCAATTTATAATAATTAAATGACCCAAATACAGCTGCAAAGTGTGGCAGTAGAATCTGCGGCTGCCGCCGGGACACTTTAGTGGACGGACCGCCCACTAAGTTTCCAGGCGTACTTCAATGAAAAGGTAAACAAGACGCAAATAGAGCAGCTTTCCAATGGGGGGGCTGTTCTTTTACATATGACCGTGATGATGGGAAGCGGGTAAGTTAGCTTTTATAATGACTTTGAATAAAAGAGATGAAAAACCTCAGTTTTGTATCAGATCATCTGGGGCATAAATTTGTCACTGTCGCAACAATTGCGTCACACATGGTCCCTAACAAGGTCCTCCCTCATGTGCGAACGCACGCTGAAGGCGAAGGGTAGTTCTTATAACTAAACTCGGGAGGCGTAGTTATAGGAACTGCATTTTTAGAACCTCTCTGTCCGAATGTGCCTATAGCTTTGAATAAGAAATGAGAAACCTTAGTTTGTATCAGATCTGCTAGGGCATAAATTTGTCTCTGTCTCAGACAATTGTGTCAAACATGGTTCCTATCAAGGTCCTCCCTCATGTGCGAACCCAAACTGATGGGGAAGGACGTTCTTATAACTAAACTTCAGATGGGGAGTTGTAGGAACTGATCCTAGAACCTCTCTGTCCAAATGCACCATTTTTTTTTTTAAATCTTTTTTTTTTTTTTTTACCCCTTACCACTTTAAACAGAGCAATAAGGAGTAGGTCATCTATGACTGTAGATCATCAGGCTGCCTGCAGAGCACTGCTGGTCCTCAGCCTGCTGGCATTTATGTAGAACTTCAAGTAGAACTAGACATTTTTTTCATGTGTATTTTACAAAGAAATGCTGTTAAACATTTAAACAACATTAAACTAGACAATAGAACAGTTGTCACACATACAATTTTATCTACGGAGAAAATATTTACAATTGTGGATGTTTTTGGACTCTGTAGCAGCCATCTTGCCAGTGAGTCGCAAATATGTCATACACCTTCGTTTGAAGGGTTGTATACCCCTACCCCACTGTCCTAACAGAACTGAGATGCTCCTACCCCTCTGTCCAAATGGGACCAAGACACACCTACCTCTCTGTCCTGACAGAACCATGACACCCACCCCTACCCCTTTGTCCTAACAGGATTGAGACATCCCTATCCCTCTGTACTGACGGGACCAAAACACCCCTACCCCTCTGTCCTAATGGGACCGAGACAACCCTACCCCTCTGTCCTAACAGGATTGAGACATCCCTATCCCTCTGTCCTAATGGGACCAAGACAACCCTACACATGAACGTGTAAAACAGAGGGGAGGGGCTGGGGGGAGAGTTGACGTTGGACGTTGCTCTGAGGTTGCTGACACCAGAGATCTGAAACATCTAACTGGTAGAAGATTAAAGTAAATGTTATTCATGACAGTCTAGTGAGAATATTCTCATCTCCTCATCAGTTAAATCCAGAAAAGACTAAATCCTTCCCCTCACTCATGAAGCTCCTGGAGATCTGCATGTCAAACATGATCCACCATCTGTGCTTTTATAGGCATTTTGCTGACCACTGGCAGTGCTTTACGTTATCCTCCAGTAGAAAGCAGTAATGGTGCAGACTTTGTCTTTCATACGTTTGCATTCAAACAAACGTTCTGCTCTTTTACCTCAGAGATGTCGCAGACATGTAGCTACCAGCACCAGCCACGAACAAGTCGTCTTCTCCACATTCCAGCAATCCTCACAGTAACAATAAACCCTGCCTCTTTGTGGCAACCGTAAACGTCATGTCACAATAACATGAGGATGAAATGATGGCTGATGCCACAATCAACATTTCCTGACATGTGAGGACGCAGTAAGTCTGTGAGGAACAGCATGTTTGAAATGTCTGGTTAAAGAGCGGATATACCACAATGCAGGTCTGAGAGCAGCTACACATTCACACACGTCCAGACCCAGCAGGTATGGGTCACGGTTCAGTGATCCCACTCTATTAAGACTATTTGTAATAGTCATCCATAACTGTAAAATAAACAAATATGCAGATATAGCAGAAAATTTTGTGCCTGTTGATGCAGAAAAATCCATGTAAAGTTCTTTCTGTCACAAAGTGAACATCTTCACACTCTACATAGATGAGTACTTAAATAAAACCTATGCTGACATAATTAACTGGTAACCATGTTTCAGTTCCACATGTATTGGTTTAAATGTGTCAACGTTCTTCATCCTCATCTTCATCTCTTCTGGCTGAGCTGAGCGAGTTCAGTCTTGAGAGACAACCTACTGCTGAGCGTGCTCAGCTTCTACCCTCAATAGTTTCCAACAGTTATTCAGGATCTTCATTTCTCCACCTCCTGCTGCCAAATAAAACACTTTTATTAATGAGCTGTATTGACTTGTGTCTACTACTTTAAAATTGATTTACTTTTAATGTAACTGGTATGAAAATGGTAAAAATATTTACAGTTTCTCAATTCTGAGTTAAACACGACCTCCAGCATGCTTCTACTGTTTGCAGTAAACGGTTCAGCGTCAGCGTTAGACTGACCCTAAACCCTACACCCCAGTGTGAAGCGTCCCAGTACCCACCCTAAACCCCTCACCCCAGTGTGAAGCGTCCCAGTACCCACCCTAAACCCTACACCCTTGTTTGAAGCGTCCCTGTACCCACCCTAAACCCTACACCCCTGTGTAAAGCGTCCCAGTACCCACCCTAAACCCTACACCCCTGTCTGACGTGTCCGAGTACCCACCCTAAACCCTACACCCCTGTGTAAAGCATCCCAGTCCCCACCCTAAAACCTACACCCCTGTGTAAAGCGTCCCAGTACCCACCCTAAACCCTACACCCCTGTGTGAAGCGTCCCAGTACCCACCCTAAACCCTACACCCCAGTGTGAAGCGTCCCAGTACCCACCCTAAACCCCTCACCCCAGTGTGAAGCGTCCCAGTACCCACCCTAAACCCTACACCCTTGTTTGAAGCGTCCCTGTACCCACCCTAAACCCTACACCCCTGTGTAAAGCGTCCCAGTACCCACCCTAAACCCTACACCCCTGTCTGACGTGTCCGAGTACCCACCCTAAACCCTACACCCCTGTGTAAAGCATCCCAGTACGCACCCTAAACCCTACACCCCTGTGTGAAGCGTCCCAGTACCCACCCTAAATCCTACACCCCTGTGTAAAGCGTCCCAGTACCCACCCTAAAACCTACACCCCTGTCTAAAGCATCCCAGTATGCACCCTAAATCCTACACCCCTGTGTAAAGCGTCCCAGTACGCACCCTAAACCCCTCACCCCTGTGTAAAGCGTCCCAGTACCCACCCTAAAATCTACACCCCTGTGTGAAGCGTCCCAGTACGCACCCTAAACCCCTCACCCCTGTGTAAAGCGTCCCAGTCCCCACCCTAAAACCTACACCCCTGTGTAAAGCGTCCCAGTACCCACCCTAAATCCTACACCCCTGTGTAAAGCGTCCCAGTATGCACCCTAAATCCTACACCCCTGTGTAAAGCGTCCCAGTACCCACCCTAAAACCTACACCCTTTGTGAAGCGTCCCAGTACGCACCCTAAACCCCCTCACCCCTGTGTAAAGTGTCCCAGTACCCACCCTAAAACCTACACCCCTGTGTAAAGCGTCCCAGTCCCCACCCTAAACCCCTCACCCCTGTGTAAAGCGTCCCAGTACCCACCCTAAAATCTACACCCCTGTGTAAAGCGTCCCAGTACCCACCCTAAAATCTACACCCGTGTAAAGCGTCCCAGTACCCACCCCTAAAATCTACACCCCTGTGTAAAGCGTCCCAGTACCCACCCTAAACCCTACACCCCTGTCTGACGTGTCCGAGTACCCACCCTAAACCCTACACCCCTGTGTGAAGCGTCCCAGTACCCACCCTAAATCCTACACCCCTGTGTAAAGCGTCCCAGTACCCACCCTAAAACCTACACCCCTGTGTAAAGCGTCCCAGTATGCACCCTAAATCCTACACCCCTGTGTAAAGCGTCCCAGTACCCACCCTAAACCCCTCACCCCTTGGTAAAGCGTCCCAGTACGCACCCTAAACCCTACACCCCTGTGTAAAGCGTCCCAGTACCCACCCTAAAATCTACACCCCTGTGTAAAGCGTCCCAGTACCCACCCTAAAATCTACACCCGTGTAAAGCGTCCCAGTACCCACCCTAAAATCTACACCCCTGTGTAAAGCGTCCCAGTACCCACCCTAAAACCTAGACCCGTGTAAAGCGTCCCAGTACCCACCCTAAAACCTACACCCCTTTGTGAAGCGTCCCAGTACGCACCCTAAACCCCTCACCCCTGTGTAAAGCGTCCCAGTACGCACCCTAAACCCTACACCCCTGTGTAAAGCGTCCCAGTACCCACCCTAAAATCTACACCCCTGTGTAAAGCGTCCCAGTACCCACCCTAAAATCTACACCCCTGTGTAAAGCGTCCCAGTACCCACCCTAAAACCTACACCCCTTTGTGAAGCGTCCCAGTACGCACCCTAAACCCCTCACCCCTGTGTAAAGTGTCCCAGTGCCCACCCTAAAACCTACACTAGGGATGGGCGATATTTTATCGTGTGCGATATATCGCCAAAGAAATTCCTCACAATAACAATTTGAATTTATCGTTTTTATCGTGAGATGACAATTTACCAGGTTGTGTTTTACTTTGGTTTTTTTAATAAGCAAAGTTATTTTTTCAAATCAAATCAAATCAAGTTTATTTATATAGCCCTTTACAGTACCCATTGGACACACAAAGTGCTTTACAGGAGGGGTAACAGAAAACATGGGACAGGTGGGGGAGGGAGAAAAAAGGAAACCACTGTCCCGCCCTCTCAGAGGACGTGATAATGGGTTAAAAAAAACACCCTCAGTACAATAAGCACGATACAGACAATCACAATATCATGACACTGTGGTAGGAGGAGGAGGGGTCCAGAGCCCAGTCAGAGAGGAGAGCTGCCACACGGGCGCATCTTTCAAACCCTACCGATTTCTGTGGGAGGAAGTGAAGGACCAGCAGTGCAGGGACATGTGTGTGTCAGTATCGTGTGATGGGTGCGTGAGCGAGAGACGAGCACACCACAAGTCGGGGAAAGAACAGCCTTGCCAGAGTGTCTACTGCCCGTGGGGGGGGTGCAGAGCTTCACTTCGGCAGTTTCTCCAAGGACATTGGGGAGGATTAGAAAGAGGATTGTTTGGGTCAGGCGACATCTGTTTTCTTGCCTGCCCTGTCCCAGCGGTCTCCATGGCGATTCCAAACAGCCAAATCTGGTCTTTCCATCAATTGCCGCTCATTTCTCCAGCTTGTATCATCTGCGCAGCAAGTTCAAATCTCCTCTGCTTGTCACTCTTAGTCAGAGTGGCTACAAGTTTTTGAATCTGCTCCAGACGCATTAGTCTGAGTGTTGGCGACACGGCAACAGCCTCCGGCAGCTTGCCAACCGCTGCCATAGCTTATAATATTTCAATAACCAGGTAATGCATGCTCCAATCAGCAGGAACCCGATTATCATAAATCCAAAAATGTATACTCCCACGTCTTCCACAGAAAGCCGGACAGGCACTAATCCTCCACTTTCCCCATGTCCATTACTACCCGCCGGGTGCGTTCGCAGGGCAGGGCTGTCCCGAGCCTTGTCTTTGGGTGGAAAAAATTTTATCCAATGCGTTGAGAGACCAGCCGACCAGATCCATGATTTCCAAAAGTTTGGGAGAAAACACAGACAGAAGCCAGAGAGACAAGACAAAGATTGCAGGAAAGCAGGAGACGGGAGCAGAGGGAAGCACGTCTGCACTCGCTGAGAGCCGGAAGAGAAGAAGATTTTTTCTGTTTGCATCGTTTGAATAAATGTGGCATTTGGTCTCTCATATTTCAGACTTGTTCGATCGGTGTCACTACAGTTTTGCAATACAGGTGTACTACTTGAACTTAATTGATATAGTGGCTTCTGGTATTTTGTAGTGCTTTCAAGACAGAATTTAGTGACAGATTTATAATACAAAATATTTTGCTGATAGCTTTTATCGTCATTTATCGTTACCGTGATAAATAAGAGAAATTATCGTGATACATTTTTTGGTCCATATCGCCCATCCCTAACCTACACCCCTTTGTAAAGCGTCCCAGTACCCACCCTAAAACCTACACCCGTGTAAAGCGTCCCAGTACACACCCTAAATCCTACACCCCTGTGTAAAGCGTCCCAGTACCCACCCTAAAACCTACACCACTGTGTAAAGCGTCCCAGTATGCACCCTAAAACCTACACCCCTGTGTAAAGCGTCCCAGTACCCACCCTAAAACCTACACCCCTGTGTAAAGCGTCCCAGTATGCACCCTAAATCCTACACCCCTGTGTAAAGCGTCCCAGTATGCACCCTAAATCCTACACCCCTGTGTAAAGCGTCCCAGTATCCACCCTAAACCCCTCACCCCTGTGTAAAGCGTCCCAGTACCCACCCTAAACCCCTCACCCCTGTGTAAAGCGTCCCAGTACCCACCCTAAACCCCTCACCCCTGTGTAAAGCGTCCCAGTACCCACCCTAAACCCTACACTCCTGTGTAAAGCGTCCCAGTACCCACGCTAAAATCTACACCCGTGTAAAGCGTCCCAGTACCCACCCTAAAATCTACACCCCTGTGTAAAGCGTCCCAGTACCCACCCTAAATCCTACACCCCTGTGTAAAGCGTCCCAGTACCGACCCTAAAATCTACACCCCTGTGTAAAGCGTCCCAGTACCGACCCTAAAACCTACACCCCTGTATAAAGCGTCCCAGTACCCACGCTAAAATCTACACCCGTGTAAAGCGTCCCAGTACCCACCCTAAAATCTACACCCCTGTGTAAAGCGTCCCAGTACCCACCCTAAAATCTACACCCCTGTATAAAGCGTCCCAGTACCCACGCTAAAATCTACACCCGTGTAAAGCGTCCCAGTACCCACCCTAAAATCTACACCCCTGTGTAAAGCGTCCCAGTACCCACCCTAAATCCTACACCCCTGTGTAAAGCGTCCCAGTACCCACCCTAAATCCTACACCCCTGTGTAAAGCGTCCCAGTACCCACCCTAAATCCTACACCCCTGTGTAAAGCGTCCCAGTACGCACCCTAAACCCTACACCCCTGTGTAAAGCGTCCCAGTACCCACCCTAAATCCTACACCCCTGTGTAAAGCGTCCCAGTACCCACCCTAAACCCCTCACCACTGTGTAAAGCGTCCCAGTACCCACCCTAAAACCTACACCCCTGTGTAAAGCGTCCCAGTACCCACCCTAAAACCTACACCCCTGTGTAAAGCGTCCCAGTACCCACCCTAAAACCTACACCCCTGTGTAAAGCGTCCCAGTACCCACCCTTACACCCCTGTGTAAAGCGTCCCAGTACCGACCCTAAAATCTACACCCCTGTTAAAGCGTCCCCCCCCCCCATCCCCCCCCCCCCCTTTTAAGCCCCCAGTACCCACCTTAAATCCTACACCCCTGTGTAAAGCGTCCCAGTACCGACCCTAAAATCTACACCCCTGTGTAAAGCGTCCCAGTACCGACCCTAAAACCTACACCCCTGTGTAAAGCGTCCCAGTACCCACCTTAAATCCTACACCCCTGTGTAAAGCGTCCCAGTACCCACCTTAAATCCTACACCCCTGTGTAAAGCGTCCCAGTACCCACCTTAAATCCTACACCCCTGTATGAAGTGTACACTTGGCAGAAGTGCTCATTAAGGGTTGGAGTGTGCAGGTTAGTGCAGGAATAAAGGCAGAACTGGGACAATGATGGTTCCTACATCATTTCATGTCATTGCTTCCAAACTCAGCTTCATCTCTGTTCCTGGTGAAGAGACGTCATTTTCAAACATAAACTGAATAAAATTTATTTCATCTGTTTTTGTAAAATATATGTTACGAAATCCACACGAGTTTAATTAATAAATAAATGAATTACTGAACTAATTTATGTAGGTGGCTGTAGAATTTCACCAGTACAGGTTAAATAACTGTTACAATCTAAACAAATGTATAATAATGATTAAATTGTTGCTCTGTGACTGTTACCATAGAATGTCCAGAAATGTCCACATGTCCATAAAAACATGTATGTCGGGTAAACATGTCTCGCTTGTTAAAGACGCTGTGTCTCAATGGGACTTACCTATGAAAATAAAGCTTAAATAAAAATTAAATAAAGCTACTTTTATCAGTAAACTGCCAACTTTCATTATTCAAATGCTTTGAATTTTAATATTATAGGGACATTGTGTAACAATTGTACATCGCAGCAACTAGCTAGTACTTTTCATGCTGCGTTGGTGTGAAACCGGGCAGATGGACAACAGCCGCTGCATGTAAAAGCATCACCAGCCTCTATGTGAAGACGTGGTCTGTCAGTAACAGAGACTTCAGTCCACATCTGATATGTTGTCATGGCGATGTCATATTGTTTTCCCTGACCCATGTTTTACTGTCTTTCTCTCTGCTTCTGTGATTAAAATGACGTGGTTTGTTACTGACGGCCGTCTGCCCGACTGCACGTGAACGCAGCATCAGTGGTTCCTCCTCACTGCACCGCGGTGACTTTTCAAAAACATCACCTCGAACTGAGCCGACAACTCCGGTGTCTCTGCTGAGTTTCTGTGGTTTCCTACTGTGAATGGCGGATTTAGCAATTTGGGGGCCCAAGGTGAATGTAGCTTTGGGCCCCCTTTACATCTGGACCTGTCAATAGGCTACTTGCACGAAAGAGTAGAATGTAAGAAATTAGTTTCGGAGACAACACCAGTATATGTCAAAATGCAATTTTTCTGATCTATTTTTCTTCAAAGTCGCCTACTGACTCAATAGGCTTTATGCACAACTCCAATACTTCCTGAACTTAGTACTGCACCTTTGTTTCCTGTCTTTCATGATTGGATGCACTGATTAATCCAGGTGTGTCTGATCTCAGCAAATGGTCAGACACACCTGGATTAATCAGTTCATCCAATCTTGAAAGACAGGAAACAAAGGTGCAGTATTAAGTTCAGGAAGAAGTGGAGCTGTGCATAAAGCCCATTGTAGAGCTACAAGAACATTTAGAAATTATTCAACTTCATCTTAATTCTTTAGAATGGGTTCTTTAAAGGAATAGTTCACCCTCAGAATGATTTAACTTTATTTTCCACTTACCCTGATGGTGAGCAAGACTCTGGACCACTTTTTTAATATGTCAAATGCAGCCGGAGATCAGGGCGACTTCTCGTTTCCCCCCAATAGAGTTCACCAGGGTCAGAGCCAAAAAGGTCCATAAAAGTCCACAAAAAATTGTCAATATTCCTCCATACTGCTCGTCCAATGTAATCCAAGTGTCCTGAGTGGGTAGCGTCCAGAATTTACTTGAAACTACGCCATTTAGTATATTTTTAGAGCCTAAAAAGGAGTATTGTTTACGTCCATGAAGCGTGCACATGCGCGGTCACGAAACTACGGAAGCCTCGGCGTTCAGAGCCTACTCTGCCGATAATGCAAGCGTAGAAGAAGAAATTCACTGTTTACATTGTGCTAAGAGCGCGAGAGCTCTAGACAAACCGGGACAAACACAGGAGGGGTTGGATATTGATCTAAAAGAAAGAAAGAAAGAAAAAGAGAACGCGCGATCTCGTCTGCCGTGGCTTCCGTAGTTACGTGAATGCGCATCGTCGTGCTTGCTGGGCATGCGATGTAGTACTGTTTAGACTCTAAAAATATACTAAATGATGCCGTTTCCAGTAAATTCTGGACGCTACCCACTCAGGACACTTGGATTACATGGGACGAGCAGTATGGAGGAACATTGACAATTTTTGTGGACTTTTATGGACCTTTTTGGCTCGGACCCTGGTGAACTCCATTGGGGGGGAAACGAGAAGTCGTCTTGATCTCCGGCTGCATTTGACATATTAAAAAAGTGGTCCAGAGTCTTGCTCACCATCAGGGTAAGTGGAAAATAAAGTTAAATCATTCTGAGGGTGAACTACTCCTTTAAGATGAGACACATAAAAACATTTTACCAGAACCCTGTCTGGTTTCTCCCTCCAACAGATGTCTTTCATAACAAGTTCTAATCTTTATCAGTGAAGACCTTGCATCATCATCATCATCGATGCTGCTGGTCTCTGGTCTGAGTCTCCTCGCTGTCCTCCACTCCAGAAAGATTTCTTTTAAAAATGAGGAAAACAATGAGCACATTTCTGCACAAAAGTGGAAGAGGACTGAGGTTGTTCCCAGCAGGGATGGAACCAGTGTTGTGGTGGGAACTAAAAAAACATAACTAATTAGTTACAACTTTGTCCAAAAATGTAATTAGTTACTGTGATTACTTAAACCAAAAAGCAATGTCTGGTATAATGCTTAAAATGCTCCCAATAATGTCCTTATAAGTTAACTTCAGTGTTGTAGAAAATTTAATTCAGAGTCAAACGCTAATCTGAGTGAGGTCAGCAATGATTTGGGAAATGGAGTAAAACTATATGATAACAGCTGCTCAGAAATCGTCTTTCTGTTTTACTGAAGGAGAAAAATAAAAGTTTCAGCAGCAGAAACATGAAACAGCTGCTGATGCAGATGTCAAAATAATATTTACTGCCTTTTCTGAAAACCACTGTACTTTATGCAGTAAGTAATATGAACTAGTACAAAGACGTGTTTATGACTAAACTAGCACGTGTTTGTTGAACAGATGTTTTTGCTGTAAAGGAGGAAATAGTGGGAACGAGTAGGATCCCATCAGTGCTTTGAAAATTAAACTATTATAAATCATTTCAAGACCACACGCATCACAAATGAATGAATAATTTAAAGTTTTATCTTGTTGAGATGATGGAACTGATGTCGGTGAGCCTTGCAAGGAGGTTTTGGGGGGCAGCATGCTGCACAGTGACCCTCAATTCACGTCTTTCTCCTGCTTCATTATATTTTACACATGTGCTCATTTATCTGTGGACTTAACTTAAGAAAACAAGCGCAGAAACCTCCAGCCTGCGACTGACTGTATTTCCAAGTGACTTCACAGAAAAACCAGCCCAGTTTCCTCTGTAGACCCCCGTACCACCGTACCACAGGTAAAGTGACTCAGCTATTTTATTCAAAGAGTTGTGTGGTAAAGTTGTTTTAACTGGCAAAAGAAACAGCGTTACTGCTCTCCAACACTAAATGAAACTTGGGTAACAACAGTTTTCTAACCAGCTAGTTTACATGCTAACTAGTCAGTCATTAGAACAGCTTTACTCAACTTGCATCATCTGTTTGGAGAAAAACTCCAACGTTTTTGGTTTGCTGGCTCTGGTTTGCGGGACATGAGGAACACCTGCAGCTCTCCTGCTGGTGATCTGCCGCATGCTGGCATTTAGCGAGTGTCACATGGTGCGTTCAAATACAGCTCGGAAAACACCTTGCCGCATGTAAATAATGAATGAAACAGTTGTAATGGCAGATAAAAGTGCAGGGACAGAGGACACAGATGCAGGAGGAGCGGCGGACATGAACCAGGCCTCCATTACACCTGTTCATGAAGGAGAATGATGGGGAGAAAAGGCGCTACGAATGAACAGCACGATTTTCTTTTTCCCCATCTGGTCGGGGGACCCCCTCGTTTGGGGGCCCCAGGCAATTGCCTACCTTTGCCTATTGGTAAGTCCGCCTCTGCGTCATGTCACGCTTCTCCTGAACGTAAAAACATGGCGACACATCATGGTAGCCCCCACCGAGCCGACCCGTTCCATGTGTATATGAATGATACGAACGGCAAATTCAGAGCTGACAGGAACCTCAGTGTGGAGTGATTACTGATTAATGGAAAAATAATCCATTTTTGTGAATAGATAACAGGAGAACTTACACAATATCCCTTTAAAGCATATTTGGAAGTAACAGGACAAACTTCAGCAATTATTTCACCTACAGCAGTAAAAGATGAAATATTTCAGTATTCACATCTGAAATGGCATTTTTTTCACCACAGGCAAGAGCTCATCACCAAACATGGCCATGTTCCGCCGTCATGGTTCAAAACGTCACATGCAGCAATGAATTATGGGCAATATGCTTCATGAAGGCTGCATGGATGCGGACTTCATGGAAGTGTGGATTGAGGGCACAGAGGGTTTGATATGGATTTGTGATGGATATTAGGTTTTTGGGTGGATTTGCGATTGCTGTTGATGCTATATAACGCTGTGTGTTACTCCCCTCGTCAGGACCGACGTTGGCGGTTTCCAGTCAGACTGAAGTGGTCTCTGCAGAGCCGTCTTACCTGGGGTGATGGAGGTTTGTTGGGGGGCGGAGCTCTGAGGTAGCGCGCCGGCACCGGTCTGGGCTTCCTCCCGTCACCTCCGTGCACCTCTGCAGACGTGGTCCTGGAGGATCCTCCGGTCGCTGCTGCTGCCTGCTGACATCAGTGGAAGACACACTGCTGCTGGTTCTGACCAGTATGGACCAGAACCAGAACTAGTCCTCCAGGCCTGCAGGTTTTTGATGGTTGCTGCTGGAGCACACCTTAATCATTAATGCATCGATGTGATTGCAGGACGTGACGAGCTTGGACTGGTTTGGATGTTTCCAGATCCAGGATCCAGACGTACGAGCAGGATTTTGACCGTTCAATCGAGGTTTTAGCGCGTGGGGCTGAAAATTTGTAATCTTTTTAGTATTAAAACTTAGGTTTTGTGTTTAGATTTCTAGGCTATCCGAGTTTATTACATGCACCATGGGTTTGAGAGGACTGTAATTCCATCTGTGTTGGTCTCACTGAGACCAGAAAAGTGGACCACATCAGTCCAGTTCTGAGGTCTTTACACTGGCTGCCGGTCCATCAGAGAATAGACTTTAAAGTTCTGCTGCTGGTCTATAAAGCTCTGAATGGTTTAGGCCCAAAATACATCAGTGACCTCTGACCCACTATGAACCTACTAGACCCCTCAGGTCATCTGGATCCGGTCTTTTATCAGTTCCCAGAGTCAGAACCAGACATGGAGAAGCTGCGTTCAGCTTCTATGCTCCACATGTCTGGAACAAACTCCCAGAACGTCTCAGATCAGCTGAAACACTTAGTTTATTTAAATCCAGGCTGAAGACCCACCTGTTCTCAGCTGCATTTATGTAGATTTTACTCAAAAGTTAAAATCCGCACATCTCTGTATTCTCTCTTTTTAATCTTAAATGCTTTTCGTTTTGAATCATGCTTCTAATTTTTTATTCTTTTTTTTCCCCCTTTTGCTTATAATGTTTTATGTAAAGCACTTTGAAGTGTTCTGTACATTAAATGTGTTATACAAATAAACTTGCCTTGCCTGTTGTATGGCTAACATGGCAGTACATTTGACATTTGACAGTAAAATCGACTTTGACTTTGAATTACGGTTTGCTGGTGACGTATTTAGAGAGACGGTGCAAACGTGTTGGAAACGTCCTGATATAACTGAGAATTTCAGGAGAAAGTGTCAAAGGAAATATGACCCTGGAGACGTTAGACATCAGTGAAAGGGGCAAATATACTATGACACAGTATGATAAAGATAATCCAGCAGGTCTCCGTGCAGTCTCAGAAGTGTCCAGTTTATGAGGACATGGATCAGGTGAACAGATGAAATCGTCTGCAGCTTGAAGATAATTAAGGTCTCTAAGCTCAGAAAATCATTTTCTTGCTCGCCCCAAAAGACCGAAGGCATCAGAGGAAGTAGAGTCTTTGTTTTTTTTACAAATCATTTGGTGTGGTAGCTGGTCAAACATGACCCGTAGATATTTATATGATGGTGCCTGTTTGATTTCTATATTGTGAATTACGGTTGGAATATGTCAACACTCAGACTGTGAACCAAATAATGAGAAATGTGAGCACAGCAGCCGTGAACGTGCTGGATCTGGTCTGGATCCTGGAGAACCGGACATCTTCCCGTCTCTCCAGGTTTCACTGACAGTGGTTGCTACTGAACGCGCTCTCGTCCATAAAACTGGATCTGAAGGCAGACAAATGAAAGCAGCTACAAGCCTCAGAAATGTGAGACATGAGCGGATTCCGAGTTGCAGAACAGATCCAGCTCCTCCAAACGTCGGCGTAGCCTCCTCTTCCGCCTTTCTCGTGTCTTCAGAGGGAAACTTGTTGGTTAACAGACGTAACTGCCTCTAATGGGCCGGTGAATGAAATTCTGTCTGAAAGCTGTGATCAAACATGAAATCGTCGTATTTAGACGGCAGACGGTGCGAGGAGTCGTGGCCTTTGTCTCTGCTGACATTTCCTCTCTCCACTAAACTGCCAGTAAACGGCCACTTGTGCTTAACGAGGGATCAAACTGGCCGGCTCTCCACATGGAGATGAGCCGCCGGCAGGAGGGGGACGCTGTAATTGGAGACACCTGGACTGTGTAAAGAGTGTGTCATCAGCTCCTTCAGACCGGGTCAAGAAGGAGAATCATGGTCCTCCTCCAGCTTTGAGCCCCCCCACCTCTGGGGGGGGGTTTCTACCCTTCACTGCTGTCACGTTCCTGCACTCTGAGGTGGAGACCTGCACACATACCCGTCTCACTGTTTGACAACGCGCCGTTATCGGCTCGTCACGTCCTCACCTTTCTCCTGCCGGGCTCCTGGGCGCCCCTCCCTGCAGGTACTTCGGGCACAGACAGGTCCAGCTGCCCCCCAACGCCTCTGCCAATCAGCTGCTTGAGATGCTGGTAGTCGGGCTTGTCCTGGTAGCCCAGTGTGTGCACGTAGAGGAGGAACGCCGCCACCTCATCTGCAGACAGAGCAGTGGAGATGTGGAGGAAGCAGCCAGGTTAGTCCATCATCTATCACACCGTTCTCAATCTGGGGGTCCCCAACCCACACGGGGTCGCCACATGATTTCTGGGGGGTCACCAAAACATTTTGGAAAAATATACATCAGGGTTCCCACTCTTTTCTAGAAGTTGTTTTCCAGGACATTTTCAGGACTTTTCCCGCTGCTGAGACAAAGCAGAGACAAAACGGAGACAAAGCGGAGACGAAATGGAGACAAAGCAGTAACGAAGCAGAGACAAAGCGGAGACAAAACGGAGACTAAGCAGCTAAGGAAACAGAGACGAAGCAGAGACAAAGCAGAAATGAAGCGGAGACGAAGCACAGATGAAGCTGAGATGAAGCTGAGACAAAACGGAGACAAAGCAGAAATGAAGCTGAGACAAAGCAGAAACAAAACAGACGAAACGGAGACAAAGTGGAGACAAAGCAGCAACAGAATTCACAGACAGTCTGAAATCAGACTTAAACTTCAACATTAGGCCACTTGAACATGATAAAAGTAAATTTGAAGTGATGACAGGTCCCAGTAGGGATGGGTACTGAACCCGGTATCGAAATGGTCGCGGGTCCGGGTCTCATGGTCCACATGGCTTTAGCCTTACTTCTTTTTAACGGTACCTGCAGTTAAGGTCATTCTCAGTTTTTGCGGGAAACTTATTAACCTCAGACAAACATCATATCAGCAACCACCTCTTCCTCAACAAGCGCTCGCGCTGCAGGACTGATGGAGGGTGACTGCTGTTCTCATGTGTTGGCCTCGCTCTCTCTGGAGGAGCTCTCTCACCAGCACAAACAACTATGATGGCAGAGCCAACGTGAAGGTCTAACGTTTGTTTTACTTTATATAAACATCTGCTGTCAGTGCTGGCTGCCGTAGATGCACTAAAACCAGAGTTTCCCTGCATCCACTCAGCCGTGGAGACTCACCCCCCATGTTTTATTAGCACCAATATTACTCTGTCAGAGATCGACTGGGACGTGAAAGCAGCAGGCAGAAAGACCTCTGACATGTGCACGGCGTGCCCTGACGCACACGGACGTTGGAAAAGAACCGTGGACCTGATATGGACCTCTGATTCTGAGAGATACAACTATGTTCTGCTCCGAGAGGAACGATCCACAAATATCCTTCATTCAGCCAGAGGAGCTCATGTTGGACATCTGACTGCCAGATATCAGATACTAGCAGGTATTAGATACTAGCATATATCAGATACTAGCAGGTATTAGATACTACCATATATCAGATACTAGCAGGTATTAGATACTACCATATATCAGATACTAGCAGGTATTAGATACTACCATATATCAGATACTAGCAGGTATTAGATACTACCATATATCAGATACTAGCAGGTATTAGATACTAGCATATATCAGATACTAGCAGGTATTAGATACTACCATATATCAGATACTAGCAGGTATTAGATACTACCATATATCAGATACTAGCAGGTATTAGATACTACCATATATCAGATACTAGCAGGTATTAGATACTACCATATATCAGATACTAGCAGGTATCAGATACTACCATATATCAGATACTAGCAGGTATTAGATACTAGCATATATCAGATACTAGCAGGTATTAGATACTACCATATATCAGATACTAGCAGGTATTAGATACTACCATATATCAGATACTAGCAGGTATTAGATACTACCATATATCAGATACTAGCAGGTATTAGATACTACCATATATCAGATACTAGCAGGTATTAGATACTACCATATATCAGATACTAGCAGGTATTAGATACTACCATATATCAGATACTAGCAGGTATTAGATACTACCATATATCAGATACTAGCAGGTATTAGATACTACCATATATCAGATACTAGCAGGTATTAGATACTACCATATATCAGATACTAGCAGGTATTAGATACTACCATATATCAGATACTAGCAGGTATTAGATACTACCATATATCAGATACTAGCAGGTATTAGATACTACCATATATCAGATACTAGCAGGTATTAGATACTACCATATATCAGATACTAGCAGGTATTAGATACTACCATATATCAGATACTAGCAGGTATCAGATACTACCATATATCAGATACTAGCAGGTATCAGATACTACCATATATCAGATACTAGCAGGTATCAGATACTACCATATATCAGATACTAAGGATCAGATACTACCATATATCAGATACTAGCAGGTATTAGATACTACCATATATCAGATACTAGCAGGTATCAGATACTACCATATATCAGATACTAGCAGGTATTAGATACTACCATATATCAGATACTAGCAGGTATCAGATACTACCATATATCAGATACTAGCAGGTATTAGATACTACCATATATCAGATACTAGCAGGTATCAGATACTACCATATATCAGATACTAGCAGGTATTAGATACTACCATATATCAGATACTAGCAGGTATCAGATACTACCATATATCAGATACTAGGGATGGGACGATACATTTAAACTCCCGATACGATGCACCTCGATATGCCAGGGTCACGAAACGATGCGTCACGATACGATATCAAAAAGGAAAAAAAAAGAAAATATTACTGTGTAATTATTAATTACAACTTATTTATTTTTGTTTCAGTTGCACACAGGGAAACACAAGGCCTGACAGGCCAAATACAAACAAGAACTCTCCCTTAGTGTTGCTCTAACCAGGTTAAATTATTTCAGCCTCTCTTAAGTCACAGCCCTGGCTTAGGACTGGTTCTTCTTCAGGAAAAATAACATATCAACATGTTCTGGTGTAATCAGTGATCTCTGAGCAGACACGATGTCTCCTGCCGTTGAAAAGACGCGCTCACTGGGCACTGACGTAGCAGGAATGCAAAGGTAGGTTAGACTGTATGCCTTCCTGCCTCACATACATACTCTAAATGATTTATATACTGCACAAATCATGTTGTACTGCTATCTAGTCTTTATTTCGCGGTCCATTTTTTTCAAACTCGATGCATTTCGTCACGTTTTGTATCGCGATATTTCGCCAAACGATATTTCGTCCCATCCCTATCAGATACTAGCAGGTATTAGATACTACCATATATCAGATACTAGCAGGTATCAGATACTACCATATATTAGATACTAGCAGGTATCAGATACTACCATATATCAGATACTAGCAGGTATCAGATACTACCATATATCAGATACTAGCAGGTATTAGATAGTACCATATATCAGATACTAGCAGGTTTTAGATACTAGCATCTGATACTAGCAGGTATTAGATACTACCATATATCAGATACTAGCAGGTATTAGATGCTACCATATATCAGATACTAGCAGGTTTTAGATACTACCATATATCAGATACTAGCAGGTATTAGATACTACCATATATCAGATACTAGCAGGTTTTAGATACTACCATATATCAGATACTAGCAGGTTTTAGATACTAGCATATATCAGATACTAGCAGGTTTTAGATACTACCATATATCAGATACTAGCAGGTATTAGATACTACCATATATCAGATACTAGCAGGTTTTAGATACTACCATATATCAGACACTAGCAGGTTTTAGATACTACCATATATCAGATACTAGCAGGTATTAGATGCTACCATATATCAGATACTAGCAGGTTTTAGATACTACCATATATCAGATACTAGCAGGTATTAGATACTACCATATATCAGATACTAGCAGGTTTTAGATACTACCATATATCAGATACTAGCAGGTATTAGATACTACCATATATCAGATACTAGCAGGTATTAGATACTACCATATATCAGATACTAGCAGGTTTTAGATACTAGCATATATCAGATACTAGCAGGTTTTAGATACTACCATATATCAGATACTAGCAGGTATTAGATACTACCATATATCAGATACTAGCAGGTTTTAGATACTACCATATATCAGATACTAGCAGGTTTTAGATACTAGCATATATCAGATACTAGCAGGTATCAGATACTACCATATATCAGATACTAGCAGGTATTAGATACTACCTTATCAGATACTAGCATGTATTAGATACTACCATATATCAGATACTAGCAGGTATTAGATACTACCATATATCAGATACTAGCAGGTTTTAGATACTACCATATATCAGATACTAGCAGGTATCAGATACTACCATATATCAGATACTAGCAGGTATTAGATACTACCTTATCAGATACTAGCATGTATTAGCCAACATGAGTCTAATTCTAATGTTTCTAACAACTTGGTAACTTAACCAACAACTTAAAACCAGACACATTATCAGCAGCTTCAAAGCAAGTCAGTCTGTAGCAGCAGCAGCTGCACCGTAGTCACATGACTCTGAAAGGAATGCTGGGAAATGAAAGGGGAAGTTCAGGATTTTCGACATAGGGCCCCATTTTCAAGTGATCCAGGATACCACTTATCACTGGAGACAGTTTCAACATATTTCATCCCGTTATTCTAGTTCCAGGAGGTAGCTGATGCTAATGCTAGTGCAAGTCAATAGGAATCTGCTAGCCTGTCATTAAAACAATCTTATCCACTCCACAGAACATTTTTAGGCAAATCATTTCTAACTTCAGACTATCTGTGATCTCTGGCTGCATTTGAGATCTTAAAGTGCTCCTGAGTCTTGCTGACGTGGGTGAGTAACACAATCGTTCCGTACCAGCAACCGTTGGAGACCACCTCTGGAGGTGGGTCTGGGCACTGTGCCGCGACCATCGGTCACACTGAAGTTCAAACGTGGAGCATGTTACTCCCCCGCTGTTGGTACCTGGGATATACTCCAACCCTCCCAAGTGTGACCGGCCTCTAAGATTACCACAGAAAAATAGTAGCCTCTCGGTCAGTTTTAGACCTGGTGAGCTGTACCAGGTCTAAAACCTGTTCCTCTCACAGCGGCGAGCCTTCCTCTCTGCTTCCTCATCGCCTCGGCCCAGTAATTCCACCCTACCGTCCTGATGGTCTAGCTTGAGCTCTGCGTTCATCTCCACACCGGATTTCACAAACTGAAACCACGGGAGTCGCCATGTCTGCTAGTTTCTGCGAAGGGCTTCCGGTTACCTAACCTGACTCCGCTAGATGGATTTGCTCCCCATATCCATCTGGGAATCATCCATTAGAGTAGGTTTGGAAAGGGGTGAAAATACTGGTTAGCTGATTGGATAAGGCATCTGTCTATCACCACCTACAGGGGTTAGACAATGAAACTGAAACACTTGGTTTTAGACCACAATCATTTATTAGTATGGTGGGGGGCCTCCTTTTGCGGCCAATACAGCGACAATTGGTCTTGGAAATGACATGTACAAGTCCTGAACAGTGGTCAGAGGGATTTTAAGCCATACTTCTTGCAGGATAGTGGCCAGGTCACTACGTGATGCTGGTGGAGGAAAACGTTTCCTGACTCGCTCCTCCAAAACTCCCCAAAGTGGCTCAATAATATTTAGATCTGGTGACTTTGCAGGCCATGGGAGATGTTCAACTTCACTTTCATGCTCATCAAACCAATCTTTCATCAGTCTTGCTGTGTGTATTGGTGCATTGTCATCCTGATACACTGCACCACCTTCAGGATACAATGTTTGAACCATTGGATGCTCATGGTCCTCCAGAATGGTTCGGTAGTCCTTGGCCCATCTAGCACAAGTATTGGGCAAAGTAAGTGCCATGATATGGCCGCCCAAACCATCACTGATCCACCCCCATGCTTCACTCTGGCCATGCAACAATCTGGGTGGTCCACTTCTCTGGGGCTTCTCCACACTGTGACTCCCGGATGTGGGGAAAACAGTAAAGGTGGACTCATCAGAGAACAATACATGTTTCACATTGTCCACAGCCCAAGATTTGTGCTCCTTGCACCATTGAAACCGACGTTTGGCATTGGCACGAGTGACCAAAGGTTTGGCTTTAGCAGCCCGACCGTGTATATTTACCCTGTGGAGCTCCAGATGGACAGTTCTGGTGGAAACAAGAGAGCTGAGGTGCACATTTAATTCTGCTGAAGATAAATGAAGACTGGCCACCAGGCTGGTCTAATTCAGCCATGAAACCTCCCACACTAAAATGGCAGGTGTTTCAGTTTCATTGTCTAACCCCTGTATGTTGGTGACAGACGGGCCAAATCAACCAATCAGATCAACAAAGCATATGACGTACTAACAGAGCAACAACAAAAACACAACCACAAGCCAGGCTGCTCTTGCTGCTGCCGGCAACGGCTCGTTAGCTCAGCAAACAAGAAACATGTCAGCAGTAATTCCGATAAAACTCGAGTGATAGCCACACTGACACTAGTTTCATCCGCTGAAGCCGCCATGTTGTTTAGACTGAACTGTCTTTTCTCGTTGCGTCACACCTCAACCCGCCTCAAAGCCAACGCTGATTGGACGTTCGTTTGGTGAACTGCTCCATATTCTCTTCAACGGAAAGTAGCCAGACTGATCTGCAGGTGAAAACCTGAAGCTCGCCAGATCAGGATGGTCTCACAAGGCTACCGGTTACTACGGTTACAGGGTATTTTACACTGAGGACATACGCAAATGAACAACACACATGGAAGAGCTCCCGAACTCGATGATTAAAAGTGGATATTGTTAAACCCAGAGAGGTTCTGGGACGTGTTGTCCGTATGTGGCTGCAGCAGCTGATGAAAATGATTAAATATAAACGTTGTAAACTGATGAAGTTATCGTAGGACGGCTGTCGCACTGCTGCAGGACCGACTGGATCCAGATATACAGATGCAGTCTCCACCTCTCGATCCTCCGCAGCCACCACCCAAGCCTTCTGACAGGAATCATCCAGACTCTGGCTCGGTGGAACATCCGTCTTCATGGACACTTAACTGCTGTGTTTGTGTCGGTTGTCAACACACAGCCGACTGTCGCTATGTAAGTCTACGGTTCCTGTTCATCATCACGGACTCAACAAAGTAGGAAAATATATTGCTGGTTGTAACATCGGGTCATTTAATCATATCATCCTCTCAGTTCAGTGTCGTAGCAGGTGAGGAAGCAATAAAACACCTTCTTTTATAAGAAATAAATGTTTTAGAGACATCACTATTCAATGTAAATGAATGCAGATTTTACGCGACCGGAAGTGCTTAGCAGAGATGGATTGACTGCGGAAGTATAACAGAAATGTCCGTGAAACTTGTCTATAGAAAAACTCCCTGATCGTGTATTTCATTGCTGTGTTGTTCTTACCTGTGCTGGCGCCACTCACGGACAGCTGCTGGACCGAGTTTGGCAGATTATCCATCAGTCTTGGAGAGCAGGAGAGGAAAGGAAGACAGGGAGGAGTCAGGACACAACAGGAGGAGGGACAACAACCTAAACCATCTGTCCCACATCTACACTTCTACCATCAGAGAGTAGACATGCAGCAGTGGATCATTTCATCTACATCCGTACCATACGATGGAGAGAGAAGTACTACACTGATCATTCAGCAGTCGAGAGCTGAGGATAAATGTTCTAAAATCAGCCGTATGAATAAAACGTAGGGAAAAGTGAGTGCAGGGGTGTAGTACCACTGATGACCACTAGGAGGCTCTAGCAGGTGTTGGTGTCTTAGAGGACAAACAGTCTTCTTAAAGTTAGAATCCGGAGTTTTCTCCCTGAAAATAAACGCTGGACTTGTGTGAGTAAAATCCGGCTCCGTCCGCACATTTGGGCCTCTACTCTTGTGTAGCGGTGAGTTTATCAGCAACTCCCCCTGACTGTACTTCATCTTTTTCCTTTGTTCTGGTGCGTTCGGGACGTTTCTGGGCAGAGATTTGCATATTTGTCTCCAGCCAATGACACAGCTAAGGGCGTAGCGTTCTGTTGGAATAAACTCATCGACTGGAGCCGACACCAGATTCACTGGTACACTGACCACAAGTAGTTAAAGTGCATCATTCATGTGTTTTATAACGGCAGAAAATCATCCCTGAGGTGAGGCAGCAACTGTTTTTCCTCTTGAGTTGAAAAGAACCAGGAAGAGTTAGAGGGGGAGGGGATAAAACTCTCCTTCACAAACACCACACGGCTTTGGAATCATGTGACTTCTGATGTCAGAGTAGGTGAAGTCATGTGGATACCACAGCTGACCAATGCTAAATAACCAATAAACAGCGAGACAACAGCTGATTAGCAGCTAGACATCATCGTTCTGAACATCCGTCTTCTTTCTGAACCTCACCTCTACAGCTGAGGCTGAACTCTCCCGGCCAGCACCTTCTTGATCGCTGCCAGAGACGTCCTCTTCTCCTTGAACTGACTCGGCCACAGCACGGTCCTGGCAACGTTAGCTTAGCTTTAGCTTAGCTTTAGCCAGTGCAGCTGCTGGAGTTTCTGCAGGTTTCAGTGTTTGTTTCTGTTCCCCTGAACATCCGGAGCTCAAAGCCGGAGGCGGGACTCATAAGCCCCCGTACACATGATCCGTGGTAAAAACACTTTGCGCTGGCCGTCCCGTTGTTTTCCTACGGAGAGAGTGGTGGCGCCGACTCACGAACTGTGGAGAGATGACTCACTCCGCCCGCAACCCGCAGAACTGCTGCCGCATCAGAGCGGGACATGTTTTCTCTGCTGCCTTTCAGCACAAAATCCTGAGAAAAGCGAAGATTTCCAACCGCAGAGTAACTAGAAGAGGAAGGAAACTCATCCTCCAGACTGAGCTCATGTTTGGCTTCCAAGGCCCAGTTGTTCAAAACTTGGTTATTTTTCAACCAGCCGTTAAAAATATTTAGCCGAACATTAACTTTAACAGTCCGGTTATCTTATTGTTCAAAACTCAGTTAACTTTAACCGTGTGTTATCTTGATGTTAAAGTTAACACACCTAAGGACCGCCGCTAAAGTTGTAACGGTGCGGTTATATCTCATTATGCCGTTTGTTGCTAACGCTGCGTTCATGATGCCAGCTCAGAGAAGGAAGGACGGCGTTTATTGGGGCCTTGATTTTGACATCGGGGATCATTCTAACAAAGAGCTGCGCACCACTTCGGTAGAGAATGCATTCAGGTCTATGTGATCCTTTGTGAGTCGATTTGGAGCGTGCAACAAACTGTGGACACGGACTGACTATTTAGAAAGATTAATATCTTGCTTCTATGATCTGAATGACATTTTCTTCATCAGCAGAGAAATTTCTGCCTCTTTTTCCTTGAAGTGAAAGGGATCGTTTGCTTATCAATACTTTCTGTGTCCCGTGTGTTCTGTTACTGAGGGTTTGCTGTGCTGTGAGGCCGGATGAGCTGGGGGGGGGGGGCGCAGGAGTGTGAAGAGAACGGGGAAGGATGGAGAGACTGGGGGATGAGGAAGAGTGTGTTGTGGCTAACAGCAGCTCTGTTCACGTTGGGAAAATAAAGTGAGAGTCGGCACCCCGTGTCTTCCTCACAGCAATAAGGAGACACAGACGTACAACATTACTTTTTTGCAATACCAGAAGTAAACAAAATGGGGAATTGTGGGATACATTGGTGCTAACCAGTGACGCTAACCCTATGGTTAACTTTGACGGTGCCGTTAGCTGACGGCATGACTAACCATGCTTTGAACAACGCATATTATCAGTCGGCTAGCTAACAGCAAATTAAGGATTTTACCGACCATTAGGGGTTAACCAGTGGTTAAAATAACCGAGAATTGAACAACCGGCCCCTGGACATTTTCTTATCCTTCCAGGACGGTTGATATCGGCTCCTCGGTCACTTTCAGTCACTCGCACCGACTTTTCTCCACATTTGGTCTCCATAAATATGTAAAAGCTTTTGTATGAGCCGTGAGACTGTGTTGCTGTTAGCAGAGACATCTGTGGACAGAGTCAAAGGGAAAATGTCCTGTTGCTGTTAGCAGAGACATCTGTGGACAGAGTCAAAGGGAAAATGTCCTGTTGCTGTTAGCAGAGACATCTGTGGACAGAGTCAAAGGGAAAATGTCCTGCTGCTGTTAGCAGAGACATCTGTGGACAGAGTCAGAGGGAAAATGTCCTGCTGCTGTTAGCAGAGACATCTGCGGACAGAGTCAGAGGGAAAATGTCCTGCTGCTGTTAGCAGAGACATCTGTGGACAGAGTCAGAGGGAAAATGTCCTGCTGCTGCTAGCAGAGACATCTGTGGACAGAGTCAGAGGGAAAATGTCCTGCTGCTGTTAGCAGAGACATCTGTGGACAGAGTCAGAAGGAAAATGTCCTGCTGCTGTTAGCAGAGACATCTGTGGACAGAGTCAGAAGGAAAATGTCCTGCTGCTGTTAGCAGAGACATCTGTGGATAGAGTCAAAGGGAAAATGTCCTGTTGCTGTTAGCAGAGACATCTGTGGACAGAGTCAGAGGGAAAATGTCCTGCTGTTAGCAGAGACATCTGTGGACAGAGTCAGAGGGAAAATGTCCTGCTGCTGTTAGCAGAGACATCTGTGGACAGAGTCAGAGGGAAAATGTCCTGCTGTTAGCAGAGACATCTGTGGACAGAGTCAAAGGGAAAATGTCCTGTTGCTGTTAGCAGAGACATCTGTGGACAGAGTCAGAGGGAAAATGTCCTGCTGCTGTTAGCAGAGACATCTGTGGACAGAGTCAGAGGGAAAATGTCTGCTGTTAGCAGAGACATCTGTGGACAGAGTCAGAGGGAAAATGTCCTGCTGCTGTTAGCAGAGACATCTGTGGACAGAGTCAGAGGGAAAATGTCCTGCTGCTGTTAGCAGAGACATCTGTGGACAGAGTCAGAGGGAAAATGTCCTGCTGCTGGGTTTTGTTGAGGTGTAACTGAACCGGTTCTCGGTGGAAGTATCAGCAGTCGCTGTACGGTGGACATTCGTGCCCCAGATGATCCGCTGGAGCGGAGTCTGTCTCCTCTGAATGGAGATTTATCAGCAACTGTCGCTTAAACACACTGAAAACCTCAACAAATACATAAAGATGATTGCTAAAATAAAATTAATCAGATAAACAGGAACAGATTTTTAAACAGACTAAAGACCGTAGACCTCTAAAAGGTCTAAATGTGACATTAAGCATCTTGTACACGATTGAAAAATGAAAACTAATCCAGAGGTGACTTAGAAAATAATTTTTTAATGTTATTTTCCACATGTTCATGTCTCCACGTATATCTGGCCTTCAGCATTAAAGCTGTGATGAATGTGGTATTCAGAGTCTCCTCCTGCTGTGATCCATGTTTTTATCAGTGCAGTTGGGAGCGTTCGCTCTACGTCATTTCCGGTCTGTTGCTGGGTCGCTGTTTTCAGACGGAGTGGCAGGAAAGCCCCGTCAGACGAGTATTTGTACATTTTCACACTGGCAATGTTCAGTGTGGACCTCATACACTACAAGGACTTCTACATATGTTTAACATGAAAGTTGGCCTTTAAAGAAGCTAATCATGCACTCGATGTTATGTACATGTCAACTTTGTTTAGAATAAGTTTATAAGTATAGGTAATAGGTACGTTTCATTGGTACTACAGCAGACTGGCCACCTGCCCAGGTGAACCTGCCTCTCGCCTGTTAAAGCTGGGATAGACTCCAGCAAGCCTGGACTGGATAGGTGGTACAGAGAGGGAATGATAGTAAGTTTCTAGCTGACTGTTCTACTTCTGTCTGCTTCTCTAATGTTTATGCATCTTAATCCCTGTGTGGATGTGGTGTCTACATATTTGATCAGGTTTCTTCTGACATGGACCTGCTGGGGAACTGATGATTGATCGTGAAGTAGGGCATATTTCCACGGTGAGCCTCACCGTTCCATTTCACAGTCATAAAAAATGGATCCATAATTACTTGCAGGGAGAATGAACTTACGGTTTGTGATGGAAGCTGATGTCTCTCCGGCATGAGCTCTGGACTCAGCACCTCATGGCCGTGATGCAGTACCGCACATCTTCTCTGACTTACCCTGCGTTCTCACCGTACGCCTCCATTTGCATACGCGCCTAGATTTCAACGCGCGAATGCTGGATGTTTACTCGCTTGATTCGGGCTTTTTTTTTTACGTGAATTGAGTTAATAATACGCGTGAATGAAGCGTATCGTACACGCGAATAGACGCTTCATTCACGCGTCAAGTTGAACTTTCTGGAGTGGGGGATGGTGGTTTGTCACCCGTCAGTCACCTCAGTCAGGTGAACATGGCAGAACCCGGTTATTTTAGTACTTTAAGAGAGTTGCAGCGTCGTACCTGCTTTGGATGTCGAAGAACCGAAGACGCCGCCGTGTTTGGATCCACCAGATTCTCCAGAGGTCTCGAAGCTCGGTGAATTTCATCACCTGATCCAGGAGTTACGTCTGGATGACGGCCGCTTCCAGGAGGAATTCCCGAGCCCAGTTTGATGATCTGTCGGGGAGGATCGGTGCTGCATATCCCTCCAGGATACAAACTACAAGCGCTGTATTTCGGCTGCTGACCATCTGTCCATCTGCCTTCGGTGAGTAAGTTAGCTGCAGCTAGTTAGCACTTCCAGCTAAACCTTCAACAACTTACAACTTCCAGCAAAACAACGTGGCTTCTGTCGCTAGCTATTGTAGCTCAGTTTAACGAGTCTCTGCCGTCTCCTCACCTCCACCTCGCAACATTTAACCAGCTGATTAAACGCAACTCCTCACTGACGCTTTCCTGCTGCTCTCCCAGTGTTTGTTTACATCAGCTGAGGCTGAACTCCTGGTGCTGGAGCGTCATCTAGCGACCAAACTGAATACTACACTAGTCTGATCACAGACTCATATTGAATTACATAGACGTTTTATAACAACCAACCTCGGTTTATTTCTGTAGTGAGGACAGAGCTGCATCTTCCTCCAGGAACTACAGGTTCTCTGTTCCCGCTGCAGAGTGTCGGCGTTGTTACGTTTCATCCCGTCGAACACCAGCTGCAGATCTGCAGTTTTTGGTTAATGAGGTTTTGTCTGACCGGGTTTTCAGTCCTAAATTTATGTATTATTCCACCGCTTTTGTCTGCAGCACTTTGTGATTCTATCTGTGAAAAGCGCTTTTCTCTTATTACTATAGAAGAGAGCTGCAGACCGTTCACATCTCGTCTCATTTTCAATGACCGTACTCGTCGTGTTCGTGCGTCAAAAACGTTGGAGTTGAATTTTTTCAACTCGAGCGAATAGGTGAAATATGCTCTATTTGCGCGAGTTAGACGTGTGTTTGGTGCTCGTCGCGCTGCGAATTCGCATTAAACGTGCCGCACCAAGAAAACGCGCGTCTATTCGCGTCTGTACATTGACTTAACATGTAATTCATTCACATGAATTTATTTATTCGCGTCCGGTGTGAACACGGGAAAACTGTTACCACCACCAAGGAGGTTGTTTTTGGTTGCGTTGGTTTGTCTGTCAGCAACTTTATGGAAAAAGTTCTGGACGGATTGACCTGAAATTCCAGGAATGTTTTGAAGGATTCTTAATTATTGTGAGATCGGACACATTTTGAAATTTTTGCATGTAACTCCATACAAATGGCCTGAGTGTTAAGTAAGAAAAAATTACAAGAAAGGAGCGCAATGAGTTCTATAATGTTTCCAAAGTTGATCCGGATATAGAGAAAATTCCGGATACTATGATCCAGAACACACAAAAATAAGGGAGTCATTGGAATTTTCAATGCTGAAAGGTAACAAATGAAGATACAGACATGCAACTAACACCAAACTGTAGCCAAGACTCTGCTGAATCGGGAGAACGTCAACAGAATTGACGCATCCTCAACAGCAATGGAGCTAGATCCAGAAGAAAACCGCCATTATGGAAATATGGATTTTTGTAAATAACTATTGACGTAATAATGATACAACCATGATTCCAGATGCTGTTGGTTTGTTTTCATGGTCAAGGAATCCAATGATGGAGATTAAATGAATGCAGGAGTAGAAGTTTTTGTTTAAGTCACAATATGAGGGGACATGATCTGCTTGGCGGAGGTCTGCGCTCTCCGAGTGCTTTTCTAGTTTCATATGTGTGATGAAATCATCCATGCACGCTCGTTTGTGTCTGTGTGGTGTTTTAGTAACGTGCTGGAAAGCAGCAGCATGTCTGCTTCACTGTCATTTTGGTTCATATTGTTACCTTTGTGCAGAAAGAAACAAATGAATAAATTTGATAACTAAACGAAGCCAAGCAGCAGAAGTGGTTGCCTACCTGGCCTTGGCCTCCTGGACCTGAGGGGGGTGTTTCAGGACACTGTCCCAGGGCAGAGACCCGCACAACCAGTGAAGAAGACAAAAGCCCAGGATCTGGAGGTCACTGCGTCTCGATGGTGCTAAAGACAGACAGAAATAAGTCAAATATTCTCCCGACTCCTCCGTGTCAGTCTTTTTACTCCTCTGGGGAAATGCTGGTAATCTGAAAGAGATTAAAACTCTGTATATCCCGGGTACCAACTCAGAAATCATGGAAACGACAGATCTCTGTAAGAACACTCGAAGCTGCATGTTTGACCTGTGAAGTCCACCAGTGATTCCCAAACAACCAGTCCAGACAAAAACTGATTTATGGTCTCAGAGGACACGCCGATGTGGGATTACCAGCTGTGGAATGATGTGGTGCTTAAGTTTGAGTTCCTGCAGGTCTGCATGGTCCTTCTCCTCCTCACTGTAACATCCGGCCTACCAGAGGTCTCCTGCTGGCTTATGAGCTAATAGCATTTTTAATGAAAGCAGATACCTGCAGCTTCGACGTGATCCAGACAGAGAAACGTCCTCCCCTCCCCCTCAGACTGAACGGCTGTAAAGTATGAAATGTCTGAGGCTGAATCACTACCACATGCTGCAGAGGCCAGCAGGAGGACAGCTGACCCCGTTCATGATCCAAACAGTCACTAACCGTCGGAAACTTCACACATCCATCTAGCAGCCTTTAAAGGTAGAGTCTGGGGTTCCCCCTCCCCCCTTTCTGTTTGTAATCACTATTCAAACTGAAGCCCCTCCCCTCGGGCCGATGGCCATATTGCTCTTCATCCCCAAGCCTCTCTTTCAAAGCCAAACCAATATTAACCCTGGTTTTCCAGCGTGCACCATCTAAAGTTCTTTTCACAGCAGAATTCTTCCTTTTCTTCGCTGCGTCCACCATTTTTATCGAGAATTCGAGTGAATCTGGTGTTGCCTCCAATTTACGAGATTATCCCAACAGAGCGATCAGTTATTCATGGAGCGAAGCGTCTAAAGCTCTGGGTCTGACTCCTAGTTTTCCTGTTGCCCCCCCAGCATATATAAACTCCACATCAACCAGCAGACCTTCATCGTTCCTAATGAGCTGACCGGTGTAGACATAGACTTCACATCTATGTGGATGACTCCCACCTTTATTTCACATCTAACCAGCGTGAGCTGTCTGAACTCTCCATCCTCCTCTCCTGTTCATGACTGATGACTTCTGTTCATGCTGTCTCACCTGCGTCCCCAGGTGTGTCCCACCTGCAGTATCATGTAATACGTTCAGAATCTGGTCTTCACATGTCAGAGCAGGAGACAGCAGGACCGGCTGTGCAGCCTGGTCCCGAGGACAGAGGACGGTCTGGTTATAATGTGTGTCGGACATATCTGGTCTCACCTGAGGACCTGGACTCTGTCAACAACCGTCCCTGGAGTCGGTCCGTCTGATTCATCTTTGCTAAAACCATCTCTGGCTGTGCGACTCTCTGGTGGAACTAAGGTTTTCCGTACAGGCTCTCGAGGTGCTACTGATACTGATTAATTTCTTCAACATAATTTTCCTTTTCGTCTAATTAATCCTGTTATGATGTTCAGCTCATCCAAGGGGTGAAACATATATGAAACAGCGGGCAAGCTGCCAGGTCAGAGTTCAGTGGTTGCTCTTAAGTTCCAGATAAAGCTGCCTTTTTTCCCAGATGTTTTTGTTGATTTCCTCCTATTTTTCTGTGACATTCTTATCTGCAGAACACGGCTGTATCCTCCTCCATTTAGCCGTTGCGCCCGTAGAAAAATTCTACTCGCTGATTAAGGGCTGAACAGTCCACTCGCCCTCCACCCTATGCGGTTTGAGAAGGCCCTTACTATGGCGGAGCCTCCATGAGAACAAGCAAACGGAGGGGTAGTGCGTAGGGGGAGTGTTTAGAGGCTGGTTCGGGATTGGGCCGTTATCTCCTGGATGGAGCCACTCTGACTACTTGCAGAAGCTGTGCACCTGTTGCGAGTGGGCTCGCCGCGGAGGGCGGATACCGGGCAATATCAGCAAATCTTTTGAGTTTATTTCATACGCTTTACTTTATCTTGAAATGTTTTTGGAATGAACGTAACATTATTAACCATATCAAAGTAAAGTGGGTCACGTCACAGCTAGCTTATCTTTTCCATCGTTAGCAGTTGCCAAGCTGGCTCCACCTAACACGCCATGTGGCACCTCAGGGGAAAGTGGACAACTGTGAGGAGGGGGAAGTGAGGGGCAGCAAAGATGAAACACTATTGGTTCATCAGAGACTCTCCGGCTCTCTACAGTGATTGGTCACAAACACTTCACCATGCAGCTGCTTCCGACTATTAGTTGTGAATTCAACATGCGCATATTTCCTACATAATTCACATAATTAGCAGCTTTTGGCGTAGTTTTGAAAGGAAAGCCGTACCAGCGTACTTGTTGGCAGGTCTGTAAATGTGAACAACAGGGGGTATCGTGAATGTTTAAGCGCCATGTTTAAGTGCAGTGTCGTTCACCTTAAGTGAAGGTGGACAACATCACAGGGCATTGTGGGTAATCACAGCCAGGACTTCGATCTGGGAGGGATAAGCGGATGTTGAGGTGTGAGGAAACGAGGGAAGCTATGAAATAAACTGTCATTAACAGCCTGGGTTTTTCTAGGTACAAAACCCAAGCAGACTGAAGTGGTCTCCTCCACGGTATGGAGACGTCCTCCACCTCGTCCAGTACTGACCGCTGCAGCGCTGCGTTGGCCACCGTCCTCCACCCCGTCCGGTACTGACTGCTGCGTTGGCCACCGTCCTCCACCTTGTCTGGTACTGACGTTACAGCGCTTCGTAGGCCACCGTCCTCCACCAGTAATCCGTGCAGAATGCCTAACACAGCAGCGCTCTGCCTGCCACCATCACATCCACTGGCCTGTGGACTGATTTAGGACCGGTTTTGGGTGAACCTGCTCTTACTGGTGTCCATCCTTTATTCTAATTTTATGTTTTGATCTTTGAATTTGTTGTATGTAAAAGCCTTTTCTTTAAGTTTCTACGGGAAGTTTGGAGGCTTCAAGGTCACATAAAAAAAGTAATTTCCTTGACATCAGGAGAAGAAGAGAAACCAATTTCCTGTACTTTATATCTCCACTACACTGACAGCTGAAAGCTTTCATTTCATCTGCCTTAAAACAAAACGTGTCATTTAACTGAACTAAAGATTCAATTCAATCCCAAACTGGACTGCATTTAATTGGACTTCTGCTATTCAGCACTCTGCTAAGAGCTCCCTACGATGACTTTGTTGTGAATTTGTGCTATTTAACAAAACAATCGGTTGAAATGAAACAACTTTCAGTAGATTGGCAGCAAGGCTGAATATCCATTTTAGAGAACATACTCTACACCTCTTCAACCTCCAACTGGAACCTTCCATAGTCACGTTGTATTGTGGGTTAATAGAGGTTAAAGTTTTTGAGACTGACCATTTATCACTCCAACACTCTGCATTACTTTTTAAAGAAAAACAACCCAGAACGTGTCAGATCAGATGAGAGATTTTCCTCCTACTATGAGATCTCTGCAGGACGACGTGATTGGCAGCGAAGGTCTGAAGGACTTCAGATCTTACCAGGAGGACCCTGATCAGCAGCAGAAGGCCTGGAGGAGTCAGTCTGAGAGCAGGGAATGTAAAGCCCCGTTTCCACCTGCGGGTATGGGTCAGGTCGGGTCGGGCCGGGCCAGATCAGGTGGGTTTTGGTACGGATGTGGTAATTTCATGTTGCTTCCCCACACAAAACTGTCCCCTTACCCTGGAGGCGGAGTATTAACCGGATAGCGCTGCTACGTGATCGCGTGACATCATCGCCGTATAACACCTTTAAGCCAAAGCACCACAGAGACAGAAACAAAGGAGTCCCCCCTGCTTTGTTTTTACGCCAGGTCACAGGAAGTGACGGATTTTTCAACAAATCACCGGACTGCTGTGTGTTAGCTCCACCTCTTTGGTCCGGAATGGTTAGATCAGTACCCCTACCGAAGGGTACCAAAAAAAGTAGGCCGGGTCGGATATAAGGGTACCTGTCCCAGAAAAAACGTGGACTGATCCGGCCCGATCCGACCCAGACCCGCTGGTGGAAACGGGGCTTAATACTTGGAGACAATAACATGTACAAGAAGTGTATTTCTAAGTGTGTGTTAGCATGTGATGGTGATTGTGTGTATGACTGCATGTATCTACATTCACGGTGAGGTCTATCAATACTCTGTGACCGAGTCCATCCAGAGAGGTCAAGTCCGGCGAGTTTCAGCGGCTCAATACTGAGAAATGAGGCATCGACTGGCTCCATCAGAGGAGAGAAATCTCCTCTGTGAGCTGCAGCATCATTGATCCTTCCCCACCAGCAGTCTGGTGACAGGACGCATGGTCAGTGGCATGTCTGACCAGAATGTAGGGCAGCAGTCCAGTTTCACGTTCAGGGAGTCAGGGCTTAAAGTTTTCCGACACTGTGCCAGATTTCTGGCGTGTGGCAATTTTGCGGCAAAAAAAAAAAAAAAGGAAAATAAACTCCACAGTAAGAACTTGATGTAGTAAGCTGTGTAGTAAAAAATTTGCCTAATCCCACATTATAAATGGTCATGTTAATCTACCAGTGGTATAAGATTAATTTTCATCTTATACCACTGGGTAGATGACTTGGTAGATGACATTCGCAAGTGGGGCAGGGTGGTTAGATGACGAACAGATCCAGGTGCAGCTGAGAAGTAGCAGAGGCAGCAGTGAATGGCTGCCTGCAAATGTCAGCTATGGTACATCATATCATGGAGGCTGTTTATGAAGCCGTCCTGACCGACAAAGGACTTGAAAATTACTGGTGCTGGGCATGGATTGGAGAACTAGTTAGAGACGGCAGTGGAATAGTTTGTGCAGGAAACCAAGGGAGCACCCCTAAGTCACTTTTCCAGAAACTCACAGGCAATTTCAACTCGCAGTTTCAGACTCCTGAACAGTGTTTCTTTTTTTTTTTGTCTGTCTCGTGCTGCCGCATCGCTGTAACTTTGGACATTAAACCTGAATATAAGAGAAACAAGAGGGCAGCAAACTGCATCATCTGTGGTATCAAATTCTAAACACTGGATCCACCACATCCACCTTAAACACACCTGAAGAGGTTAGTCACTGTAATATGAAAGCTTAAAGTGCTGATGACAAGTTTTTGACTTTTTATCCATGTTCTATCGACCATAACGTTCTTCATGATGATCTATGTAACAAAAACAGGCGCAGCTACATAGATGAGTTATCAGGAAACATCGCTGCATTTCAGCATCTGACCAGACTGTGGCGCTGTTCGCCGAAACCGGACGTGACGTCTGCCAGAGAACGTTCTCAGCTCATTTAACATTGAAGTCAGTGGCTTCATTGTAGTTTTTAAGTTCCTTTTCCGGTTTTACAGACGAACAGTAACGACTCAGCCTTCTGTTGTATTGCCAGTTAATGTTTAAAAGCTCGTAAATACAACGTTAGTTTATTTAAGTTTCCTAAAGATCCAGAATTGTATTTTGAACAGGGTAAAGCAGCAGGGCGGACTTAAGCTGGATTTATCGTCGCGCGTTCTCTGCGGCACGTCAGGCCTGCGTAGCTAACGTGGATGGGATATGCTCTCGTACTTGTGGGTAGGGTACAGGCAACGTGTTGCAGTACCCTTTTCACTCTGAGGGCGGCAGTGCGGCTGATATCATCTTGTAAACTCCACAAGGCAGTCTTCTTTGATGGTTTACTTAAAGGAATAATCACCTGTCCACTCTCCTTACAATGTCTTCAAATAATTCCTAAAAACTTGTTAGAGAAAAAAAAAATCAAATAAAGTGCATATTCTGACCACTTTCTCTCGTTATAGTTCATACGAGGTTTTGACTGACATGAATGTTCATTTAAATAATGTAAATGAGGCGCGCTGATTGGCCGCAGGAAGGACAGAGCTGGGATCAGGACCGGCCCAGTTCATGCATGCATTACCCGACTCTGTACCTGATGGGCTGCAGCTTTTGGGATTCAACCGTTCATGTTTGAACCAGAGTCTGATCCTGAGAATGAGGATACTGAGATGGTGGATGAAGAACGTCTTGCTTTTTTTTTTCTAGGTGAGCCTGCATCCAAGAAGAAGACGTGGATGTGTGAAAAGCATCGTCCTTGCCACATAACTTGCACGTCACCACCTTATCGTTAACTTTTCTAAAACTCCCAAACACTCTGCTCTTGTTCTTCGCCTCTGCAGCCGTGCTCTCTGTCGCCTGTCACGTGCACACGCTCCTGTCACGCGTGAAGCTGAATGAGTCAAGTGGCGATCCCATTTAGAAAAAGAGGATTTGTTTTAGGGATGTCCCGATACCACTTTTTTTGCCAACAAAGAACAAGTACTGACATTTGAGTACTTGTCGATACCGAGCACGTGTACGAGCAATTAACAGGGAAAAGTCCAAACAGCTGCTGTTTTAGAGGCTTTCGCCCTATTGCTGTGGATGTGGAGGAGAGCAGACGGCCAACACACCTCCAGCTGAGAGGTGGTTGGAGGAGGACGCACTGATGCGTTTGATGTTCTGTTCATCAATATTTTTGCAAAATAAAATTGATTTGTGGCGGTGTGTGTGTGGTTTGGTTCCAGTACCGGTTAACCCAATACGCACACTACCCACATTACGTTCGGGCCTGCAGACGAATACAGGCTCCATGAAGGGATTTAAAAAAAACAAACCAATGTGACAACTTTACCATCCGTCCCGCATGTGTCCCACATTTCCAGCACATCAGGCAAGAGAGGGGACGTGGAAGATGAAACGGAGTTAAGAAATAAATGAGAACAGGAGCAAGAAACATGAGAATGAACTGCAGGAGCAGCAGGTCTCTCCTCTCTCAGTGGGAGACCCCGGGGACCTTCATTAAGGTGGGGGGGGGGGTCTCCCTGTGCCAGAGTCCCACATGAGTCCAGTTTCACCAACCCCCATCCACCAGTGACTTCCGAACCCGACCCGGTGACGCATCAAGTAACATCGGCTGCACCCGTCCCTCCCTTCGTTGGAGCAGCGCGTGGAGGAGACGCAGTTATTGTCAGATTAATCAGCTTTTCTGGAGTAAACCAGAAAAAAGTGATAATCATTCTGCCAGCATGGCGGCGTGAACCCGTCCGGAGCTCAGGTGCTGTCAGTAAGGAGTAGCCTACAGCATAATAGACCAGTATGGGAGCGAGTATCTATGCTGGCATCTGGATCGGGACATCCCTGATTTGTTTTATTTAAAATATTTTATATCATTATGGGAAAGGCACTTTGTGTATTTGAATAGGAAATGTAATGATTTAAAAGCCGAAAAAATGCAAACTGGAAATCACACAAGTCCCGCCCCCTCGACATGTCGACACTCTGCTTTTGTTGTAGAGCATGTATCGACTGTCGGTTGTTTTGTCGACAGGAGTCCGTAGGCGTGTCAGAGAGAGGCTGGCCTATGCTAACAGCCTCTGTTAGTGACAAAATCGGAGGAGCCAATCAATTTTGCTCTTTTGGGCTGTTCTGGTGTGAGAAAGAGCCCAAATGAAAAAACTGGACCGTGTAAAAAAAAAAAAAAGGGGGGGGATTTCAGGCAAGTTTATATTTCAGCCCAACACCAATAAACATGTTTTAACTACAAAAATGCAATTTCCAGGTGATTACTCCTTTAACTTTCGGGGGCATTTCCTCTTGGAAAGTGCCTGGATGAGGCATCATGAAGATGTTCATACTTTCTAATCTCCTCGATCAGTCTCTCGTCTATCTGATCCACTGTTTGTGGATTTTAAAAATGGTGGAACGGCGCAAAGTCAGCGAGAACCTCCAGAAATCCAGAAACATGCAATCGCACTCTGGCCAATCCTACGAGAGTACTTCCACGTCTCTGCATTCGCGTAGCCAGGATGCACGTCTGGTCCGGAGTGATGCGCGTCAGGCACGTCGGGCTGCGGAATAGTTATTCAAACTGCTAGTAGAGGGTAGGGCTGGGCGATATATCGATGTGAAAAATATATCGATATATTTTTAAATGAGATATGGAATTGAGCCATATCGCATATATGAATATACAGTAAGTAGTTCAATGTTTGTTTATTCTGTCTGACAGAAATGCTGCTCTTTCTAGGGTTTGTCAAGATTACCTCTTTTATAATGAGCCTTATTTGCCTCTGTGAGTTTCTTGTACAGTTAAACAGTATTTATGTTTACATTTTGTTATTCTTTGAACAGCTAAGCATTATTTCATCCGGCCGGTTTAAATAGAACTACTTGTTACGTCATATTTGGCTTTGGCTGTAACTAAAAATTTGCTCTCACTTTGCGCTAAAAATATTGGGATATATATCTTATACCGATGTTCAGCCTGAATATATGGAGATATGACTTTTGGTCCCAGCCCTAGTAGAGGGTCTAGATTAATTAAAATATTGAGATTTTTATTTTTAACAAAATATAATAATACTTGCTGTACTCAGCTTGTACAGTTATTTAAAGCCTAAAAGAAGATTTTCCTCATTATGTAGTGGACGATTACCGGCTGTGGACATCTGTCCTAAAGTTTTTACATGTTTACCAGCTGCAATACAACTGAGTCAAACTATCAGTGGGTCATTTATAAGTTATTTTAGTGTAGTTTGAACTTTAACCCTGAAAGAAAACTTTTTTCTTTCTTTCTTTAAAGATCGGACGTGCAGAAGTTGAAGTTTTGTCACTATATTTGTTTCCCTACAGGAACTTTTGATTTGGTGTGATTAGGTATGCATGTGTGTTATCGGTTATCAGGTATCGGCATCGGCCTTTCAGAGCTGAAATTTATGGGTTTCAGTTTTTAAAAAAGGTTATTGTGCATCGCTGTTATTAATCTTATTTAGAGATGGCATGTCGTCTGGACAGAGAGTGCTGGCTTTTCTGAAACTCACCTCCATCCACAGACAGAGCTGATGTGTAGTTTTCTTTAACCCCTTGTGTCTGCTGCATCACATCCATGTGACCTGCAGCTGCACCTCTCCTCCACCCGTTGCCCCAGCTCAACCTTTGACTGGTTATCATGAGTTTAGTAGAGAGCAGAGCGGCGTTGCTCTCAGGCTGATGGTGGATCGACTCTACGTTACCACACACATCAAGCTATTCAACTGTAGTTTTTCTGTTTTCCTGCTGCTAAAACTCCACCAGCAGGTCCGACGGAGCCAGAATACTTCAGTCCCACACTGCCAGCAGCTTCTAGCAGCCTCGGCTAACTCATTCATCGCATCATTTCTACCGCGTCCAGCCTCCTCTCCTGCTGCGCTGCAGGAACACTCCTCTACGTTCGTTTTCATGGACTGATCACATTCACAGCTTACCGACTCCTTTATGAGCATCCAGGCTGGTGTACTCGATGGTCCCGTTGTGGCCCTTCTTGGGGTTTTCCTTATACTCCTTATGGACTCCATCAGGACTGTATCTGTATGAGAGTCCGTAGTCCGCCAGGTAGACCTGGAGTTTCCACAGGACAGAGGCGTTAGAGCAGAAGAGGAAATACTTCTACTGCAGCAGATCAGACATGAAGACTGCAGATGTGACGTGGACTAACGTGTTCAGGGTCCCTGTAGCCCAGCATGAGGTTGGCAGCTTTGATGTCTGCATGGACGTACTCGTTTTCATGAATGTACTCCAGGACGTCCACCTGCAGCAGGAAATGCCAGCTGTGATGAGAGGAGCTGCCTTCTCTGTACGGAGGCTCATCATCTCTAAAACTGCCTCCTGACTCTGAACCTTTCAGCTCAGAAGCTGCTTTTGCTTTTCTCTCCTGTTTATTCACAGAGCAGAGCTCCATAATGATGAAGATGACAACGATGAGTCTCACCAGCTTCTGACCGAGCTGGAGAACGGTGGCCTTCTTCAGCCGCCCGCCGTTGCGCTCGCAGACTTTCTGAAGGTCGCTGCCCAGGCGGTCCATGGCCATGAAGCGGTACCTAAGGGGAGAGGGGTTACGCTGGCAACTTCCTTCCTCATTTCCCTCCAGGATATTGTAAAAACACACGTTAAACCAACGATTAACACACAGCAACTAGGGCTGAACGATATGGACAAAATTTCATATCTCGATATTCATGCCAGACATCTCAATATCGATACGATACGATACGACTACGGGTTCGTTAAAAACCAAGCACTTTGGTGGAAAGTGCAGTTTTGTTTGTGACTTCCAGAGCTTTATATGCAGGACAAGCGCAGGGGAAATCTACAGTATATCTTTTATATAGTTGCTTTTGCGATATTAATATCTTGAATGTCCATATCTCGATATAGATACGATAATGATATATCTTTCAGCCCTAACAGCAACCCAACCTGCTGATTTCTGACTAACTCTGAAGTACGGACGTCCCGATGCCACTTTTTTGCTGACCAAGTAAAAGTACGAGTACTGGCATTTGAGTACTTACCGACACCGAGTACCTCATTTGATTGATTGATAAGCTTTATTTTGGTAAATCAAAACAATACCAGAAACAAATAGAACATTACAATTTACCAAAAAAAGGTACAGGCTGAAGCCAAGGCTTATACTTGCGACCCTATTAATTAACTCAGCAGTCTACAAAACAAAATATCTTCTGTCCATTTACATAGATACATACTGTATGTACACATATACACACTCATATTCAAATATACTTACAGATTCATACTACATATTCTTATGGTTACACAATATATCTACACGACAGAATAATCTTTTATAATTTTATATTTTAAGGATCTTTTAAAGTTCACCAAAAAAGCAGATAATTTGAGTTCATCCCACAGTTTCCCACCGATAACAGAAACACTTTACTTTTTACTTTACTTTTTTCTTTAGCATACTCAAATACCAACAAACCTCGTAAATTATATTTTACTCTCTCTTAACTAAAATAGTTTCTGAATGACAGAGGGACGACTTTTGTTCATAGCTTTATACGTAACTTCCAATATTCTAATATATATAATGTCTTTAAATTTTAAAGTACTGCTTTCAATAAAAAGTTTATTAGCATCCCCACTATTAATTAATGGGAGGCGTTTCTCTTTTTCTTTTTTTTTTAGGGGGGGGGGTGGTATTTGTTTTAAATAAAGAGAAGCATCTCTGTGTGCTCAGGTGTGACGCTGGCATGTTGCTGCCAGCTGACTACGACATTTAAATACCTCCTCAGAGCAGAAATAAAAGCTTAATAAGTGGTTAGAAGCTTACAAACAGCCTCTGATGCAGCTGCGGTTTGCTGTACTTTAGCAGCGTCGTCATAATTTTACATATTCACACTTGAACCAGCTTAATGAACATATACCTGGAAAGTGTGGGAAACAGAATTAGCAGTAAACTTCCCCCCGACAAACTGAATCCTGCATGAAATGTCTGAAACTGTATGTATGTATGTGGGGGAACCGCAGGTCCGATGGGAAGGAGGGAGGTAGGAAAAAAGGTCAGACCACCGCCAACGTTTTGAAGAGTATCCCAGAGACACGATACAGGTCAGATATATTTTCTATCCTCATGTGATGAAAAGCGTCTTCTAATTTAGGGCACATATTCACAAAGCTTTTTTGATTCAAATCAGAGTCTGTTTGCTCGGAAAGTCCGCTTCGTTTAGGGGAGTTGTGAACGCGCAAACGGACTCTGATCCAGAACAAACAACCGGACTCGGTCCAACTGCAAACGCAGGTCTCGGTCCGATTCAAGTGAACCGAAGACAGGAAGTGGACTACAAATTGCATTGGCATTGTGGGTAAAACGTTGGACAACGTGGGTAAACAAACACTACGACAACAAACAAACATGAGGGACTGCGGTACTTATAAAGATGGCTCGTGGTCAGATGTGGAGTTACGAGGAAGTAAAAGCTTTAATCGCTATTTGGTCTGATGACATCATATCCAGCTCCTCGTACAGAAATAATGTCGCTTTAAGGAGGAAACAGAAGTTGTTGGAACCTTCTTGTTCGTTTGTCTTGTCCTCACCTGCGGTGAATCTGAAAGCAGCGCCACCTGAGATTCTCATTCTTGGCCCGTTTGGTCCGTTTGGCAATAGTGCGACGTGAACACTATCTCGGTCCGGAAGACCACCCCCACCCCCAACCGAACCGAGTCCCCAAACGGACCGGGACTCGCGCACTATGCTTTCTGAATGCGCCCTTATAAAGATGTAAACTCAAACTCACCACCGCTCATATAGAAGAGCATTTTTCTGTCAGCATGGCGGCATAAACACACGGGTCACATGACGTCCGGTATTGGGTTCTGTCAGGAGCGAGTATTTCACGAGTACGAGTACAGCAGAGTAGGCCAGTATCAGAGCGAGTACCGATACTGGCATCGGCATCAGGAAATCCCCAGTGATAATAATAATAATATATAATGAACCTTTGTAGCTGTGGACGGACGTCTGCCATCACGGAGAACAATGTTAACGTGGAGAAATTTTACAGGGAACACGCGTGTTCAACTGTGATCTTACACCACGTCGGTCTAACCCCAGCAGTACCTGAGACCAGCATGCTCAGCGAGTCCAGAGCCCCAGTAAGTCGGGATGCCCAGGAAGTCCAGTTTCTTGCTCTTCCTCCATTTTCCCACTAGAAGACGAGAGAGGAGAATGATGGTTATTACACTTCCTCATGGCTGGAGTCAAACCCCAGCTCACCTGACAGCAGAAACCAGAGAGGTGGATCACTTCCTTCTTCTGACAGCCAGCCTTGTTCTAGATCACAGTGTTCAAATTCTTTACATCGGGGGGCCACAAATGACTCGGGGTGGACGGTCGCAGGTTTTATCATGTCCAGAATAAAACCTCATACAAAATAATGTGGAAAATGTTTTTTTGTTTGTTTTTTTTTACAGCCAGAAATTTCTGAATATCCAAAGAAGCCTTCAAAAACATTTATCATAAATTAAAACGTCCATGACACCAAAAATATATAGAAAAAGATTATACTTCTTTAAAACTACAACTTTCTGCTTGGATATAAAGCATACTGCTTTAAAATCAATTTCTGTGAAAAAGTACGCATGTTCCAGACGACTTGTCAGTGTGCCTTTGATTTATGGCTGACATTTGACAATCTTCTCATTTATTCTATGATCATGGGCTTCCAGATCTGAGCTGACAGAAGAAAACCAGGGCCACCCCTTCCCACAATGCAATGCAATGGTCATTTGTGGTCAGCAGGGAAGTGCAACAATGAATAAATATCTTTTCACACTTCACATTGCTCAGGAAATCTAAATTTTAAAAAGAATGACAGTTGGCAGCGGCCCCCAAACTGAACAGCCCTGTTCTAGATTCTCTCAACAGTTTTCACATTTTATGACCCCCCCATCTGACAGAACTCTATTATTTAAGTCTGAATAAAGAGCTCAGTCCTATAAAAGCAGAATGTTTTATCCAAACAGCAGATTTGTCTTATAGAGTCAGAAGGTGTCAAAAACGTGCCTGACGCCCAAAGTTCGACGCTGGTTCAAATAAAATCAGACGCAGACATTCAAAGACAAAATCGCTCGGGAGCATCTAGAAGTGGTGGACGCAGTTGTTTTCCTTTGCCTGTGTGTGTTTGTACGATGGAGGATGAAACGGAGCAGCTGCTCGGCTCTATCTGCTCCACGAGGCCAGAGAACGACACTGTCAGGCGTCTCTGCGCCGTGTCTGGATTCATCAGATAATTCAGAGGTGTTCTGAGTTTAGTGAGTTTTACCGTTTACTCCAGGAGCTGCACGCCGACGATGTGTAGCTTTCGTCTGATCCGCCCTGATGCAGGACGGCAGGTCGTCAACCCGCCGTTTGGAAATCGGGACCAGACATTGATCATATACTATCAATAAGGTGTTAAAATTTTACATTTGTGCACTGCTCACTGTAAACAAATATAGCTAACGGACTGCTAGCTGCTGCTGCACCAAAGAACAAAACAACAGTTGAGGATTAAGGCCCAATTCCAATTCCTCTCTGTACCCTCAAGCTCAACCCTCAATATTAGCAGCCCTCAAAACCAAGTGTTCAGGGCTATTTTGTGACTTGGAAATGGGACACCCTTAAATGCAGATACGTCTTTAAAGTTGTACTTCCATGGTGATTTCATTAATATTTCTGTGTTCTCCATTATTATTGAATGCATTCTGCATCGTTTCTGTTTAAAAAAACCTTCTGGTATCTTTGTATCCAGCTGTATTTGTATACTAGAAGAGAGGCTTGTGGTCCAACGGCAGCTTTTCCGGGTCCTTCTCATGAATTTCCGTCTGATTGGCTGCCTCCCATCAGTGTATGAAGGAAGCTCCGCCCTCCGCTATTATTTTGTTACAGACAGGAAATAGAGCCGACAGACAAGTTTGTTCCGCCATGCTAACAAACAGTTAGCTAATTAGCTTCTCAACTCCGAAGCTACAGTCGTGCTGTCTTCACTTCTAGGCTGTGTCCGAATGTCCACCCTATTCCCTACATAGGGCCCTATACAGGGATCACGCCATTTTGTAGGGGTGTCCGAATGTCTAGAAAGAAAAAAGTAGTGCACTAAAAGTTACCCACAATGCATCTTGAAAACTAGTGAGCTTCGATGGTCCCTAGACGGGACAATATAGACCACAATGCATTGCGGTCAGGAGAGCTGAATGGCGCAAGGTGTTGCACACATCGAGCGGCAGAAAAAAAGAGAGAAAAAGAAAAGAGATTAAACACAACATAAGTAAATAAAATACCTTCATTTAAAATTACAGATTTGATTTAGAATTAAATATTTTCGTGCGTCGTAAGTGCCGCTGTGGTTGCCACGGTGACAGCTGGTGATCACATGATTTGCGGCGGGGAAAAAGTAGTCAGCTTAGTGTCCGAATCACAGGCAGAATGAGGGCACTAGATAGTCTGCTATGTAGTGCAGCCCTATGTAGTGAATGAGGGGTTAGGGAGTAGGGAGGACATTTGGACACAGCTCTAGTGTGTAGTGGAGGGTTACCTGCCTTCCAATGGACAGATAGAAACCCCACGTGGGATACACTATTTGCAATGTTACGTAGAAGTGCGAGGCTGTTCCCGATTCGCTCTTTTCTTCGTATTGTTTCTCTGATGAGGAAGCACAGCCGACTGGAGGGAACGCAACGCTAGCAAGTCAGCATGTGTAAGTAAACAAGGGGAAACCCTCCGTATTTCAGAAGGAGCAAGTTAAACGGGTTTTCAGTGGAAGGAGGCCTTTAAACTGTGGGGGGCAGCATTACGTCAAAGCGGCGTTCAGTCTGTCAATTCAGAAGAAGAAGAAGACGCAGAAGAAGAAGAAGAATTTATTTACATTTATTTGCCCTGCCTATGGACATATACAGCTGTCACCGCATACCACGGCTTATTGAAAAGTAAACCATTAAACAGCAGCTATAACAAAAGTTACGTAGGTAACTGTGGTTCTGTGAATTCCTGGATGACTGCAGTCAGCTGACCGACACGTCACCTGATTGACAGTTGTCATTAGGACTCGACCTGCGAAGAGCGAAAGGAGCTTTGTTTACAGAAGCAATGAAACAGAACTATCGTTCCATAACTCTGCACTACGAGAGATGACATCAGCCCGGTCGTCTTACTGTTATCAGCACAAGCACGTTATAAAACGACATTAGCGCCGAGAAAACGACCAATTTTGCCACGTTAGCTAACTTAAATGATAGCAACATGGCTTTACCACACCGGCCGCTACTACAAAAGATCGTAAAATAAAATAAATATTATGCAACAATGAGGTAACTAATCCATAAGATGGGCCTAAACTAAGATAAAACAATGGTTTCGTGATATTTATATCTCCATTAACAGAGAAAATATTTAAGATTTGTAGCTCGCCTTCTTTGCCACTTGCATTCTGGGTAATCCTTACTTACAAGGGTGGTGTCAGAGAATCTCAATATTGAGGGCGATTCAGCCTTAAACTAGCTTCAACTTAACTTTCTGAGAATCGGACAGCACTTGCACTTCGCGGGAGTGCACATTTTTGAGATTGAGGGTTAAGACAGGAACTGGAATTCACATTAAGTCTCGGAGGCGTTGACTTTTGCAGTCTGGACTTTTTACACTGCAGAAGGAGTTGGAGGTGAGTGGATTAAAGCTTTTAAAAACGTGGTTTGTCAGCAGTTTACTATCCAGCTAACGAGCGATCCACTCGGCTGTTATCATTAACCTGCTTGTAAAACATCAGCGCACACGTCCCTACGCTCTGAAGGCGTGGTTTCAGGTGATGTGTTTTTTAAAACTGTCACTTGCTGAAACCGCTTTCCAACATTGCCAACCCTAGCTTTAAGTAAAACAATGAGGAGATGGAAATGATCATGAACTGACTGTTTCATTGCAGGCTGAGGCGATCTGCAATATTTCACCCTCTAGCAGAGACTCACCTGGAGACGACTTAGACTCAGTTTACAGAGTCAGTGTAGCTGACGAGCTTCAGCTTTGTTGTGGCAATAATTATGTGTACAACACTCATGTGCACTATAATAAACATTTCACTCTCTAGATGCTCTTTCTCAGAGACACTATTTGGAGTTTAGCTACAAGCTTTAAGTGGAAAAATAAAATATGTTGACAAATGACAAATGAGACTAAGAACAGTGACTTATGTGCAGTGTTGTATAGTAACGAAGTAAAAATACTTTATTTTATTTAAGTAGTATTTTTTTATATTTGTACTTTACATTACTACTTCTATTTCTGATGTCTTTTACTTTTACTTCACTACATCCCCCCCCAAAAAAAATCAATACTTTTACTCCATTACATTTACCTGAGCATCTTACTTACTCGTTACAAAATAAGTACCTTAATAGCTAATGGACAATCTTTGTTTGGTTGTAGTGGGACTAGTAGCCACTAGTAGCAGCCGTGTGCAGCCGTCTCTGAAGCTGAACACACCTTTACCTGCCTCAGCAGCAGGTGAAAGGCTGTTCAGCATCGCTGGTCTGGTCTTCAGTCCAAGAAGAGCGACACTGAGTTCTCACCATTTTGAGAAACAACTTCTTTTGAGGTTGAAGAAAAAGTTTTTCAGGGTTCAGTAACGACTGATGGACAGTTCATGTGCTGTCGCACTGCAGTCGTGTTAAAGTTCAACCAGTCAAGTCTTTTGTTTGTTTGCATCACCTCCGAGCTCTAAGAGTTTATTAGGAATGATTTTATATTAAATGCACGTGGGTATGAATGTTGGTAGGCATGCATGCAGGTCTGTAAGGATGTTTGTGTGTATTTTCTTTACGGTTGGGTTCATGTAAGGAGGTATTGAAGCTCCGTCACACTTTGCAAATTAAACAAAATTTAAAAACTAAACTGAACAGAAATAAAGAAAATGTTACACTCAAAGTTCTAATTGCATTTTACTAACTGTACTTTTTACTTTTGATACTTAAGTGCAGTAAATACTAGCTACTTTTTCACTTTTACTCGAGAAATATTCTAGCAGGTGACTTTCACTTTTACTGGAGTAATTTTCCAGTAAGGTACTTTTACTCAAATATGGCTTTTGGGTACTTTATACAACACTGCTTATGTGCAACTGTAACATTATCTCTGGACATTAACTTGGAGCCAAACTGCAGCTTTTCTGTTAAAAAAAAACCTCTAACTGTAACATAAAAATGCTACAGCCAAAATAATATAATAAAATTATGATGTTATTGATTGATGAGCCAACTTGAGACAGTCTGGAATATTTCACTAGAGAGTGAAATGTTTATTATAGTGCACATGTTGTGTGTTGTACACATAATTATTGCCACAACAAAGCTAAAGCTCGTCAGCTACACTGACTCTGTAAACTGAGTCCAAGTCGTCTCCAGGTGAGTCTCTGCTAGAGGGTGAAATATTGCAGATCGCCTCAGTCTGCAATGAAAAAGCCAGTTCATGATCATTTCCATCTCCTCAACGCCTCCAAGACTTAATTCTTATCTGTTGTTTTGTTTTTTTTGGTGCAGCAGCAGTTAGCAGTCCGTTAACTATATTTGTTTACAGTGAGCAGCGCACAGGGGGGTCACATGGGGGACAGAGAGAAGGGAGGGACAGAGACGAGACATAAAGGCATCGATTCGTTCTTTCTATAAGTTACAAATGACCAATTCCTGCTTTCGGTGCGAATGGCAGAGTTTTTACAGACCTGCAGCTCTCACAGAGCTCTGACTGTTTTCCTTCCTTCTTATTTTCCTTCCTTCTTAGCTCATCCTTTCCTTCCTAAGCAGCATGAATGGTAGATCTACATGGACCCGGTTGTTTTCCTTTGTCTGTCTGTACGATGGAGGATGAAACTGAGCAGCTGCTCGGCTTTATTTGCTCCGCGAGGTTTCTGAGTTTGGTTCGTTTCACCGTTTACTCCAGGAGCTGCACACCAACGATGGTGCTGCTTTGTTGCAACGTTAGTTTTTATATTACCGTTCTGTTATATTGTTGGGGGGAAAAAAAAGAAGAGAAACAGTATTACAACACTGAATTTCCTTCTTGGGATAGATAAAAGTATTTTTCATTTCATTTCGTCTGATCCGGCCCAGTCTAACGACCCGCAGTAAACCGGGACCGGACACAGATCAGTTCATCCTCCACCGGGTCTCCTCGGTATTTCCTGCGCCTGATGCATGTAAGGCGCGTCAAACACCAAAACGCATTTGTTGTTGTAAACGTCTTCGGATCGGCTTGCTTTGATCTATTTTGAGAACTCCGATCACAACCGATAGGGGCGCTATCGGCCATCAGTTGCCGATGCATGGGTGCATCTCTAACATGAACATGACAGGTAAGGATCAGAGTCCTCGTGGACGAACTCCGTCTCTGACAGAAGGAGAACAGCGCTGGAAGGTTCGATGGGAAACCAAAACACCTCCTGAGACGACACCTGCAAACACACACAAACTCAAGGTGGCGGGCCTGGCCCAGGACGTGATGGCGGCTGGCCCGACTGGCTCTCCACCAGCCTGGCAGGTGGTCAGGGGCTCAGCGGAGGCCCGGGCACCGTTCTCGCTCCCCTGCATGCCAAGGCCTTGGACAGCTCAGAGGCGCGTTTGCTGTGGCTTATTAATAATGAGTGTGTGAGGAGGTGGCGAGTGCGTCTGCAGCCTCCTCATCAGTCAGACGCTCGGCGGCCCCGCCGGCTGCCGGGACGCCGGCCGGCTCGGATACTCACTGCTCTCCGCTTTGGCTGCCCTCTGGTAGAACTTGAGCTCTGAGAACAGGGGGCCATTCTCCTGGTACTCCTGCACACACGAGCACACGGACGAGTTTCATCATCACTGAGCGCAGGATAAACTCAGGAAGCACATTTGTCACACAGCTTTTCTTCGTTCTGCTGGCCTCCCCTGCTGGTTTCTCCTCTAGAATAACTACGCCATGGCGGACTGCTCATACTGAGCACTACAGATAATAAAGAGTTGCCAGCACGTTTCCTGACTTGATGAAGTGTCTGAACTCTAAATCTGCATCCGTGTGTCTGCATGTCTAATGTGTAGGTGTGTGACGACCCTGGAAAAGCTCATTTCCGGAAACTTGACCATCTAAGCTTGAGATGGAGGTGGACATAATCCCTTTACTTTGTAGGTTTTCGTGTAAACTCAGCTCTCCAGGAGATACAAAGCAACCTCAAGTGCACTATTTACTTATTTTTCTCCTTTAAAGGCGTTACAGAAGATGTTTCAACAATTTTTGCAATACTCTGTAAAAGTGGGTTCACTACCCCATGCGCTATGATTAATTAAAAGCTTTAAGAGCGATGACAGAGCAGTATAAATTATTTCATGTAGCTGGTATTGCTGCGTATGTTCATTCTCCAAAGAAAAAAACGTCACTTTTTACAGCGGGGAATCGTCTGGTACGCTACACCTCCCTTCTCTCAGTAAAAGAGTTGGGGCAGTAATGATATGCAGTTTTACCCAGATACCAAGTTGACTTCATTTTGATTGGCTACACCTTATTTGATAATAACCTTATTTAGAGAAAGTAGGTCAAGCTGCGGTCGGACTTTGCTAAAGGCTAACTGTTAGCAATATGAGCATTTCAGAAAGTGAGCTACGTTTATCAGACAAGACAGCATTTAGAAAATAAATAAACTTACAGGTAATGACAAGGTTGTGGCCCCCTCCCTCAGTGTTGCTGCAGAAGTTTGCTTTTAAATCCTTTTATTTGAAAAATCCAGACCTGAATTAATCCATGTTGAACGCAGTCAGACATGCTAGCGTGAACTACGTAGAATGATAGAACTACGTAGAATGATAGAACTACGTAGAATGATAGAACTACGTAGAATGATAGAACTATGTAGAATGATAGAACTACGTAGAATGATAGAACTACGTAGAATGATAGAACTACGTAGAATGATGGAACTACGTAGAATGATAGAACTACGTAGAATGATAGAACTACGTAGAATGATAGAACTACGTAGAATGATAGAACTACGTAGAATGATAGCCTGCTGTCTGATTCAACTGTTTCTGAACAGAGAGACAAAGCTGACAGACCATAAACAGGAACTTTGATTCTCACTCTGGACATTCACATGGCCTCATCAGTGCACAACAGATCATATTATACACCCAAAACCCCAGAAAAGTGAAATTTGATGTCATGGCACCTTTAAATATTATTCTACATCAGCTGTGAAAGTAACGGGTCTGAAAAACCATCCTCCAGTCATCTCTGCATTCCTACATTTTTCATTCGTCTACTGGCTTGTCAATCACTTTACTAATGTAGTAAGAGTGATTGACGGTCAATTCAACAGGTAATATTCGAGGCTGATCAATGAGAGTGACTGATTGGCGAGAGTGCGAGACTACGTGCCGGAAGCGGCGCATTCTCGCCTGCTGTCTGCTGAACACCGGAGTTGATCATGAACGTTGTTCGTGGTTGGAGGAGGGAGCTGTGGAGCTGGCAGGTTGGTCTTCCACAGGCGCTTTAATCAAAAACTCGCTAACAGTCGCTGCTTTCTGAAATGCTGAAACATCTTCTGTAACACCTTTAATGATTTAAGCAGTGTACAAAATGAAACCCACGACCTCCGAGTTCCCAGACGTCCCGGCCTCCCAGCTGCTCAGGAGGACGTTGTCTGACTGGATAACTACTCTGGACGGTACTACCATGGCTTCCAGTACTACAGTGAGGAACTGTGGGTAATTCTGGACCAGGTGTGTCCTCCGGGACCTCAAACTTTCACCTGAGTAGATCCCGTCCCAGAGTTGTGCAGGAAAACTCGTCCATGGACTTGTTACTTCCAGACTGGACGGCTTTCCTGCAGTTGTGTCCCCAGTTTTACAACTGCGAGTTATTATTATTGTTGTTATTATTATTATTTTTATAAAACCTACAACACAATAATCTAGTGGGCCACCGTAGATTTGCACATGATAGAATGAGATTATTTTGTAATTAAGCAGTTTTACTGGAACAAGAACTGGAATGATGAATTGCTTACAAGAGAACTCATTGTAAAACTGTCTGGATCAAGTACAGCACGTTAGCCGGACAAAACCAACCGAACTGAACTGGAACAACGCAAACTGAAATGAGCCAAGTTTGATCAAATGTCCGGAAACGAACAGAATCATTATTAAGTTTGTTTGTTTGACATAAAGCTGGAACAACAACATGATAATGTTGAAATTGAACTAATTAATCACGTGGAAATCCTCCCCAGGATTTCTAAAGACTAATTTTATGAAATTTTGTACAGTGCAGCACTGCGTGAGCGTCCACTGGATGTGAAACATCTTACAATAATCGCAGCAGAGGTGGAAAAATGCCCACACGGCTGATCTGTCAAACGTATTTGTGGACATCGTGAGGGACATTTTCTGACATGCTTTCTTAAAAAGACAAAGTCCTATTCTGACAGGATCAGTTTTATACAGGGACCACATGTAACTTGTAATAACTACAGAGATTGTCTGAGATTTTAATCCCGCGTGAATCCACCATGTCGGTGGTTTGTGATGTCATAATTCCCCCGCTAATTACCTACAATAATTTTCTAAACTCCAGGTCCTCTGATAGTACTAGTCCAGGGGTCTGCAACCTTTACGTACCAAAGAGCCATTTTTGCCTCAACCCAGCTAAATAAAATTCGTCCAGAGCCGCAAATATTTCACGGCCTTTTTAAAAAAGACAACTTAGAATTTTTGATAAATATTTTCTTTATGAAATGTGTTGCCATTTTTAGAAAAACAATTTTATTTCTAAAAAAAAATCCAGGAGATTTTTTTTGTTTGTTTTTTTTTTTTTCAAATTTCTGAAAAAGTCAGAATTCTGACATTTTCCCCAGAATTATGACTTATTTCAGAAACTGAAAAAAGAAAATTCTCCAGACATTTTTTTAAATGTTCTGGATAAAAGTCTTTTTTTTTCTCTTTTTTTAGAAAAAATAATCCCACCATTTTTTTTTATAAAAATGTTCTGGAAATAAGTCAGAAATCTGAGATTGAAGTCAGAATTCTGACTTTTTCAGAAATTGGGGGAAAAAAAAACTATATATATATATATATATATATATATATACACACATACATACATACATACATACATACACACACACATATATATATATATATATATATATATATATATATATATATTAAATGTTTTGGAAATAAGTCAGAAATTTGAGATTTAGTCAGACTTCTGACTTTTTCCTTAGAATTTATTTTTCTTCAGTGGCCCTCATCCTCTTCCGTACAAAACAAAAGGGATAGCTCCATTTTCCTTTATGGGATTTTGCTCCTTTGAGAACATGTTGCAGAAGAAGACCAGAGTTTCAAAGCTAATGAGAAGAGAAACAGATGTAGAAAAAAGTTACTGGTACTTTTACTCGTAAAAATGAAGTACAATTATTCCAATGAAAAACTTCATTTGTTATCATCCATATTTTTAAATATGACTCAGTTCTGTAGCATTTTTAGTCAATGTTATTGAGCCATTGTGGACGGTCTAAAGAGCCACTTGTGGCTCTGCAGCTGCAGGTTGCGGACCCCTGTACTGGTCCAATGTGAAAGGACATCTCTGTGATTTGGACAGAAACGAAACGTGATCTGTTGGTATTGGTTTCCTGGACGCATTTCAATTACGTTTTGGTGAAGAATGGAGGCTGGAAACAGGTTTTCCTTCCAAATAATTATGTTTATGCTGATTTATAAAGCATTAACTTTGGAGTCGTAGTGGCCTGTAAGAAAAAACGTAAATGCCTTTTTACGAGAAACGTTTAGTTTGGACAACATGCGGACATGGTGCAAGTTCTTACAGCATTGGGAACGATTGTCCGTGGGTTATTCCATCACGTTTGTCTCTGAATGATCATCTGCTGCTGATGGAAACGCAGCTCGTATGGGCCGATGTTACGCAATACGCAGCGTGTTGACATCATATCTGCTAGATGTGTGAATTTCGGTTAAATCTCAGACTTCAGTTATTCCGTGCTAATGCGCAACAGAAAAAGCAGCAGACGGGGGGTCATTTATTTACTACATGTGGTCCCTGGTAAAACTGATCCCGTCAGAGTTGGACTGAAATCTCATGATGCTTCTTGAAAGTGACACTCAAACATGACATTCCTGCAAACAGCACACGTGAACATCACAATCACACTCACTGATGTCAACATCCCATAATATACACGAAGCCTTCACTGATCATTAACTGCAGGGTGATCAGCTGTGACGGTACTCACCACTTTGATAACAAAGTCTGTGTTTCCTGCCACGGGCCGGTCTACGTCCTGGGAGGCTGAAAGATGACAGAAAGACAGCGGAGATGAGACACGGGGACGTTTTCACTGCTGTGTGACCAAGACCAGAGGACGGAGTAGAGGACAGAGCAGAGGACAGAGTAGAGGACAGAGTAGAGGACGGAGTAGAGGACAGAGCAGAGGACAGACCAGAGGACAGAGTAGAGGACGGAGTAGAGGACGGAGTAGAGGACGGAGTAGAGGACGGAGGACGCAGTAGAGGAGAGACCAGAGGACGGAGCAGAGGACGGAGCAGAGGACAGAGCAGAGGACAGAGGACGCAGTAGAGGGGAGACCAGAGGACGGAGTAGAGGACGGAGCAGAGGACAGACCAGAGGACAGAGTAGAGGACGGAGTAGAGGACAGAGCAGAGGACAGAGGACGCAGTAGAGGAGAGACCAGAGGACGGAGCAGAGGACGGAGCAGAGGACAGAGCAGAGGACAGAGGACGCAGTAGAGGAGAGACCAGAGGACGGAGCAGAGGACGGAGCAGAGGACAGAGCAGAGGACAGAGGACGCAGTAGAGGGGAGACCAGAGGACGGAGTAGAGGACGGAGCAGAGGACAGACCAGAGGACAGAGTAGAGGACGGAGTAGAGGACAGAGTAGAGGACGGAGTAGAGGACGGAGCAGAGGACAGAGGACGCAGTAGAGGGGAGACCAGAGGACGGAGTAGAGGACAGAGTAGAGGACGGAGTAGAGGACGGAGCAGAGGACAGAGGACGACGAGTAGAGGAGAGACCAGAGGACGGAGTAGAGGACGGAGCAGAGGACAGACCAGAGGACAGAGTAGAGGACGGAGTAGAGGACAGAGTAGAGGACGGAGTAGAGGACGGAGCAGAGGACAGAGGACGCAGTAGAGGACAGAGCAGAGGACAGAGTAGAGGACAGAGTAGAGGACGGAGTAGAGGACGGAGTAGAGGACAGAGTAGAGGACAGAGTAAAGGACGGAGTAGAGGAGAGAGTAGAGGACAGAGTAAAGGACGGAGTAGAGGAGAGAGTAGAGGACGGAGTAGAGGACAGAGTAGAGGACAGAGTAGAGGACGGAGTAGAGGACGGAGTAGAGGAGAGAGTAGAGGACGGAGTAGAGGACAGAGTAGAGGACAGAGTAGAGGACGGAGTAGAGGACAGAGTAGAGGACAGAGCAGAGGACGGAGCAGAGGACAGAGTAGAGGACAGAGTAGAGGACGGAGTAGAGGAGAGAGTAGAGGACAGAGTAGAGGACAGAGCAGAGGACAGAGTAGAGGACGGAGTAGAGGACGGAGTAGAGGACGGAGTAGAGGACAGAGTAGAGGACGGAGTAGAGGACAGACCAGAGGACGGAGTAGAGGACGGAGTAGAGGAGAGAGTAGAGGACAGAGTAGAGGACAGAGTAGAGGACGGAGTAGAGGACAGAGTAGAGGACAGAGTAGAGGACGGAGTAGAGGACAGAGTAGAGGACAGAGTAGAGGACAGAGTAGAGGACGGAGTAGAGGACAGAGTAGAGGACAGAGTAGAGGACGGAGTAGAGGACAGAGCAGAGGACAGAGGGACGCAGTAGAGGGGAGACCAGAGGACGGAGTAGAGGACAGAGTAGAGGACAGAGTAGAGGACTGAGTAGAGGACGGAGTAGAGGACAGAGTAGAGGACAGAGTAGAGGACGGAGTAGAGGACAGAGTAGAGGACGGAGTAGAGGAGAGAGTAGAGGACGGAGTAGAGGACGGAGTAGAGGACAGAGTAGAGGACAGAGTAGAGGACAGAGTAGAGGACAGAGTAGAGGACAGAGCAGAGGACAGAGTAGAGGACGGAGTAGAGGAGAGAGTAGAGGACAGAGTAGAGGACAGAGTAGAGGACAGAGTAGAGGACAGAGTAGAGGACGGAGTAGAGGACGGAGTAGAGGACAGAGTAGAGGACAGAGTAGAGGACAGAGTAGAGGACGGAGTAGAGGACAGAGTAGAGGAGAGAGTAGAGGACAGAGTAGAGGACAGAGTAGAGGACAGAGCAGAGGACAGAGTAGAGGACGGAGTAGAGGACAGAGTAGAGGACAGAGTAGAGGACAGAGCAGAGGACGGAGTAGAGGACGGAGTAGAGGACAGAGTAGAGGACAGAGTAGAGGACAGAGTAGAGGACGGAGTAGAGGAGAGAGTAGAGGACGGAGTAGAGGACGGAGTAGAGGACAGAGTAGAGGACAGAGTAGAGGACAGAGTAGAGGACAGAGCAGAGGACAGAGTAGAGGACGGAGTAGAGGACAGAGTAGAGGACAGAGTAGAGGACAGAGCAGAGGACGGAGTAGAGGACGGAGTAGAGGACGGAGTAGAGGACGGAGTAGAGGAGAGAGTAGAGGACAGAGTAGAGGACAGAGTAGAGGACAGAGTAGAGGACTGAGTAGAGGACGGAGTAGAGGACAGAGTAGAGGACAGAGTAGAGGACGGAGTAGAGGACAGAGTAGAGGACGGAGTAGAGGAGAGAGTAGAGGACGGAGTAGAGGACGGAGTAGAGGACAGAGTAGAGGAGAGAGTAGAGGACAGAGTAGAGGACAGAGTAGAGGACAGAGCAGAGGACAGAGTAGAGGACGGAGTAGAGGAGAGAGTAGAGGACAGAGTAGAGGACAGAGTAGAGGACAGAGTAGAGGACGGAGTAGAGGACGGAGTAGAGGACAGAGTAGAGGACAGAGTAGAGGACAGAGTAGAGGACGGAGTAGAGGACAGAGTAGAGGAGAGAGTAGAGGACAGAGTAGAGGACAGAGTAGAGGACAGAGCAGAGGACAGAGTAGAGGACAGAGTAGAGGACAGAGCAGAGGACGGAGTAGAGGACAGAGTAGAGGACAGAGTAGAGGACAGAGTAGAGGACGGAGTAGAGGAGAGAGTAGAGGACGGAGTAGAGGACGGAGTAGAGGACGGAGTAGAGGACGAGTAGAGGACGGAGTAGAGGACGGAGTAGAGGACAGAGTAGAGGACAGAGTAGAGGACGGAGTAGAGGACGGAGTAGAGGACAGAGTAGAGGACAGAGTAGAGGACAGAGTAGAGGACAGAGTAGAGGACAGAGTAGAGGACAGAGTAGAGGACAGAGTAGAGGACAGAGTAGAGGACAGAGTAGAGGACAGAGTAGAGGACAGAGAGGACAGAGTAGAGGACAGAGAGGACAGAGGACGGAGTAGAGGACAGAGTAGAGGACAGAGTAGAGGACAGAGTAGAGGACAGAGTAGAGGACAGAGTAGAGGACAGAGTAGAGGACAGAGTAGAGGACGGAGTAGAGGACGGAGTAGAGGACAGAGTAGAGGACAGAGTAGAGGACAGAGTAGAGGACAGAGTAGAGGACAGAGGCGAGCAGAGGACAGAGTAGAGGACGGAAAGAGTAGAGGACAGAGTAGAGGACAGAGTAGAGGACAGAGCAGAGGACGGAGTAGAGGACGGAGTAGAGGACGAGTAGAGGACAGAGTAGAGGACGGAGTAGAGGAGAGAGTAGAGGACAGAGTAGAGGACAGAGTAGAGGACGGAGTAGAGGACGGAGCAGAGGACGGAGTAGAGGACGGAGTAGAGGACGGAGTAGAGGACAGAGTAGAGGACGGAGTAGAGGACGGAGTAGAGGACGGAGTAGAGGACGGAGTAGAGGACGGCGTAGAGGACAGACCAGAGGACGGAGTAGAGGACGGAGTAGAGGACAGAGTAGAGGACGGAGGACGGAGTAGAGGACAGAGTAGAGGACAGAGTAGAGGACAGAGTAGAGGACGGAGGACGGAGTAGAGGACAGAGTAGAGGACAGAGTAGAGGACAGAGTAGAGGACAGAGTAGAGGACAGACTAGAAGGCTGCCGGCCGTGAGAAGCACCGACGTGAGTTTCGTCAGTCTGACTTGCTGTCACAGAAAACCAGATCAGCCAGACTGGAGCACAGAAACCAGTAAAGTCTTCCACTAGTCTGCATCAGGGGGGTCTCCAGTACAACAGGGGGGTTCCCCATTACTTCATTTCACATTTAACCACAGTATCACTTTAAAGGAATAGTTCACCCACAGAATGATGTAACTTTATTTTCCACTTCCCCTCATGGTGAGCAAGACTCTGGAGCACTTCTTTAACATCTCAAATGCAGCCGGTGATCAGGAAGGTCGTGTGCATCCGGGTTATTGCTAATATTCCGGTTATGAAAGAGTTACTGGCTGCATGTAAACGCAGTGAATGACTAATCTGGGAAATATAGTGAAATATAAACGTTATTTGCTCTGATCAGGGCAACGTTGTGACCAGAAAATAAAAATAACTCAGTTGCGAACACAAACGGATCAGGAAGACGGTGTCCTGCAGCCTTTAGTTTCATCTACATGTGAAGCTACGTGGTCTGTACAGTCCTGAAACAATACCAAAAGCCAAATATGGGAGAAAATAGAAAAGGAACCACCTTAGAAAGAGTTTAGTTTTAAACTTTGATAAGTAATCACGAGATGCGAGTGTTATTCCAGTGTGGCTTGTCATTTAAGCCAGTTTCCGAGATGAATAATAGTTTAAAGGTAGAGTCCGACGTTCCCCCCCTGAAAATAAACGTGAGACCTGTGCAAGTGGAAATCCGTCTCAAACCCGCCTTTGGGCTTCTACTCGCGTGCCGTGGTGCGTTTGAATGCATCTCTCTCCCTCTGCCTGTAATTTGCTCTTTAGCTTTGTTTTCTTGTGTTAGGGACGTTTCTGGGTGGAGATTTCTGTTTATATCGCAGCCAATGACAGAGCTAAGAGCATGATGCTGTGTGGAAATAAGCTCATGATTGGAGCAGACGCCAGTCACTCCAACTCTCGAAGGAAAAAAAAAGAGAGGAAACACCGTAGATGCGCCAAAGAAGAAGTAAGAGCTTCAGATAATGCACTTTGGAGAACCAGGTTAACCATAGTTTGGCTTGTACCCGCTTCTGAGCTCTGAAGGAGAAGCTTGAAGCTGAATAGGCTGAGGAACGAGGCGGCCATTAGCCTGAGAGGGAGGAGCGCTAAGTTTGAATACTGTTTGCAAACAGAAACGCTGGAGAGACTTCGGACTCTACCTTTAAATTAATGCTCTGATGTAAAAAATGAAAAATTAAAAAAATGTCAGAATACTTTAGAGATCTCTGGATAACATACCTAAAGGTTATCATGACCTTAGAACACTGTCCAACTTTGTAAATCCAGATATTCACGCTGCTTTCCATGTTAGTAGATACGAGGTAACTAGAACTAGTCCCCACCGTAATGGCGGCATCGCAAGGGCGCAACACACAAAACGCTCGTCGGATTAGTCTTATATTATTATTATTTATTATTATTATTATTATATTATTATTATAATGTGCTAAACGCACATATCGGGCCTCTACACCATCACACTAGCATTGAGATGGCAGCAAGCAAAAGTAAGCCATAAACAGTGTAAATACAATACACTGACAAAAGATAAATATCTATTATGATTCACCGACAGCTTTCACGTTTTTCATTTTGTAGACTTGCCAATTACTGAAGCCTTTCAGCCAGAACGTATTTCAAAATTGTGCCTCACTATTGTTAATAAATCATTAACACGTAACAGTCACATTATCAAAATTCCTGTCATTTTTCAACTTTTTTTTTTCCAAAAAGACCGGGCGCCGGGGGCCCATCGGTGGCGGTGGACCGCCGGTGGGCTTCTCCACCACCGGGCTTAGCAAGTGTTCTGGGGGAAACCCTGAAGTTACATCATTCTGCGGGTGAACTATTCCTTTAAGGCTCCTTGACTGAAAAGATCCCTCGTGCCTCCCTCACATCAGAGGACTTTTTAATCTTACGGTGTGTTCAGACCAAGCGCAATTTGGGCGTCAAGGGCGTCAGGTTTACATGCAAAGTCAATGGCCAACGCGCGTCGGGGAGGCGTCGAAAAACCTGCGGCACGTTTCGCGCGTCGAGGCGCGTTACGTGCGTTTGGCACGTCGAGTTTTGAGATTTTGAGCGTTTGACGAGTGTTACGCGCGTCAAGGGCCTCAGATGCCGGAGTTGGAAAATCTGAACTTTGGCGTCTTGACGCTGAGCGTCGACCAATCAGAGCGAGTCATGACACAGACACACGTTTTCTGACAGGAGAGGAAACACCCAGAAAAACCAGGGGAACCTCCTCTCTATCTGAACACAGAGGAGGATAAACTGATCTGTGTCCGGTCCCGGTGTCTGAACGGTGGTTTGATGACCTGCTGTCCTGATGGGATGTACTGGGCTGATAATGCTGCCCCGCATCGGGACATCGGGACGTTAAACTGGGACGGATCAGACGGCTGAAAGTGCTACAAGCGTCCAACTTTGGGCGTCAGGAGCGATTTGACGCCCAAATCGCGCTTGGTCTGAACACACCGTTACTGTTAGTAATCTGATTATTGCTGTGTGTTCTGCAGTCAAATATGACAGCGCAGGTTTGCAAGGTGTTCTCCATGAGTCATGTGACCATTTTTACACTGAGGTCAACGCATGTTGCAACTCTGTATTTCTATGGTTCTGGTCAACGTGTGATTTAACTCTGAGTATTGATGGTTCTGGAGGTCGGACCTGTTTCCACTCTGTCAGAGATCCTCCAGCTGCTGGTTGTTGATTGTGTTGCGTCGCTGCTACTTGTGATCATATCAAACACGTTTGAAGACGAAGAAAAGACTGATATAAAACAGCAGATTACCATCTCAAAATTAATGATCCAGGCCACGGGGGCAACTCCAGTAAAACTCCTGAGATTCACTAAAGACTTCCAGTCTGAAGTCTGCCACGGTGAAAATCATTTGGTGTTCGCCCAGCCTCGGTATCGTCACGTTCAGGTCATATCAGTGCAATTCATGATGAAATGTAACCGAAGTGGCACACCATGTTATTGCATGTTGCAGAGGCAGTATTTAGTTGGAATGAAGAGAGTCAATACATCCAGCTGTTTCACTCCTGCAGGATAACCACCAGCATGTCTGCATGCATGTCTTTACAGTGTGTGTGTGTAATCGGTGTGTTCACTACCGAGGTGAATCAGTCCAAAGCCGCCTTGACCGATGATTTTCCCCAGTCTCCATCTCTTCTTCTCAGCGTCTGTCAGGATGAAACCTTCTGGGAGAGGTTTGGGAGGGGCATTCTTTCTTGGTGGTGCCATCACATCTGGAAAAAGGACAATGTAAGTAGTTTATCTCTGGAAACTATGGCAAGATTGGGGATGGACGTACCAATACCCTGCAGTCGATACTTCGATTCCAGCCAGACATAATATCAATTTAAAACTTTTTGAGTATCGATTCAGATATGGAGATACAACTGTACAAATACTAAACAAGATGTAAGTTGTTTCCACTTCTGAGAGTTTTACAGATGAAATGATGTCAAAGCAGCCAGATTCCAGCTTCTGTATCACATGATGGTGGTAGCCTATCAGATTCTAGCTTCTGTATCACATGATGGTGGTAGCCTATCAGATTCTAGCTTCTGTGTCACATGATGGTGGTAGCCTATCAGATTCTAGCTTCTGTGTCACATGATGGTGGTAGCCTATCACACTCTAGCTTCTGTGTCTCATGATGGTGGTAGCCTATCAGATTCTAGCTTCTGTATCACATGATGGTGGTAGCCTATCAGATTCTAGCTTCTGTATCACATGATGGTGGTAGCCTATCAGATTCTAGCTTCTGTATCACATGATGGTGGTAGCCTATCAGATTCTAGCTTCTGTATCACATGATGGTGGTAGCCTATCAGATTCTAGCTTCTGTATCACATGATGGTGGTAGCCTATCAGATTCTAGCTTCTGTATCACATGATGGTGGTAGCCTATCAGATTCTAGCTTCTGTATCACATGATGGCGGTAGCCTATCAGATTCCAGCTTCTCTATCACATGATGGTGGTAGCCTATCAGATTCCAGCTTCTGTATCACATGATGGTGGTAGCCTATCAGATTCTAGCTTCTGTATCACATGATGGTGGTAGCCTATCAGATTCCAGCTTCTGTATCACATGATGGTGGTAGCCTATCAGATTCCAGCTTCTGTATCACATGGTGGTATCACATGATGGCGGTAGCCTATCAGATTCTAGCTTCTGTATCACATGATGGCGGTAGCCTATCAGATTCTAGCTTCTGTATCACATGATGGCGGTAGCCTATCAGATTCCAGCTTCTGTATCACATGATGGTGGTAGCCTATCAGATTCTAGCTTCTGTATCACATGATGGCGGTAGCCTATCAGATTCCAGCTTCTGTATCACATGATGGTGGTAGCCTATCAGATTCTAGCTTCTGTATCACATGATGGCGGTAGCCTATCAGATTCCAGCTTCTGTATCACATGATGGTGGTAGCCTATCAGATTCTAGCTTCTGTATCACATGATGGTGGTAGCCTATCAGATTCCAGCTTCTGTATCACATGATGGTGGTAGCTTATCAGATTCTAGCTTCTGTATCACATGATGGCGGTAGCCTATCAGATTCTAGCTTCTGTATCACATGATGGTGGTAGCCTATCAGATTCTAGCTTCTGTATCACATGATGGTGGTAGCCTATCAGATTCTAGCTTCTGTATCACATGGTGGTATCACATGATGGCGGTAGCCTATCAGATTCCAGCTTCTGTATCACATGATGGTGTTAGCCTATCAGATTGTAGCTTCTGTGTCACATGATGGTGGTAGCCTATCAGATTGTAGCTTCTGTGTCACATGATGGTGGTAGCCTGTCAGATGTCATGATGATGCTGCCACTGTTAGTGATGATGATGTTTTTGTATCTTTCAGTACTTTAATGCAGGTTATTGCACATTATGTTTTGGTAAATTTATATTACTATTACATTTTATATTTGAACATTTTCTCTGAATAAATGGAAAAAATCTTAACTTGTACTTATGTTTGTTATTTGAAAGAAGTTTTAAATCTTATTTTGGTTTAATTTACTCATCAATATTATTTATTGTTTTTAAAGTATTTTTTTCCAGCACTTCTATTCTCTAGTTTTACTTATATCTAATATTACCCTTACATTCAAGATATTTATGCAAACTGTAATCATGTGATTTTCTGCTGAGGTACAGAAAGTACAAGTATCGATTTAAACAAAAAAAAAAAAAGTCCCATAAACTACTGGTATCCACCAATCAGGATATGAAGTGCGTTGATGAGGCTCCAAACTTTGGGGGAAATTATATTCTGAGAAGTGAAAACCAGATGATTTCGCAGATGTGGGGGCAGGACTCCTAACTCTCAGTCCTGGCAGTAAATGAAAGTGAAACCAGAGCAGAGCTGTTTGGTCCCTGCCCTGGATGTGGGGGTTTCTGATGACCGTTAGCACGAGAGGACGGTCCGAGGAAAACATGGAGACTTATGGTCGGTCGGTGGTCTGAGTAAACCTGGACAGTCCTCGCTCTGAATCTAATGTCCAGCTACGACATGAGCGGTTTTACAACGAGCAGGCTGGCTCAGAGGCAGAACCAAGTCCAGGTCCGACAGAGGAGTCCGGAGGGAACGTGTCAGTAACTAACGTTAACAAGCCAACTGCCCCGTAAGTAATAACGTCATCATTACTCACGCGACAAAGTGCGGAACAACCTCCGGAGGGAGCTGAAGTGGTGCAGAGTCAGTTTATCTTAACGAGCAGGAGTCAGCCAGGCTGAATGACGGTCTTCTGAATGTTTCCCGTTGTGGATAAACTCTCACCCGTCCGGTGGGTGACAAATATAAACAGCTTCACTTCCTGAAAGTTGTCCCTCCCGCTACCCAGCAGAGCCAATCGCATATGAGAAGAGTTTTGCATTAACCAATGGCCGTTTGAGAAGCAAAAGAGGCGGGATTTATACGATGACATCGTTAAATCATCATGTTGCTTATTTGTTTTTGACAAAACTGATTGTGATGAATTTTACTAGGGCTGTCACAAATGATTATTTTAATAATCAATTCGTCACCGATTATTTTGGCGATTAGTCGACGAATCAGATCCTGCCAAAATTATTGCATATTTTCATTAACAGTAAAGTTTGGACACTTTTTCGTTGAATCTAATGGGAAAGCGTGTCCAAACTTTTGACTGGTGGTGTATGTGTTTGTTTATTTCAATAAACTATTCAAGAAAAGATGACCAGACAGAAAGACAAATAAGGCAGCAGAAAAACAAAGCTTACACATTACACGTTTAGTAAATGATGAAATTAGTCTCTGACTATTTTAATAGTCAACAATTTGTCGATTAGTTGATTAATCAACTAATCGTCAAAGCCCTAAATTTTACATTAGAAATCCCTAAATGGTAACGGCCACTTTTTCTTGTTTTGACCAAAGAAATAAAATTATACATTTAATCCATTTCCAAAAGTAATAACCCCAAAGCAATTATTTTTTTAAACTGTAGCTGTTTTTGCCAGACTGTATATTTGTTCTGGTGTTTGTTTAATGTTTGTTAATTTGTTGGTTTAATGTTTGTTAATTTGTTGTTGTTTTGTTTTGCTTTTTTTTTGTATTCTTTTTCAAAATAATTTGTTATTTGTCCATATCCATACCGTTATTTTACATTTGAATTGTACTTTGGACATGTTCTTGTAGTACCTGACACGTTATAATTGAAAAAAAAAATTTGCTTATTTGTGTACAACTCCTGCACTTTTTGTAAAAACAAAGAAACAAACAAAAAAATTCATACACTAAAAACTCCTGGGTCAAACTGCTGTGTTAAAAAGGGACCAACTAAGGTCTGGGTTATTTCAACTCAGACATTTGAGTTGTAGGGATGTTGACCCAACTTCTGGGTTAAAAATAATCTAACATTTTAGTCAACATAACCCAACTTCTGGGTTTAAAAATAATCCAACATTGTAGTCAACATAACCCAACTTCTGGGTTAAAGTAACCAACATTGAAGTCAATAGAACCCAACTTCTGGGTTAAAATGACCAACATTGTAGTCAATAAAACCCAACTTCTGGGTAAAAAATAATCCAACATTGTAGTCAATATAACCCAACTTCTGGGTCAAATATTCAATTCGAAAATTGGGTCCAAGTGGCAACCTCCGGTGGCCAACTATGAAGCTACCCAGAAGAAGTAATCCGCTAGGAGCTGCAAAACAAAGCAAATCCCCATATACTCAATACTATCCAGCTGCAGCCCTGGAGCGGAAGCCGCTGACGTGACAGAAGCCTCTGGCGTGATGGAAGTGACGTTGAAGCTGGAAGTGGCCTTTTTCCAAAATATTAACTTTATAATATTATAAAACTATGAACTTTAATAATATTATTTATTAAAAGATTAAAAGATATAACTTTCCATTATGACGAGTTGTATAGTAAAACTGAGGAGTAATTTCAGCGTGGTCTTTAAGCTACCATTACCTCAGACATCTTAATATTTCCTGTGTTCCTTCCTGTAGTCTACGTGCATGGATGAATATCATAGTCTACATGTTTTCCTTTTATTACATAGGGCGCACTTCAACAAAAGGTAAACAAGGGAAAGGAAAAAAAAAAGCTAGTAAGTTAGCTTTTATAATAGCTTTGAATAAAAGAGATGGAAAACCCAAATACAGTTGTAAATTGTGTCAGTACAATCTGCACCACTTTAGGGAACAAACCCTGGTCCGTCCACTAAAGTGTCCGGGCGTACTTCAAAGAAAGGTAAACAAGATGTTAGCAGCAAGACCGTAATAGCTTTGAGGTACCCGATCAATACCTCAGTTAATATTTCCTGGGATTTTCTATGTAGCTACATCTAGAAAATATTCATTTTACCCCCCCTCAAAAAAAAAGAAAGGAAAATCAAATTTTTAGAAAGATTGCACATTATATTAACCAACATTATGAGTTGTGCTTTCGCATACGAGGTCTCCTCCTAAACCGTAGCGTTACACAAAATGTCGCAACACGTCACGTTTACCGGCGGCCTTGACATGTTTCGGTTTTGAGGTAAAGAACACACCACACCAGTTCGCGCATCTGTCATAATAGTTTAATTCGGTGAAGAAAAGATACACAATACAATAAAACAACAAAATTAAACTTTAAGGTGTCACATGTTTATATCACAAGACAACGCAATGCACTCACACACACTCCTCACCACTAACTCCTGTCTTCATTTGCAATGGAACATAGCCTTTCTTTATGTTTTCATATACTTGTACAAACCTTGATGCTCAAATGAGACTGGCAGCATGGCCTCCTGTACTGTGATCTCCTGAAAAAGACTGGGAGCCGGCTCCTCTGATTCACTATGAAGCATTGGCTCTCAGAGCCGGCTATAGCATATGAGTGTCAAATGTTAATGAAAATTTAGTCAACAATATTATATGGTTGCGTATTTGTATAATAGGGGATTATCACATTTACCGGAAGTTCCCGGTATTTGGGCATTTCCTCTTCCGGGCCATGTTAACGACAGCCGTTCCTGCTTTGTTATACTGTTTAAATCGGATAAACTCCAAACATACTTAAGTTTTCATTCTAGACTGAAGTCATACTAAGGAAGAAGTGGATCAAAGCGATCGATTCGCCGCGGTGAAGGGCCGAACTTTATAATAAAACACACGTTTGTTTGTCGCCGGTGGGGCACAACACCGGCACTTCACAGCATGCTAGCATTAGCCAGCTAGCGTTTACTGACGTGCTTAACATTGTGCGTCTTAAAACACAAACATCTGAAAATCGGGTCTGTACCTCCCCGTTTCCAGTGGAACAACTGGGGACTGCCAAGAAAGGAGACGCTTTCAGATGCTTGTGTGTTTTCAGCCGCACAAAGTTAGGCACGTTATTGAGCTGGCTAATGCTAACCTGCTAACACGACTGCGCAGTCTGCCGGCCACAAACAAACGTGTGTCGTTTTATTATAAAGTTCGGTCCTTCACTGCGGCGAATCGATCGCTTTGATCCAGCTTTTGATCCAGTATCACTTCAGTCTAGAATGAAAACTTGAGTATGTTTGGAGTTTATCCGATTTAAACAGTATAACAGAGCAGGAACGGCTGTCGTTAACATGGCCCGGAAGAGGAAGTGCCCAAATACCTTCCGGTACTTCCGGTAAGCGTGATAATCCCCTATTGCACAGTTTAAACTGATGTGCCTCATGTCTTTATGAATAGTGAGGCCCGATTTCCTGGAGAGTCTTAAAGCTGTCGAGTTTGGATTTTAAGGAACGGAGAGCAGGGGTGAACCAGGGAGCAGACCGGGTAAAGAAAAGAGTGCAGGATTTAACGGGAAAAAGTGAGTTGAGGATGGCAGTAAGACCATTGTTGTACTGGGTGACATCCGGGTTGGAGCAGGGGTCAAGGGTCAAGGTGGTGATGCTGGAGGAGAGAGTCAATGTAGATGTACTTAAAGGTGTAGTCCGAAGTTCCCCCCGTAAAAAATAAACGTGAGACTTGAGCAAGTGAAATCAGTCTCAAACCCGCCTTTGGGCCTCTACTCCCGTGCCGTGGTGCGTTTGAACCATAGACTGTATATAATTACTGGACGTAGCTTCCGGTCTCTTCTGAATAGAGAAATGTGAAGCCAGTTGGGCGTGTCTTACCGTCGCCATCTTGCCGTGTCACGTACGTCGTCACTCCAGGAAAATCCTAAAATGGGCACAGCGCGGCCGCGGGGCAAATGATTGACAGCTGACGTACTGTGGGCTAAACGCTAACTGAGCTAACACGAAACTAAGAGGAGCTAACAAAGATAAGGCTCCTAAGCGGCATGGTTAAGGTAAGACATGCTTAGACTTGCAATTCGCTGACTAAACACCGCCGTTGTGCGACTCTGTAACAAACTGAGACCTTATTAAGAGCAAAGAAGGAGCTAACTAGGAGCCTCCGGTCGGCAGGCGGAGCTTCCGGTCTGTCATAAGGACACGCCCTTAATTATGTGTAATTTGAAGAATAAATAACATCTAAACGAATGAGTTATAAAAAAATTCACCCCCCTCACAGTTGACATGAAGGTAAACTTGACCTAATAAACCTAAAATGATTTTTTGAACCAGGCTGTAAACCTGTTTATTTCTGCTGTGAAGTTGGCGTTTTTAACATGGGAGTCTATGGGGATTTGCTCGCTCTTGGAGCCAGCCCCTAGCGGATGAAGGGAGGATTACACTATTTACAACAAGCTAGCGAGCTTCACTGTTCTGAGGCGGAGTTTGCCCCTTGGTTTGAACGCAACTCTCTCTCCCCCTGCCTGTAATTCGCTCTTTTGGATTGTTTTGGTCTGGTCGGGACGTTTCTGGGTGGAGATTTCTGTTTATGTCGGCAGCCAATGACAGAGCTAAGAGCATGACGCTTTGTGGAAATAAGCTCATGACTGGAGCAGACGCCAGTCACTCAAACTCTCGAAGGAAAAAAAAAAAGAAAGAAAGGAAACACCGTGGATGCACTGAAGAAAAGGTTTGGAAAACCTTTTCCAAAGGTTTTCCAAACCTTTGGAAAGCTTCAAGGAGAAGCTTCAAGCTTCTCCTTCTGAGCTCTGAAGGAGAAGCTTGAAGCTGAATAGGTTAGCTAGAACGAGGCGGCCGTTAACCTGAGAGGGAGGAGCGCTAAGTTTGAATACTGTTGTTTGCAAACAGAAACGCTGGAGGGACTTCGGACTCTACCTTTAACCTTTAACCTTTAACGGTGATGGAGAGACAGAAGGGGACAGTAAATGAGAGCAGGAAATGGTCACAAAAGGACCTCTGTGCCATTGTATATCATATATATATATATATATATATATATATATATATATATATATATATATATATATATAAACATATAAAGAAATGATAAACAACGAAAGAACCAACTGTTTCATCAATACTTTAAGTAGAATGAACGAATGAGTACTATTGTCCTGTGAGTTCAGAGTTTTGCAAATTGTGTTTTTGTTATTGTCTGGGTAACAGCTGCTCTTCTCAGCTGTACTATGGAAGCGCACATCTGGAACGCACGGTCCTGAGAAGTGGGTAGAACCCCCTGATAACTAACAAAAAGCAAAATCTGGACTCACAGGACAATAGTACTCGTTCGTTGGTTCATTCTACTGAAAGTATTGGTGAAAATCAAGGCGTTTTGCTGCAGATAATGTCTTATATAGTGGCTGCCCCGTCTCCGCCATTTTACTGGATGTACACAGACTCAACCTAGTATCTTTCAAAGGACTCAAAGTGATGCAGATATTTTACCGGTGAGTAAATGCACGTACATACTCCTAAAAATAAGGTCCAAGTTGAACAAAAAGAAAGTTATCCTAAAGAGACCACTTGATCAAGCTGCGTGTCATCATCGAAGTAGGTGGTGGCCCTCTCCTTTTTTCTTCCCACAGCGAATGCAGATGGCCAGTGGTGATGGCCCGCAAATAAACATCACTCTACTCGAGGCTTTAAGGTGGAACGTTGTGTGCCTACGTTTGATTAAATGCCATAACTGATAATGCATTTAGTGTTTCATAGATACCTGTGTTGTCTTAAGCCCTATTCTGACTGGATTAGTATTATATAGGGACCACATGTAATTTGTAATAATCACAGAGGTTGTCTGTGATTTTAATCCAGTGTGAATTGGTCATGTCTGTGATTTGCGATGTAATAATTCCCCGCAAATTACGTACTATAATTTGCTAAACTCAGAGGTCCTCTGATAATACTAATCCAGTGCGAATGGACATCTCTGTGATTTGGACAGAAATGACCCGTAATTTGGCGGTATTTGCTTCCTGGACGCATTTCATTTCCTTTTTGGCGAAAAATGGAGGCTTCAAAAGAATTTTTTCCTCCAAAGTATCATGTTTACGATAATATAGGCTCAAGCATTAACTTTGGAATCAGAGTGATCAGTGGAGTTTCACTTGTCCCGTTCCCGCAGCGAGAAACGTTTAGGTTTGGACAACATGCTGACATGGTACAAGTTCTTAAAGCGTCAGTTACGACTGTCCGTGTGTTATTTAACACATGTCTCTGAATGATCATCCACTGCCGATGGAAACACAGCTCGTAAGAGCAGATGTTACGCAATATGCAGCACGTTGACATCATATCTGCTGGATGTCTGTGAATTTCAGTCAAATCTCAGACTTCAGTTATCCAGTGTGAATGCACCACATAAAAAACAGACGTCGGGGGGTAATTTATTTATTACATGTGGTCCCTAGATAATACTAATCCCGTCAGAATAGGGCTTTAGTCACCACCATCACCTGCGTTCAATCAAGAGCTCATCAGCTGCCTACTTAAGGACCTGCAGGAGCAGCCAGACTTTGCCAGATTGTCTCACTGCCTAGTAGGTATTAGGTCTTTTTCCCTGTGCTTCTCCCGGTCAGCTGTTCGATTCTGTTTTGTGCTCCTAGTGCTTCAATGCCCCAACTGGACTCCAACGGAAAACAAGAACCCGCTTCAAGCTCTCCACAACTCTTGCTCCATTCCTGGAGCCATTGCCTGCCTGCTCGCCCATCTGCTCACAGCTAGTGATGGGCAAATGAAGCTTCCTGAAGCAATGAGGCTTTCCAGCCAATTGGTTTGAGAAAAGGTTCAGTACTCGGAGCTTCATTTATGTTCCTCTCTAGTGACATCAAGCGTCCAAATGGGTCCATAGCAGCCCGAACAATTCTGCAAACCATCTCAGTTGTGCCCATGACCAGGAAATAAAGGATTTATCTAATAAATTATCAGCATCCAAGACAAACTATGTGCAATAATCGTGCCTTTAGGTATTTGACTAATTATAGGTATGGTTTGAAAATAAAATGTTGCAAGAAAAAGAAATCCAGGTGATTCGAACCACAGACTCCTGAGTAAAAGGCAGGCATGCTAACCACTGTACTATGGAAACACATAAGCCAAAAGAGCGCATGATCTATTTCACCGAAAAGGATGGCATTCTGCCATGTCACGTAATTTTGATTTCATATGCATTAACTGTTGTGATCGTGATAATTACTTATGGGCTGAGTGCAGTGCTTATGGAACTCCACAGAAGTGACATGGAGCTGAAATCTGTTTATTGAGGAAGAGGAGCTTCTTCAGTGTTCAGGGGGCAAAAAGCCTGTGTTTTGTATTGGAGTCTACGGCCAAACACGCACTCATATCATTCATAAAAATGTAAAGTAACCTGACGAAACAGAGATCGTTGTGTTTTAAATTATATTGAATAAATCTGTATTTTGATGACGAATAACAAAATACCGACGCTGCGTTGCTGTTATATTTCCATCACGATCACACTAACTTGGTAAGGGAGTCATCACCCAGAAACGGCATTTTTCTTGTTAAAACATGGATATTATTCGTGTTGGAACTCATTTGAAATTTGCCTGAAAAACCTGAGTTAGAAAGCGGCTTAAACTTTCGTTTAGACTCTTTGTTCAAACCAAAAGAGGCCACAACAATCTGCAGTCTGCAGCAGGTTCAGTTCAGCTCCGTGTCGTCCTCACCTCCTCCATACAGGAGCAACTTTCACTAGTCTGGATTAAACCAGGCAAAGATGACATCATCACTACGTTTGGAAAGGAGCTGATTCCAGCTGTTAGGGACTAACACGCATTGCTGTCGGTAAGTTTCGCTGCTTGTGTAACGTTCTGCTTTATTGTGTTTGAGATCGTGGTGGACAGTAGACAGACTAGCTAACTGCTAGCAAGCTAACAGTATAAACTCAAACGCCATCTGATTTACGACCCCCGTACTTCGTACTAAATCTCCGGGATGCGTTGTTATACCACGTGAACGTTCGTAAACGGCTCCACCATCAGTTTCTTCTTCTTTTTTAAGTTCGTGCCTAAGCAGCAGAGGAGGCTGTCACACACATGTTTACAGTTTATGTCATGCAGCCGATCGCGGCGGTGATGCTGCTATTACAGTCTTCCCACTAGAATACGGGAATCATTTCTGCCTCCGCCGTGGTTTAATCCTACATGTGACCATGGTGAAAGACTAAATAAATCATAGTCTGAACCTGAATAAGTTATCTGGGAGGGTTTTCTGAAGATCAGTCACTCCTACTGTCCTATTTTCACCATTTTCAACTGTTCACATGCATTAATGTTTTGATTTTTGCAACCGAACAAATACCAGGACTCAAACATTATATTTCCCCGACACTTTCACGTCATATCTTGACCTAATCTGCATTAAAAGTCGAGTTTTGTATTTAAAACACACGTCTTCTCATAGTTCAATAATGCTTTTCCTCTGTTTTCTTGCTCCCTGGTTGCGTGCGCATCCTATCTGTGACGTTGCTCAGAAACCCATCTATTAGTACAGATAATCTTCAAATAATCCCCATCATGGGCAGGTGATGCAGGGGAACATAAATCAATAGGAAAGCTGATAATACTGCTGATTTCTGTGGCCATATGTCAGAGGATCTTTCTCTTTTCTCTTCTTTCAGCTCAGATAAATATCTGTGCACTTCAGTCTCGCGACCACTGAATGTTTCATGTGCAGATGTGAAACAGACCGACACGTTACGTCATCTGCACAAACCGAGGCTTCGTTTTGCGCTGGTCACGTGATTCCTACGCTGATGACACAAGCTCCGATACGAAGCTTCATTAGGAACGCCCCCTTTTACTCGATACGCGCTTCGGAGTCTCGGGTTCATCGGGCACATCACTACTCTCAGCCAGCAACCTTCCCTCCCCCCTCAGCCTCGGATCTCCACCAGGAATCTAGTAAGACCCTCCACTCTGTCACACTTAACTGGACATTAAACTGGAGTAAACTGTGTTCCCCGGATTATTTCCTCCACACAATTTAAATCTGTTATTCTGGAAAAACCTGGTACCTGGCTGACGTCTGCACCTGGGCTCCTTCTTGTTTGACTGCTAAGCTCAGCCGTGACAGCCTCCTGTGCCTTTTCTACCATTTCCTGTTATTTCATAACGCACTTATTAAAATGATGCTAAACGCAGTTAATTCCTAATACTTTGACGTCGCCTCATTTCTGTGGTTCAGAATGTTGCGCAGCAATATGTTTTTGAAAGGTTGGGCCACGTTGAGGAAATAAAATTTCTTCATTTGAGCGAAGAATACGGAACCAGACCTACACGTCTGAGGACATTTTGGGGGTCTTTTGAATTTCCTTCATGAAAAAGTCAGAGCGTAGTGCTCTGACGAGCCTGTCAAAGGGTGACGATGTGCATCTGGTGGGTTCTCTTCTGTCAACCATGACAGTCACCGTCAGGCTGCCTTCGTTTGCCTTCTTCACATTCTCTTCAGTTGGTTCTGCCACTCGTCCTTCATGCGGAGTGATGGGTATATTTTGCTGCTCCCTCAGATTTATGTGTCTGGGCAGTCCACTGAGAAAAATCATATCACTATGTTGGGCATGTGTGTCCGTGTAATCTCTTGGGCTTTCTGCCCTCTGAAGCAGTTTTACACTGCACACAACACTGCATGAACAGAGTATTGCTGCCCATCCACCTACAGGGAAAAGGTTAGCGTTCAGTTAGTAGTACAAATGACATGGGCTGCAAGTACAGTACAGGAGTTTTATGTCAAAGAGATTAGAATACACAAACCTGAGGCGCCCCATATTTTTTTTTGGAACATCTTATCAAAAGACGCCCGTGTACTCATTTTTTCATCTTTGAGCTGCAGAATGAGATCCATCCTTGTTCCAACTGTGTCAAGGCCACACTCTTCACATAACTTTCTAACTCAACCTACAGAATAAATGGCATTGCTAGCCGTCATCTCACTGTGTTTACCTCAAGTTTCAAGAGTGTTTATATAGAAAACCCCACATAGGCTAATGACAATGCCCCTCAAATTTGGAGATACCCCTACCGGAGGTAGAACAAAACCTTACAATGTTTTTCCTCATCTCTAAGGTGTCTAATATATGAAATTAATTCTTAGGTTTAAATATTTTACTGCAAACATTGTAAAATTGATGCATATTGTTATGAAATGAAAAATATATATACATATTATATTAATATAAACCTAAAAAGAAACAAAAATATAGCCTGGCCGTATGGGAGTTAAGACTTAAACTTATGTAGATTAAGAATGCAAGCTTTGACAGATTAGAACGTTTGCATGATTGTGGTCAGAAAGGTGCTGTACCTATTGGAAAGAACTGGATGTGAATATCTAAATGTATATAACATTTAGAGACCCATGAACACATGCATAAAACAAGCGGACATGCCAAAATTGAATGTCTATTCAAAAGTTTACTCATTTACTTTGAAATAGCTTGGTCAGAGATCATCATAGAAAGACACCTGATTGCTTGTTGAAAAGATGGAGTTGTGCTGACTCTAGTGATACCAAATATGTGAATATAGCATGCATAGTCAGTGTGTTACATCACTAAATGACTAAAGCGTCCCAAAGGAAAGAAAGAGACGCATTGACACATGGATCCAGCAATGCACTGTACCATTTCACATCACCAGGACAATAGCACACAAAGGAGACAGTGTGACAGGATTGTAGTTTTGGCTTGATGGTATTTTCATAAAACTACAGTATAACATAACTTTGCAAAGTACAAATTAAATTACTGTCTCAAATCAAACAAATATTCCTCAAAACACAACACTCTGAGGACTGAGCCCTCTCCTCACATTAAACTCCCCAGCTCCTTGGCTGGCGTTTCTCATGGACAGTTTTTGGTGGTGTTCGTGTCACTCATCTGCATTATCATCAGTGACAAAGTGGGCCATTTTTGGGCAGTCTAGGAAAGAGCAAGAGCAAAACTCAGTGCAAGTCAGGCCCACTGAAAGACATTGGCATTTGCTGGTTTCATTGCATTTTCCATCTTTACAGTAAAGGTGGGTGATGTCTCAAACTTCTTTAGTTGCTGATGCCTTCTGAAACATGGTAGGTTCAATGGATCCATCTTGTCTGAGCCTCCATCCCCCACCAACTGGGTTCCAGAGGACAGGCTTGGCCTGATGGTTGTGACGCCAAACTGCTGTTTGGAATAAGGCTGTTAATGCATGTTGCTCAAAGGCATCTTCTGTTCGGGGTAGATTCAAGAGTACCTAACTGCAGTTACAATAGCCGATAAGGACGCTGCCATATATCCAATCCATACAGGAAGTCTCCAGTGGAAGTTAGTTAAACACCACTAAGAGTATCTATCTGTGGCTTGCAAACAGATGCGTTTGCTGTAGTCTGGTAGTTAGGGTTAGGAGAAAGGTCAGGGGTAGGGTTAAATTTTAGTAAGTTACATAAAGAACAAACTTCCAATTGGGACTTCCGGCGAGGATTGGAAATATGGCGATGTCTCGTGACTGCAGTTGGGTCCCTCTCGGTATATTTGCTGCTGGAGAGTCTGTGGTACATGCCAGTGTGTACCTCAGCTAGGAATGGGAGATATATTATCATGTGCAATATATTGTCAAATAAATTCCCCACGGTAACAATTTGTCATCTCACGATAAACTGTAAATTCAATTTATCAGGATGTATTTACAGTTATTTATAGTTATTTTTGCATCGTTTGATTAAATGTCAAATTTGTTGTCATATTTCAGAGTTACAGTTTTGCAATGTGGGTGTACGACTTGAACTTAGTTGATGTAGTTTAGTGGCTTCTTGTATTATTTTAGAGCTCAAGAAGGAATGTAGTGAAAGATTTATAATGCAAAAGATTAGACTGGTATTTTTATCGTCACTTATCATTATCGTGCTAAAAATCAGAAATTATATATCGACCCTTCTCACATGTCGTTGCTGATCACGTGACAGTCACGTTGGCGACGTACATGGGAGGCAAAAAGATCAACACAGCAGGTTTACTGCGGCTGCAGCAGCATTTTAAATCTAAAAAATACTGTTTCTTTCGTGCTTTGTCTTTGGATGCGCCAATCGACATTCCAGGATGGGATTTTATTTTCCAGGCCGCCTGTTGACCCTGATCGACAAGTTAAATGGGATGCTGCCATAAAACGTTATAAATTTACTGGAAACCATGGGAGATCTGGGCTGCAGCAGCCCCGTAGCAGCACTGTTGTCGGTGGTGAGTTTCCTGCTAAGTCTGTTTTTGGTGAGCTGGTCTAAGTTTGATTATATTTATCTACATATAAATGATGACGATACAAATAATGACGATGCGGCTAAAATGCAGCAAACTGCAGTTGTTTTAAGGTTTTTGCGACCAGACGCTTCACGTTTGTCGGTTGTTCAGAGACAAACAGACGTCTGATGGAGGATTATTTTTCTTCCTTCAGGTAAACATGAGACACCCCGTTGTCCCCAGCTTATGTCCCATCCATCTTCATGTTTGTCTACGATCCAGATAAAAGAAGGCAAAAGGAAGTTCTGGAAACGTTTGCAAGAAGACAACAAGCTAACAGGAGTTTTCAGTTCTCAGTGTAAAACTTGCAGACTTTGAGTTTCCTTTGTGATGTCAATAAAATAAACCATCATAAAACAGCAGCTGGTCCATCATAAGTTGGGTTTCCATTACACCTGGAATTTCGCAAAACCTAAATATCGCAATTAAAAACCGCGAATGGAAACACCTACATTTGGGGAAAAAAAAAAAATATCACAAAAAAAGTTTCTACGCTGTCATGAGGTGTAAATTCAGACGTTTCAATACAGCAGTTTATTGCAAAAATGTAATGGAAACACTTTTTTCGCATGTGCAGCCATCAGGCGTGACGTAGGGGGTGAAACCAGTTATTCCTTCTAGATTATGATGAATGATCATTTACAAGCATTAAGTTTGGAATCAGAGTGATGGGGAAGTTTTACCTGTCATATGGTTTATGAAAAATTGGCATAACTCAGGGAGCTACATTTGGACAACATGCAGATGGTTTGAATTCTTAATGTATTAACGACTGGCCACGAGCTGCAGATTAATGATAACAGCCGAGTGGATAGCTCGTTAGCTTACTAGTAAACAGGTGACAAACCACGTTTCTAAAAACTTTAATCCACTTACCTCCAACTGCTTTGGCAGAGTAAAAAGTCCACATTGCAAACGTCAACGCCTCCGAAACTTAATCCTTATCTGTTGTTTTGGTTTTTTAGCGCAGCAGCAGTTAGCAGTCCGTTAGCTATATTTGTTTACAGTGAGCAGCGGATGGGGGTGGGGGTTGGGGGTCACATGGAGGATGGATAGAGGGAGGGACAGAGACGAGACATAAAGGCATTGATTCGTTCTTTCTATACATTGTGAATTACCAATTCCTGCCTTTTGGTGCGAATGGTAGGAGTTGGTCCGAGTTTTTACAGAACTGCAGCTCTCACAGAGGTCTGACTGTTTTCCTTCTTTTTGTAAATACATGATGTACTGATACTGTCAGGGTGGAAGGACCATTTCACCCAGTAGAACAAAAAGTGTTTCTAAGCAGGATGTTAACGCGTGACCACGATAACATCTGATGACTGCCTTCATATTAACAGCTGCATCACCACATCAATCAGGAACTGGTGCCGGATAAAAGTGGAATACAAGATCAAGAAATGACATCCACACCCCAGAAGTTGATCCAGAGAGGTTTTTCATTTGCGTCTGTCCTGGAAGTCTCCATGAGTGTCTTTCCCTGCTGATGTGATCAGAGGCTCCGTACATACGGACTTGACCTCTGAATCATCATCCGCTGCTTTCATCTCCTGATGAGGAGCAGCTCTGAAACACAACACGTTTATATCTCCATCCTCCTCAAAGTGGAGTCTCACGGGACAGGATTTTACCAGAATTACGGCTTATACCATTAAACGGAAATGGAAACACTTACATATCACAATCGTGTGTTTTAGAAATTTAAGAAATATTGCTGTTATTTTTCCGAAAAGTGCCATGGAAACCCATGGCTGCTTATTCTGGGAGATTTTCCTCTTTTTAGAGGAGCAACATCATTTAGTGCTGATTTGTCAACAAGCTGACCGACCTGTGTCGTAGTAAAGCTTGGATAGATGCGCTGTCGTATTCAAACATGTTGTAGAATTCCTTAAACTTAGTAACAGCACTTTTATTGAGGCCTTTCTTCCTTCTGAAGGTACCACTCATCACATGGATGATGAAGCCGCTGGAGACCTCGCATCGGTTGTCATCATCCACCACGTTGTGATTCTTCAGGTGCATTCATCAGAAAGATTGTTTGTTTGGTTTGGTGACGAGCAGGTGTGCCCACATATGAAACTCTTTTTTAACACCTTTTCCTCTCAGTAATGAAGGTGTGAAATTGCTACCATGGCAACTGTCAGCATTATTTTTCATCAGCGTAATGATCTTTTCATTAAGTTCCCTTGGTGTCATGCAGCTTGACATTTGAATAATACTCAATTTTAAAGAATTTACAGGAGAATTCAGATGAGGTTATTTATTCTCTTCTCTATTTACTCAGGTAAATACCAGCAGTTCTCCGACACTACAGCCTCAGAAATAACTGTCCAGGGTTAAACGTTTGTACCATCAAAGCGATGGTGAACATTCAGTCTTGGTGAAGCACCTCTGCTTTCCTGCAGGTTTGTGAATATTTGACTCATTCATGTAATGATTTGGCTGTTTTACTTTGCTTTGCATTGTAAATCCTTACAACACAGCACACCAGCACACAACCGGTTGGTGTGTTTCGCCCTGCTCATCCCACATTACAATCTAATAGCTGAGTTTTAGCACCTATTGTTGTTATATTGCATCTTGAAAGGACCTTCTATGCAGAGAACACAGATCTGAACATTTCCTCGAGGCTAAAATGCTATTGATCTTTTAAGGACCATCGGTTTAAAAAGCCTCCATCTATCAGCCTTGTAAAAATGTTTTGCCGGGGCTCACAGTGTCATCCATAAATTCCAGTTTCACATTTGTACATTCTTCTTCCACAGAAAGAGGACTCCACTTAGACACGAATACTTCGAATATCCAACAAGGGCAGCTGCTGATAGCAGCAACAAGCAGTAAAATGGAGGGAGAGGTGGTGTGGATTGTGTCAGGGGATTGGACCTTCAAAGCAGCCTCTTGTATACTGCTTACCCCAATTACTTAGACAGATCAATAACAGTTTGTTTTCAGGAATTCAAGGGTCCTTGTTGTAACCTGGTTTGATCTCTGTTTTGCTGCATAACATGGTCAATACCTCAGCCAGCTAATGAACAGAATACCACACAGGAAAGCGCCGGTGATAGACACACTCACACATCTCTCTCCGTACGGCATGGTTTATTTCAGTGGAAGCAAAGATAAAAAACCTGCTCTTGTTCCTGCTAGCGTGCACCTGCAGTCAGCACATCGATGTCCCAACATGCCTCAGGGCTTCTTCTAAGTCTTGATATTTAGCTATAAAAGGAAGAGAGTACAGCATCCCTTCTGAACACGAGGTGGTTGTAGGGATAACTCAATTATCTGGTTTGGATTGGGACTGAACATCAGTAACCCAAATATGCCTTTTAGTTGGTATGAGGAAGCCGAAGCTGTCCTGAGGGAACCCAGGCCTACACTGAGACCACATGCAAACTCCACACAGAAAAGCCCGTTTGAATCCCTCCCAGACCAAAGCTCATACCATGACCTTGCTGTGAGGCTGCAGCGCTGACCACCACAGTGCAGCTCAGTATGATACAGAACAGTATGACAAAATACAGTGCACTATAATACAATACAAAATGATAAGGTGCAATATGCTACAGTTTCATACACTACAGAACAAAATCATACAATGCAATATGGAACAGTATGACATGATCCAATATAATACAGTAGGATAGAGTAAGACATACAGCTGTGTGAAAAGTTTTTGCCCCCTTCCTAATTTCTTACTTTTTTTGCATGTTAAAAATGCGCATGTGGTTTAATAACAGCCCAGCAGGACCTCAGGGAGCTTCTGGTTCAACTTAGTTACTGGAAAATAGGAGTACATTTTGAGATAGGCCAGCTGCAGCCAGCAATGATGAAGACAGTTTCCCTAGAGAAGATATTAGAAGCCCTATTTCACCATCACAGAACGAATAAACACTAGACTCAGCCAAGAACAGATAGTTGATTAATGAAGCTTTAGACGGGAACAGGTCGCCATGACCTTTTCAGTGTTTGCAAAGGATAACACATTCCAGACTCGATATTCATGTTCCAGTGAACAACATTGTTTATATGAATATATTTCGCCACATAGCAACTTGCACTCAGATCTGACTTTACCAAACTTGGAGTGTAGTCCCTGAAATAAGGAGTGGTCAGTATTATCTAGGAGTCAGTTACGGTTGAGGACTACATTACCCAGATTGCTTAGCGACAGCCACTGAGGGATAAATTCAGTGCAGCCCACAGCTGAAGGGAGCCCCAAGAAAGAAGCACAGAGAAGTTTGGAGGAAGCTCGTGCGTGTCCAGGGACAGTCAGCTCGGCAACTCAGAGTCAGCTAAACATCTCCGTTTGTACTTTTATAGACAAAGTATCTAGCCTGTAATAAACGTGAGTAACCTAAGTCGGTTGTCAGCGTCTTCACTCACCCAGTCCGTCTGGACCTGAGGTTTTCCACTGCGCAGCCACTTAACACTCAACAGGTCGGTACAGCTGAGAAACTGTGTTATCACTCGGAAAGGTTAGATGTCTATTGAGCCACAACGAACATGCTCTTCTGAATATAGAGTTGTAAGTTCTTTCTCTTACAACGACAGTTTGGTGACCTTTTTCGACGTGAGGCAAATATATAGACTAATAACCTTTTTCCCACAGTTTTGGCAACCCTTTCGACGTTTGGCAATATTATAGACTAATAATCTTTTTCCTCTTTTTCTCCCTGCCTTCATCCGACACGGAAATCTCGCCAAACACTGAGCGGACACACTCCAGACGTTTGTAAAGCGAAAAGTGGACTACGGCATTTTTTTAACGGTCGGTAAGGACAGCGAAAAAACAAGGTGACGAATAACGGTAAGACAGATGAGCATGATTTATTCTGTGAAGAGAACAAGTTGCTTCAAGATCTGGTTTTAGCCTAGCAAAAGGTAAATTGTATAGAGATACAACAATGCCAAAAAACTGTTAATTATTAACTTATATTTTCAATGGTAAGGGTTCCCGTGGTACCGAACCACGAAGAAATGTGCGGCGTGAATACAGTTTATGTTGAATCTAGACCTCGTGTACAGTCTAGGATTTTTCGGACTACTCGGAGTGAACACGACTCTAAACGGTGTTTTAAAGTTATGCGCATAGCTACAAATCTAAATTTGGTGCGGTAAAGGAGACGTCCTTGTGATATATGGAAGAGTCGCCGTAGATGTAGAAAGTACGAAAGCACCTCGTTTTTTTCCTGACATCAAATGCCGTGGAATTTATAAGTTAACAAGGAGTAAGAAGACTAATTAACAGTAATCCTGAAAATTGTAGAGTTAATAACCCAAATAAAAAACTAAAGTTACCTACACGATATTTGTCGGCTGACGGATTCGCCTGTGGCTCGCAATAGCTGCAAAATAATGAAACACCTTTGTGTATTTATTACCAAGAAAATCCAAAACTATTACTGCATGTTTCATCTAAGCACTGAAGTACAAACAAATATATTGACACAAAAATTAAATAATTTACTAAACAATTATAAGAACAAAATATTTACAATTTAAAAACAAACAAATTTAAGAAACAGAAATATACAAATTATGGTGAGAGTTTGTACAAGTTTCATCCGAGGAGTGTCACAGTTAGTAAATTAAAGTGTCGGCATTACAGATAGGAAAAGGCAGAAAGCTGTTCATTTCCCCTTTTCCTCATCTCTCGCTGACACATAAATATTTCAATTAATAATAATAACGCTAATAATTTCAAACGAATTTACAGATCCCAAATTATATAAAAAATTACTTGATATAACCCAGTTGCTTAAAAAATAATTAAATGATAATTTAACCAAATCAAGATACAATGGCTGAAAGAAATGTTACTGCTGTTGAGCAATTAACTAAAAATACCCTTTGTTAGTAAAAGACATTTCAGATTTTTCTGACAAATGGAAAAAAAAAAATAGAAACAATAATAAAAAAAACTCATTGATCAGCGCTGTAACAAAATTGAAAACGTAACGAAACCGTGAAATCTAAACAAGAGATTTACAGCTTTAGGACCTTTTTCACAGACACAGAAAGACAGAACAAACATACCCCAGCTTAGATGAGCTAAAGACAGATTACCAAAGCGACAATGAGACATTCACAGACACACAAGAACAAAAGAAACGATACCTAATGATGTAAGAAAAATGATAGCTGAGATAGAAAATGCATCTGCTAGCACATCAGTTAAAGCCGATATTAAAGAAAAATCTACAACTGATAAAGAACAATAGACAAAGCCTAAACACTAAACAACTTACAAAAAGCTACCTACTAAGACATACCTCACAAGAAAAGCTGCTGAAACAAAGAATGCCATGAAAAAGAAAAGAAATGAACTGTGATAATGGACATTTTGAAGCAAAATCCACTCTGAAACCACAAAATGAAAATGCTGAAGAAGAGTGTGGTAAATTGGAGGGTAACATAACCCTTAAATCAAAGTCAAACTGCATGAGAAATGAACCAGACACTATAACTGATGATGAAGATCAGTATAACAAAGAACATGGAGATGCTGCAGCAATTAACCCATTGCTTGTCCTAAACAATGCATTCCAATACACTCCCTGAAACTTTGTTGATCTAACTGCATTGATGAACATTTTGTCAAACCCTTTTTTTCTGGGAAACACCGTTTTATCACAAAGCTGCAGAAAAACACAGCAAGCCTATTTTTGAACATTTGGAGACATTTAAGCGATTCTGAGAAAGCTTATCTCAGCCAATGAACTGACTGAACTTTTTGAAAATGCTAACCTACAAGGTTATTTAACCATCCAAGCCAATGATGCTGATTTTTTTTTTTTTCAACCAGCATGCAAATGTACTGTGGGATGGAATATGGAGAAGATGATAAAGGAAATTACCATTTGCAATACAAGACAAGCTGAATGATGTTGTTGGAATATTGACAATGAACATTGATCTGTTATTGATAATGTCACAGATTGCTGTGGGAAACCACAGGAACAAAGGAGGACAGACAGACAGAGCTGAAAAACCAAACCAGCACAGCTGTCAGCTCAACAGGTGATCTATGTACAACTGGAGGACAGACCTCCTGCTGGCATCGTTCCAAACCAGCAGTGGAGGAGACGCCAACAAGCTATTCGATCAGCGCCAAGGTAGGCTGCAGTTCACACAGAGACATTTTCTGAACCCTGAAGTCTGCAGAGCCTGAAACCTGGCCACCCCACATCACAGTGCAGAAGCCCTGTGACTTGCAGAACGTGTGACGAGATGAGTCACATGTCCAAAGACTGCCCACAAAGACCATCACATCCCTGTTGATGTCACTGTCCAACAAAGAACTGTGAATATTTCAAATACTTGAGTGACTCTGCCCCATCAACCTTCTATGCAGAAATGCTTTCTGCCCTTTGAACTTTGCCATCATGTGTACCAAAGAGGGAACTAGCTTGCAAAAGCTACAACTAATACATGACATCATGTACCAGAAACAATCTGATATTTTTTTTTCTCTGATATTTTTTCTTTTTTGGCTTGAAAACTTAACCCCTTCTGTCATTTCAGCTGCAGAAACGTGGACAAAGTTCATACTAGAGAAGTATCCTGATGCACGAAAGCCACGTATTCCAACTCATGTGACTCTGAAATACTTCAAAGCTGGAGTTGAAGCTCCACACAAAGATAAATCAGAAAAATGGACATTTGCATCTCTGCTCTGTATGTTTCAGAAAGAGCAGCAATAGAACTGAACATATCTGAGTATCTGAAAACACATCATGACATTCCAAACAGCTACCCTCACATCACATTGTTTGTAAATGAAAACTACACTTCAAAACATCTAAGATTTATGGTGTTTAGAGCCAGACAACAAGATTTTTTAAAAAACAAACATGCCATTTTGTGTATGAAACACAAAACCATGATTGTCTAAAAGCTGTCCATCTCCTGTACAGGTCAAGCAACGCCAACCGTCATTTTCTACCGTGCCAAGCGAACTCCAACGTCGAAAACGCGAAGTTAAGATTCGAAATGTTAACTCGAGTACCAGATCATCTCTGGGCAAAAAAAATCTGCGCAACTGGTAAGTGTTAATTTAAAACCTAACTGCACACTGCCATGGACAACACTCAATACAAACTCCCACCCAAAAGAAGAAGAAGAAGAAATTCTTTAAAGGTATTGGTAAAACACAAGCATGATAACATTGTATTACAATGATTTAATAATTTACAAATTGCTAGTGATAACAAACAGTAGTGCTTTCAGGACACATGCACCGTCCTGTGTTCCCTGCAGACGAGGGACACAAAATTTCACTCTAAAATCTGCAGTTGTGCCAGCTCCAGGTCGAGTACTTGAGCCGGAGAATATCCAACGGTAAGAAACAAATCCTGCAACAATGCATCCAGATTAGCAACTGCTCCAAAACCAAAATCAGTAAAGCACATGCTAACCTTCTTGAATGATGATTATTGTGCAGAATAGATTGGAAATTACTCTAAGTTGTACAGCCAATCAGAGACATGATTTACAACCCCTGTTCTAGCAATACCAGACTACACGGCCTAGTTCATTCTCTATGCTTGCTGTAGGACCTGCCATGCATGTGGAAATATAGCACAAAAACCGGTAGTGGCTAGAAACCACAGTGGAGTTCTATAGTTACGCGTTGAATACTGTTGAACTAGGTCTACCATCGTGTTACCAATATCTAGCAGCGGCAGAAAAGATGTACACAAAAGCTTCCGCTGTGACGATGGGGTACGAGATCGTGGTGTTGACTAAGCATAAACTGATAAGTTTGTTGGAAAAAGATCATTTGCACTTACGCATTACCAGTTAAAGGGGAGTCTCACGATTGTTTGGCTGTTTTTTGATGAAGACACAAAACCATGACCAGACTTGAAGGCAACACCTTTACAGACAAATGAAAATCTTCTCTTCACAAGATGGGTCATGCTATCGGTCAAACGACAGCCCGAAATCAAGCTAAGCAATAGTACAGTATGTCAGAAACATCGACACATTTCATCTTGTTGACAGCGCGAAACTAACAAAATACTTGCTCTGCACAACGCCGAATTAAAAGCACTAATCTGCGCGTTAAAACATTCTAAAGGTAATGACGTGAGCATCTTTACTGACTCTGAGTATGCTTCTGCTCTCTGTCACCTGGACAACCAACTTTGGGCACGAGAGACAATTCAAACACTCTGATAACACACCCATAAAACAAAAAACAAAAGCTGAACTGATGCATAAACTGTTACAAACTTTGTTGCTTTGTCCCAGAACTGCTACAACTGTAAAAATTAAACGCAAAAGGGATTATAAATTGTAACTGTCAGAAATATACAAGCAAACATTTAAGCCAAATTTCCATGGAGTTATGAAAGTCAAGAAGAAGAATGACATTTTTTTTATGTTTTTGACATGCAATGTGTGCACAAAAGTCTGTTTACAGTTGGAGTGTAAGAGGTGCTTCCAAGACGAAAAGGACTGTGGAGGACACGTGATGAGTTCACAGTCATTTTCACTGAACTGTTGAAAAATGCTGCTTAAGGAAGCTCATTCTACCAGTTATGAATCACGACCAGAGATGGCAGAAGAATCCGGAACCCCGGATTCTGGGTGCTGCTTTTCTTCTTTCTTTTTTACAGAACCAAATTGACTGTGTGATCAGCCCCATGGATTATGAGCCCTGACCAGCGCCTCTTCCAGCATTCGCAGGAACTGTGCGTTTGTGGGTTCTGCATATTCGACAGATCGTTCCAGTCTCGCAGAAGGAGGAGGTCGTTCCACGATCGCCATAGACAGGATCCGAGGACTGTCGACGGAGATGTCCAGGATCGCACATGAAACCAAGGCCCCGCTCATCTGGTGAACATCTGCATTCGATCCAAGAGGGAAGTAGCGTAACCCAATTCGGACTGGATTGTGGAACCACAATACTATTTAGCTGTGTTCAGCTGTTATCTTGTTCCACTAGGTCTGTCATAACACCTACGACCGAGGCTGTCATGTGGCCTCAATTGAAAGACGCAGCTGGCTCTGGACTTCCAAACATGCTACATCACGACAATCCAGCCGTGGACGGGGATCTGGACTGTGAGGACGAGTAAACGCAGGGCGGATATGCATCACAGCTCTCACTGCATTTTGCCGCGCCACTGCCTACACTGTGTTCGTATAATGTGAAATAAAGGATTCAGTAAATGTTGAAGTATGTGACTGCTCCCAGCCTGACACCTTGCAATCTGCCAGGTGCTCAGTCTCGGTGCTGTCTAATTGTGATTGATTTGTGTTATTTTAGTTAGCTACTGGCTGCATGTCATAGCTTAGTCTTATAATTTAGTGTTTTAGTTTAACTGTCATAATTAGTGTTTTAGTTAACTGTCGTAGTTTAAGTATCTAATTGTCATAATTAAGTCTCATTATTAAATATCAAGTTAAATATCTAGTTAAGAGTCTAGTTTAATACCTTAGTTTAGTAATTTATTAAATATAATAATCAGCAAATCTTACACCTGATTGCTTAGCTGCTACATCCAGTAGTGTTTAACAGAAAATGTTGAAAATGAATTTGTTCTGTTACAACAAGGTTCTTGTGTCATACACAAGGTAAATTGAAGGAGAACTGAAGGATTTACAACACACTATTTTTACTTTATAATAGCTCATACAGTTGATTTAGTTAATAAGTTCTTATTATTGCATAATTTTAATTTAATCATTCATATAGTGATCACTTTAAACATAACAGTAATCAGTTAATCATTTCACAAATGGTTCATACATACACATAATCACACACTAGTTTCTGTATTAATTCATTTTCCATATTACTTACAGCTTCAACTTTCTTCCTTCTTAACTTCAGGTTCACTACAGTCCAGTTAAAACGCGTAATACACACACACATAGTCTCAACCTTGATAAACAGTTAATGTTAATTTGCTTACACATTATGTATATGTTATTTCATATATAGAACACACACTTATTCAGGTACTTTAAAAGGGATTATAAAGTTAGTAGCTAATGTTAAATTTTGAGTCCTGCTAAATCCTACCATATGAGGACCGTCCGGGTCCTGTTAGTTGGACGAGGACCGTTTTAGGTCCGCACATGAATGTTGATATTTGAAAGTATGTTTTGATTGTTATGACCAAATTGAATGTATTGTACACCGTGCATACCGATTTGCACTTTTGTGAACCTTTTTTTAATCTTTGGTTACTCACATAGGACATTTATCTTGTCTCTTTCTTTTCTATTGCCTTTCCCTCATTCTCTCTTTTCTATCATTGTAGTAATACATTGTGATATTGTTTTTGTGGAGATGGGAAGCCGACTCTGAGTAATTGAGCTTTTACAGGACCATGTAGCTTATGTAAGCTTATGTTCTGACCTGTATTAGAAGTAGTTCTTTAGTTTATTGTAGTTTACCATTAGCATATGATGATAATTAGCCTGCTATTAAGTAACATTTTTAAGTAACGTTAAAAACGTTACTCAGGGGGAGTGTGGTTTAATAACAGCCCAGCAGGACCTCAGGGAGCTTCTGGTTCAACTTAGTTACTGGAAAATAGGAGTACATTTTGAGATAGGCCAGCTGCAGCCAGCAATGATGAAGACAGTTTCCCTAGAGAAGATATTAGAAGCCCTATTTCACCATCACAGAACGAATAAACACTAGACTCAGCCAAGAACAGATAGTTGATTAATGAAGCTTTAGACGGGAACAGGTCGCCATGACCTTTTCAGTGTTTGCAAAGGATAACACATTCCAGACTCGATATTCATGTTCCAGTGAACAACATTGTTTATATGAATATATTTCGCCACATAGCAACTTGCACTCAGATCTGACTTTACCAAACTTGGAGTGTAGTCCCTGAAATAAGGAGTGGTCAGTATTATCTAGGAGTCAGTTACGGTTGAGGACTACATTACCCAGATTGCTTAGCGACAGCCACTGAGGGATAAATTCAGTGCAGCCCACAGCTGAAGGGAGCCCCAAGAAAGAAGCACAGAGAAGTTTGGAGGAAGCTCGTGCGTGTCCAGGGACAGTCAGCTCGGCAACTCAGAGTCAGCTAAACATCTCCGTTTGTACTTTTATAGACAAAGTATCTAGCCTGTAATAAACGTGAGTAACCTAAGTCGGTTGTCAGCGTCTTCACTCACCCAGTCCGTCTGGACCTGAGGTTTTCCACTGCGCAGCCACTTAACACTCAACAGGTCGGTACAGCTGAGAAACTGTGTTATCACTCGGAAAGGTTAGATGTCTATTGAGCCACAACGAACATGCTCTTCTGAATATAGAGTTGTAAGTTCTTTCTCTTACAACGACACGCACTCCCACGAACTGCAAGTGTTGTCCAAATTCTGAGAACGTTAAGTTGAGGCAAGTTTGAGGGCTGAATCGCCCTCAATATTGAGATTCTCTGACACCACCCTTGCGAGTAAGAGCTACCCAGAATGCAAGCGGAAAAGAAGGCGAGCTACAAAGCTTAAGTATTTCTTTTGTTAATTGAGATATAAATATTACAAAAACCATTGTATTATCTTAGTTTAGGCCCATGTTATGGATTAGTTACCAAATTATTGCACAATATTCATTTCTATTTTACGATCTTTTGGCAATAGCAGCCCGTGCGGTCAAGCCATGTTGCTATCGTTTAAGTTAGTTAACATTACAAAATGGTCATTTTTCTCTGTTCTAATATCGTTGTTTAACCAGATAACAGCCTGTCTAACATGCTTGTGCCGATAATGGTATAAGACGACTGGGCCAATGTCATCTCCCGTAGCCGCAGTTATCTAACGATCGTTCTGTTTCATTCCACTGCCAGCGTGGATATGTCTCCTCGCAGGTTGAGTCCTAACGACAACAAAGTCAATCAGGTGACGTGTAGGCCAGCTGACTGGCAGTCATCCAGGAATTCACAGAGCCACAGTTACCTACGTAACTTTCGCTATAGTTAGAGCCGTTCAATAAGCCGTTGTATGTGGTGACAGCTGAATATGTCCATGGTGGCTGCGGTTGTGGCTTATGGTTAAAAAGACAGAGTTAACAGTGCAAATAAATGTAAATAAAGTAAATGCTGCTTCTTCTTCTTCTGAATTGACAGACTGAAAGCCACTTTGGCATAATGCTTCCCCCCACAGTCTGAAGTATATCTGCATTTAAGGGGTGTCCAATTTCTAAGTCACAAAGTAGCCCTTAACACTTGATTTTCAGGACTACTAAGATTGAAGATTGACCTTGAGGGTTAAGATAGGAATTGGCCCGTAGTCCCTCCAGCATGTCCTGGGTTTCCCCCAGGGTCTCCTCCAGGATGAGACGCAGTCCCTCCAGCGTGTCCAGGCATGTCTCATTGTCTGGGATGAGACATGCCTAGAACACCTCACCAGGGAGGCATCCAGGAGGCATCCTGACCAGATGCCCAAGCCTCTTCATCTGGCTCCTCTGGATGTGGAGGAGCAGCGGCTCTACTTTGAGCCCCTCCCAGATGACCGAGCTCCTCACCCTATCTCTAAGGGAGAGCCCGACGAGAACAATGCAAAACATGGCCCACATACTGCATTCGATGCATATATAGAGTTTCTGCAGAAGGGCACGGCTGCTCTCTTCTTGGCTGCTGCAATGGAGCATTTTGGACTGAAGGATGTTGGAGGTACGAGTTCTTCAAGGTAAAAGTTGCTGAGCACATAGCCGTTTGCTAGAGCAGGACAATAACACATCAAATGAAACAACTCCGGTCAGCACAGCAGCTACTGCTTCAGGTGTTTTATTGTGGGATCACCACCAACGTTTTTGTAGCCTTTATGGTACACTGTCAAAAACACAAACTGTCACAGCTTTAATGGCTTAAACAGTTGAGCACAATCATAATTATATACTGACCACCAGTAACTGGAAACCATATTTTTTCTGAAGCAAGTTAAATGTCATGTATGCGTAATGCTGCCTCTACAAATATCTAATCATCATCATTACTTTTTGGTATGTCTCAACAGATGTCCCAGAAGGCTTTATCCCTGACCACATCCAGACTGGTTCAGGAGCTGAGAAGGAGCTGGCTGCATGAAGTTGTGGACAGATTTGTTGTCTTTCCAAACACTGCTGACATTTCAACTGGAGCCAGAGATGCTGCCAGTGACCAGCCTCTAAAGGAACAGGAACTCCCATGCCACAGTCCAGGTTGCAAGGCGGTTTATAAGTACAGAAAAGCAAGGGAGAACCATGAGCGAAAATAACATGGCTTTGCTCCAGCTTCAGTGTCAGTGTCAGATGCATCCAGGCCAGGTACAAGGGACCACAAAAAAGAACACACCGAAGCAAGACTCTGCTCTGGGTTGTTTCTGTCAAACATGCAGGATGCGGTGAAGGAGGGAGATGGAAAGAGGCTGTAGAGGTTGTACACTGTAGCACTGTTGTTTTATAAGGCCTACGGACATGTACAATACGCCTACAGTACACTCTTGCTGACCTTGCAGGTCAACGCCACGCTCTCCCCTCGCCTGGCTCATAACCTCACCTGGAACAGGTTTTGGATTGGGAAGGGAGGGGCGGGAAAGAACATTTCCCTTGACTTACACCTCGAGCACCTAAACTTTTTAAAATCCTTCTTGAGGCGCATGGGCCCCAATATGACTGAACAAGCCACAGACAGGATCAGCAGGTCCATTGGGGTTCTGAAGGACTTGATGGACACCACTGACAAGGAGCTGGAGGTGTCAAAGTCTAGTGGCATCCACCATGCTGCTCGCCAGAGTCAGGACATCTTGATCCAGGTTGAGGTTATCAGAGAAGTCGAGCTGTTTAAAGACCAACCAGGCAGAGAGTTCACAGCCTTCCTAAAGTTTGACAGAGACCTTCTCTCAAAACTGAAGTACAGTGAGTTGCGTGGATGGATGAGGTCCAAACTGAAAGAGTGGAGGAACTTGCCCATTTGAAAACTTTGTTAATAAAACTGTAAATATTTACACTTGCATGTCTAATTTAAGTTACACCTAGAAAAGACAAAGGTACCCTGTGTCATTGTTTTGAAAGAGTGGAGGAACTTACCCATTTGAAAACTTTAAAGGGACACTGTGTAATCGGGAGCAGCTCCCTCGTACTTTTCATGCTGCATTCGCGTGAAACCGGGCAGACCGACGACATCCGCTGCATGTAAAGTTATCACCAGCCTCTATGCGAACTCCGGTGTGTCCGGTGAGTTTCTGTGATTTCCTACTGTCACGCTTCTCCTGAACGTAAAAACATGGCGATATGACATGGCAGCCCCCACCGAGCCGCCCCGCTCAATGTATAAATGAATGATACAAACGGTGAATTTAGAACTTAGAGGAGCACTTCAGTTTGTTGATGGGAGTGATTACTGATTAATGAAAAAACACTTTTGAACCAAATAATCAGTTTTTGTGAATAAATAACAGGAGAACTTACACAATATCCCTTTAATAAAACTGTAAATATTTGTTTAATTACACTTGCATGTTTAATTTAAGTTACAGCTAGTAAAGACAAACAAAGGTACCATGTGCCATTGTTTTATTATCACACAGTGACAAATCCCAAACTTTTTCACAATGATGCAAGTATTATTAATCAATCTATTTTAACAAGTAAAAAAATACAACAGATTTGAGCAACAGTGACATTCAACTTTATAATCAATTGCACAGGTTTAAGAAATTGTACATGGCAAAGTAATTTAAAGTCTTAACAAAATACAAGACCACAGCTTAGGTAGGGTTCAAGTTGAGTAATATTCTGAGATGTAAGAGACACTAATGGCCTGCATCTGTATGGTGTTGATAGTCTGAGTCTGTGCTGCTATATTGGGTTCCCATTCTATTTAAGTCCTCATTTTCGTCATCAAAATAACCTGTGTAATCAATGTCTGGCTCTGTAAAGCTGTCCTCATGGGAAGTAGGCTGTATGCAACTCAAAATCACTGAAAACCTCACTTATTACTAGTAGAATTTGTCTTGCATGGCGTGCTCTGAATACTGGTAGGTTGTTTATAATGTAAGCCAAGTCAAATATGTGTTCGCTGTGTTCTACCACTGCCTCTATAAGTTCAGTGCTAAATCCAGTACAGGCTGACCTGCTAGTGAAGAGACGAGCTGTGTCGTTAACTAAAGAGCTCTTGTACTCCTCCAACAGATCCCTGACTAAGGTTCTGTCATCATCTGTTACCGATCTACATTTTAAATCAATGCAAACATCTGGTTCTAACAACTCATATTTAGGAATAGGCTCTTCACAAACACCAGATGCACATGAACACACACAGTGGCAATGGGTACAGCACAGATGTCCTGGCTCGACACTTGTGGTGTGCTCCTCAAAATGTCAGAACAAAGTTTTTCTAAAGCAGCTGTGTGTGCCTGTGGCAATCACTCCTTTAACTACCTTATCAACCTTGACGGACTGTTTGATAACACACAAAATTGCATGTGATTGCAACCCATTTCTGCCGGCCCGTCCAACCTGTTGAACAATATCCTCTATATCGTCTGGTGACCCATACATGACAACATGAGAAACATTCGGAAAATTCAAGCCCATCCCGAGAGCTGTTGTTGCTACAACAACTCTGCAGCTCCCCTCTCCATTAAACGATGCCAGCACTCGATCTTTATACTGTGTGAGTGTCTTACTGTGAAACATTCCTATCAGAAGGTTTTCAGCCTTATGATCTTTGTCCCTGTCAATCCAAGCATCTTCACCAAGTTCTGCTTTAAGATAACAGAACACCTTCCTTACTGATTTCAATGATTTGCAAGAAATAATGATGGGGGACATAGACGGGGCCTTATCTTTGACCTCCTTCACTACCCAGTCCATGCAGCTGAGGTCATTGGAAGGAACCTGTGTCAGTCCAAGCCTGATGTTTGTCCTGTTCGGGCTCCCAGTCACTTCAGTTGCATTCTCCATATGCAGCAGCTAGGTCACACGGCGTCTGTTCTTGGTATCAGCGGATGCTGTCAGCGCTAACACAGGTGTACCTGAAAGACAAAAACGTAAACACACATAATAAGAAAAGGCATAAACACGATAGATGATTACAGAGCTTCACTGCTTTGCCCCCCAATAACTAGATCTGAGTTCTCCCAGTCTGGCAAAACTCTCCCTGAAGGCAGCCTCCCCTTTTGCACCCTCTCCCCTGGTTGACAGAAAACAGAGATCCAACAATGAGTTTTACTGAGCAAAGGTTACAGATCTGGGCATGAAAAAGTTCCCCTTTCAGCCGACTGCCAGCCACTTCCCAGCCACTTGTCTGCTAATTCAATTGCACAGAGAAACACCTGTGTGCCCAGGGGAAACGATTTCAGAGCATAAATGAATGCCCGGAACAAGGATGTTTCCACATGCAAAGTTTGGACATCGTACGTGATGCCGTTTTTGCGGGACAAATCGTTCAGCCAGTGATAGTGCAGTAATGGTGCACTATTACTGCACTACTTCTGGCAGAAAGAGGAGGAACTTTTTCATGCCCAGATCTGTAATAACATGCATAAAAGCATTTATAGCCAGGTTAATGTTAACTTAGTTAAAGGAGTGATGACATAGCAGTTAAAAACTAGTTTATGTTGTTGGCATTACTGCATATGTAAATACTCCAAAGAAAAAAACGGCATTTTTTACAGCGGAGTATTGTTTTGAAACACCAGACCTCACTTCCTCAGTAATACAGTTGGGTCCGGTGATGATATGGAGCTTTACCCGGAGACCACGTTGACTTCATTTTGATTGGCTACACCTTATTTCGCTATGACCTTATTTGGAGAATCTAGGTCAAGCTGCGGTCGGAGTTTGCTAAAGGCTAACTGCTAGCAACAATTCAGACAGTGAGCTACGTTTGTCAGACAAGACAGCATTTAGAAAATAAATAAACTTACAGGTAATGACAAGGTTGTGGCCCCCTCCCTCAGTGTTGCTGCAGAAGTTTCCTTTTAAATCCATTTGTTTGAAAACCCAGACCTGACTGCACAGAAGTTACTACTAGCTCCATACACGCAGCTCCTCCCCATACAACAGGGAGGGGGGGGGGGGCGGATGGTGCATAGATCGTTAGGAGAGGGGGGGGGCGCTGTTTACTTGATAGTGTGCTCTTATTGGAGCAATTAAATTACGTAAAATGATAGAACTACGTAGAATGATAAGCTGCTGTCTGATTCAACTGTTTCTGAGCAGAGAGACAAAAGCCCCGTTTCCACCAGCGGGTCTGGGTCGGGTCGGGCCGGATCGGTCCACGTTTTTTTGCGTCTCCACAGATAAAAACTGGGACGGGTACCCTTATATCCGACCCGACCCGGCCTACTTTTTTGGTACCCTTCGGTAGGGGTACTGATCTAACCGATCCGGACCAAAGAGGTGGAGCTAATACACAGCAATCAGCTGATTCATTGAAAAATCCGCCACTTCCCGCGTGACCCAGCGTAAAAACAAAGCCGGGGTGACTCCTTTCTGTTTCTGTCACGTGTGGCGCCGGTGTTTTGGTTAAACGGCGTTACACGGCGATGATGTCACACAATCACGTAGCCGCGCTGTCCAGCTAATTCTCCGCCTCCAGAATAAGGGTACAGGTTGCTGTGGGGACACAGCGTGAAATCAACACATCCGTACCCAAACCCACCCGATCCGGCCTGGCCCGGCCCGACCTGACCCAGACCCGCGGGTGGAAACGGGGCTAAAGCTGACAGACCATAAACAGGAACTTTGATTCTCACTCTGGACATTCACATGGCCTCATCAGTGCACAATAGATCATATTATACCCCCAAAACCCCAGAAAGTGAAATTTGAGGTCATGGCACCTTTAATGCAAGCTAGCTCATCACTCTGGATAGGTTGTTTGGCGTTTACACACAACAAAAATGTAGACGTGTGTATAGCATACACAAAACATATAATCTTTTTCCTTTTATGAATGTGAGCCAACGTTGCTAGTGCTTGTTGTTAGCTAACGTTTGTTTGGCTTCGAGGACCTCACAGTTCTTCTTATGACATCGTTTAACATACAATTAAGTTAGGTAATGTACGTAACGTTAATATTTTTAAACTTACCATTTGTATGTGACTTGCACCTCATTAATGACAATCCCCACCAAGTTGTCACGGTATACTTCGGAGGAAAGCATATCCCTCCATTTCCCATTGAGTAACCAGGACTCAGGGCTATCAAACACCAACTGTGATCGGCCGTGGAGGATGTCTGTATTGTTGATTCCTCCGAGCTGCATAGCAGAGACTCCTAACTTCCCAGCCTCTCTGATCTGATCTTCCATCAGGGCAACCAATGGGGATACTACCACTATTATGGGATTTTGCACCTTTCCCATTTTCTTCACGACGAGAGGAGCCAATTGATGGATCAAACTCTTGCCTAAACCAGTCGGGAGAAGAGCAAAAACATCTTTTCCTTTGAGAAAAGCCTCCAGAGCAGTGTTTTGCTCTTCTTTCAGTGAAGAAATACTCTGTAATTCCCATAAAACTTGAGCAATAGCCACGCTGACACTAGTTTCATCAGCTGAAGCCGCCATGTTGTTTAGACTGAACTGTCGCTTCTTGTTGTGTCACACCTAGGGATGGGAATGAACCGGTTCTTGTAAAGAACCGGTTCTCTGTTGTTCGATTCCATGGAATCGTTCATCTGCCTGCCTATCGATTCCTCTTATCGGTTCCGTAAATGTTGGACGCATTTGCGTGCTGACGTCACGTACGCGTCTCCAACATGGCGTCTCGGCTAACGTGCTCCAAAGTTTGGTTGAATTTCATGAAAAAAGTATGATATAAGCGCGAGTTACACGTTGATCACATCAGAGGGAGGAAATACCTCCAACTTTTGGCCACACAGCAGTTAGTCTGTCGGAATATAAAGCCTTTCGTACGTTGCTAAGCAACCGTAGTGGCGCTCGTGGGGGGGAGCCTCAGCTCAGCACGCCTTCTGTCTGCAACGTCGCAGGTAACGTAAAACTCCCGTTCACTGTAATAATTTTGAGATTATTCATAAAAGATTGCGCTATGTCTTAACCCTTAGTCTTTAGTTTATCTTGAACATGTTTAAAGGAAAGCAGCAGCATCTTCTGTGTCATATATACTGCTGTGTACTACTATGTACTACTGTGTACTGCTCAGTGTACTGCTCTGTAAATTATAACAAAATATCTGACAAATGAAACGAAACACACACAAACATATTCATACATATTCACACACACATAATAATAGTAATTTAATTCAACATGTTCAAAAGGAGTAAAAAGAAGTCTAACTCATTTAATCCGTTCCCTTTAAGTCCTAAAAGATCTCGTATTCTTCATCAAAAGGTAAACATGCTAATTTTTCTGCACAGAAACTGTTTCTGTACAGAAGTTGTCCACTGCAGTTGTATTTTATGAGTTGTTTTTTAACTGAAGTCAACTTTAAGGTGAAGTTGAAGGCAAAATGGTGATGCATATTACAGTCCCCCAGCAGAATGATGGAGTCCCCGGAAAGAGCGCTTTCCAACACGCCGTCCAAGGATTCCAGAAAGGGGGGGTACTTTGAACTGCTGTTCGGTGCATAGGCACAGACAACACTCAGGACCCATCCCCCCACCCGGAGGCGAAGGGAAGCTAACCTTTCATCTACCGGGGTAAACCCCAACGTATAGGCACTGAGCCAGGGGGCAATGAGTATGCCCACACCTGCTCTGCGCCTCTCACCGGGAGCAACTCCAGAGTAGAACCAGGTCCAGCCCCTCTCCAGGATAGTGTTTCCAGAGCCCGAGCTGTGCGTTGAGGTGAGTCCAACTATATGTAGTCGGAACTGCTCAACCTCGTGCACCAGCTCAGGCTGCTTTCCGACCAGAGAGGTGACGTTCCACGTCCTTAGAGCTAGCTTCTGCAGCCAAGTGTTGGACCACCAGGGTCTCCCCGCCCTCAGGCTCACACTGCACCCCTGTGGCCCCTCTCATGGGTGGTCGGTCCACTGGAAGAGGGTCCATGTCATCACTTTGGGCTGAGCCCAGCCGCACCCCATGAGCAGAAGCCCGGCCACCAGGCCTGGCTCTAGAGAGGGGGCCTCGGTGACCCACGTCCGGGCGAGGGACACTTTACTCCATTGATTTGTCTCTACATACGGGTGTGTGGGCTGCGCTTTGTCTGGTCCCTCCTCAGTAACCTGGTTGCCATGGGTGACCCTACCAGAGGCATAAAGCCCCAGACAACATGGCCCCTAGGATCCTCAGAACATGCAAACCCCTCCACCACGATAAGGTGGCAGCTCAGGGAGGGGGTGATCAAGGTCTGGTTTTTACAAACCACACATACCAAAGTAATACAGATTTACGTGATAACGGGATACCTAGAGAACTTTCTCAACCATTACCAAGTCTTTGGAGACCGTTTAATCAGATTACCAGCAGCCAATCCCAAGCTTTGATGGCTTTTCCTGGATCTTTTATGGACTTTCTCTTTAACTTGACACACGGGAGCTGCTGACTTCAGTAGCAGCGGGTCCAGCAGAGGTTAAATGACTGAATGAGGTCTTCACTCTTCTCCAGCAGGACGGCGGTGAACAGTCTGTATTAACAATCAATCCAAAAGCCACCAATGTTAACTTCACTGCCACTGATACTTTAACCTCTCCCTGTTGTCCAGGTTTTGACCCTCACCTCTGTCCGTCTTCCTGCTCCTGTCTCCTGACCTGTCCTGCTCTCTCTCCTCACATCAACTCTGCCACTTCCCATCAGGCTAATGGCTCTGCTGTTGCTCTGCAGTACTTTCCTCTTTCCACCTCTCATAGACTATCTCTATGACACCAATCTCCACGAGGGCACAACACCATTTGGTGTAACTGGCCCTTGTGATGGAGATGGCATAATTGTCCTAATTATGGGGGTGGGGGTGGGATCGTACGGCCACAGCTCTGGCCCCCACCCCAGCCCCAGCACATATGGTGGGAGGCTGATAATGAGCCAGTTAATGTGGTATGTCCATCAGGAGGCTGTCCTCAGCCTGGATGGACGAGGTTTCATTCCCTGTTTCTCCTCCCCTCGTCTTGCACATTTACATGTTGGGTCCGTTATGAAAAGAGACTAAATTCACTGATGTGTTCATGTGCTTAATTATCTCCAGCCATGCTACCTGTTGGCACATTAGTAAGCGTCACATTCAGCCGGTAATCACAGACAGCCCAACCCATACCGTGAGCAACGTTTTCAGGCTCTTTCATTTTATAAATCATTTCTTCCTCTCGATTCTCAGCTTCCATCATGCCGTTGTGTCATTGTTTCACTCCCTTTATGAATATGAGATGTATCGCCAATTGAAATGAAAGTAAAGCAGATGTAATGGCCATTAATGAGTTGCGGTTTCACCATTACTGGGCGTGGGCTGCGTTGATCTGACGCTAATAAAACCATACTTTCTGCTCGGGGAGCAAGCACTGACCAGGATGCAGATTAGGCCTTAATGGCTCCTACGCCCCAGGCTAAATTGAAATGTAAAACCCCAAACCAAACATCATTTAGTTCTTGCATTTCTTGATGTGGCCCAGCAAAGTGGAAATTCGAAGCATGTAGCTGTTTAACTGTGATTTGCTTTCTTTCGTGCATATGTGAATCAGCCCTGCCACGTTGTAACTCTTCTTTTCTGTTAATCTGCCTCTACTCAGTAAGTTAAAAGCACCAAGCAGGGATTCCAATATGTAAAATACAGTAACTTCTTAAATAACACACACACACACACACACACACAAAATGTAACTGTAGGTTATGCCAACACATGGGCAAATTTTTCACAATTCCTCTTCATAATTTAATTTGGATTTTTCCTTTTTTCAAAAACACAATACAAAGACTCACTGGTGCAAGTCATAATTCCCTCATGCCACCTTTGCACTCCCCCTCATTTTATCCACGGCCACCCAAACCGTTAATAGTAATAATAATAAGATAGATAGATAGATAGATAGATAGACTGACCTTTTATAGTCCCCTAAGGGAAGTTCTTTTCACATGCACTGTCAGAACATACATACAACACTGTAGACAAATAGACACGCAAGACAACACATTGCAAATCTGAAACTCATTTACAGGTGCCTTTCAGACCCCAAATACATATAAACTACAAGGAGTTCAAATTTAGGAAAAGCATTTAATGTTTTGTATTGTTGATGTTGGACATGTACCAGATTGCTGTCCTTTATGTTGCACCTGTAGACCGTTAATAGAGAGGGACGAACCTTCCGCTACGTCACCTGTTTGTTTCTGAAGAGCTAAAGTGAAGCTAGGTGGGCGTGTCCCACCGTTGTCATCTTGCTGTGTCACGTGTGTCGTCACTCCCAGAAAATACTAAAATGGGCAAAGGCAAGGCCACTCTGAGCTGTGGGGCAAATGATTGACAGCAGACGTACTCTGGGCTAAATGCCAACTGAGCTAATTCGAAACTAACAGGAGCTAACGAAGATTAGCCTCCTAAGCGGCGGGATAAAGGTGAGACATACTTGGACTTGCTATTATCTGACTGAAAACCGCCATTGTGCTACTCTGCCACAAACATAGACCTTACAGACAGTAAACAAGGAGCTTTTAGCCACCAGTCAGCAGGCCGGCTTCCAGTCTGCCGCATGTCAATTAAAAGGACACGCCCTTAATTATGTGTGATTTCAAGACTAAATAATATCTAAACGGATGGGTTATAAAAAAAAAAAAGTCACCCCTGTCACAGTTGACATGAAGGTAAACTTGACCTATTAAACCTAAAATGATTTTTTGAACCAGGCTGTAAACATGTTTATTTCTGCTATAAACATGTTTATCGTATTTTCCAGACTATAAGTTGCACTTTTTTTCATAGTTTGGTTGCTTGTGCGACTTAAAGTCTAGTGCGACTTATACAAAATATATACAGTTTAACATATTTTAAAGTATTCACTCATATTTACTGACATGAGCCAAGGAGTAAATATTACCGTCTAATGTCAAAAGACGGCGCTATAGGCTTGTGACAACTATATTCTGCTCCAGCCTCATCTCAGTGAGAGGAGTTCATTTTGGACATCTGCCTGAACGGTGGAACAAATCCTCAAAAAACACATTTATCCTTCTTCATTATGATGTTTATGATCATTCACAGGCATTAACTAACGAATCGGACTGATTGGGTAATTTTAGCAGTAACAAGTTGGATATGAAAAATCCGATACACCCTATTTTACATAAATAAATGCGACTTACAGTCCAGTGCGACATATATATGTTTTTTTACTCTTCATGATGCATTTTTTGACTGATGCAACTGTTACTCAGGAGCGACTTATAGTCCGGAAAATCTGGTATTTCTGCTGTAAACACGTTTATTTCTGCTGTGAAGTTGGTCTTTTTAACATGGGAGTCTATGGGGATTTGCTCTGTTTTGCAGCCCCTAGCGGATCAAGGGAGAATTACGAATAATAACTTCTTCAGGGTAGCCTCATAGTTGACCACCGGAGGTTGCCGCTTGGTTGCGCCTTGGGCGGGTAAGACGTTTCTAAGACAGTTGTAGTGACCTCAAGCCCAAAGGTCTCAGCAAAAGGATACACACATCTAACCAAAT
>JALJCO010009607.1:47500-71598 GCA_023101725.1 Atherinomorus stipes | reverse complement strand
TAATATGATTATAATAATATGATTATAATATGATTATAATAATATGATTATAATATGATTATATAATAATATGATGATATGATATGATTATAATATGATTATATGATAATATGATTATAAAAATATGATTATAATAATATGATTATAATATGATTATAATATTATGATTATATGATAATATGATTATAATAATATAATTATGATAATATGATTATAATAATATGATTATAATATGATTATAATAATATGATTATATGATAATATGATATGATTATATGATGATATGATTATATGATGATATGATTATAATAACATGATTATAATATGATTATAATATGATTATAATAATATGATTATATGATTATAATAATATGATTATATGATATGATTATAATAATATGATTATATGATATGATTATAATATGATAATATGATATGATTATAATATGATTATGATAATATGATTATATGATAATATGATTATAATAATATGATTATAATATGATTATAACAATATGATTATATGATATGATTATAATATGATTATATGATAATATGATTATAATAATATGATTATATTATAATATGATTATAATAATATGATTATATTATAATATGATTATAATATGATAATATGATATGATTATAATATGATTATGATATGATTATATGATATGATTATAATAATATGATTATATGATATGATTATAATAATATGATTATAATATGATTATAATAATATGATTATAATAATATGATTATAATATGATTATAATATGATTATAATAATATGATAATATGATTATAATAATATGATTATATGATAATATGATTATAATATGATTATATGATAATATGATTATATTAACATGATTATATAATATGATTATAATAATATGATTATAATTATATGATTATAATATGATTATAATTATAATATGATTATAATAATATGATTATAATATGATTATAATAATATAAGTGCTGGCTTTACTCTGACCCTAAAAGCGCTCAGAGAGCTCGTGGCTGCAGAAATCCGCTCATCCCAGCAGGGATCATCACCTGAACCATCACCAGCGTCCGGCGTTCCCTTACCTCCCCGCCGTAGTTCAGGCTCAGCTTCGGCAGCTTATTTTTCACGTTTCCAGATGTTCCTCCAAACGCCTGGTTGTTGCTGAACCCCTCCGTGGCCCCCAGAGGCGGCTTCAGCTGGGGGGAGTCGCTCGGCGCCTGGTCCTGGCCGTCCATCGGTCGAACGTACGCCGTGGGCTTCTGCTGCACGGCGGCCGGCTTCCCCGCCAGGCTGCCGGGAGGGAAGGTGGGCGTGGTCAGTCCAGATGTGGGGGTGGTCAGACCGGGGGTGGGGGTGGTCAGAAATGACGTGGACGCCAGCGGGGAGGACGATGTAGAGAGGTGGGAACCGACTCCATTTTCAAATGGGGAGGATTTAAAGAGTCCGCCGTTTTCTGTGGTGGAAGACTTGAAGTGACAACCGTCCATGGTGGAGGGCCGAAAACCCCCCCATCTGTAAATAACAGGGCAAACAGAAAACACAAAGACAACATCAAAACACACACACAAAAAAAAGTAAAAAAAACTGGTCACCACTGCAAACACTCCAGACTTTGGTTCAAGTTCAAAAACAGGTAAACTGAGAAGAATCAGATGATGATGAAGGTGAATTTTCGTCCGTGCAGGAAGATAATCACACCTGCTACGATTTCTGGAAACAAGAACAAACATGGAGTCTCCAGACACGGAGAAATATCTTTAAACAAGTTATCAAACCTCATTTCAGGCCCCTCATTTAGTGAAAAATCCCCTCAGAACTAGTGTGTGATGCTTCTTTTCAGCGTTCTTTCTCATTTTAAAGTAAAAAAATCTTAAAACAAATATTTTTTTTCCAAATGATCTAAAAAGTCTTTCCTGTAAGCAGCATGTGTGAAGGAGCAGCACGTCACCACCAACCTCCAAACCCGCATGAACCTGGATGAAGGTTGGTGAAGGCTCTTTTACTAAGGCTCAGATTGGTCTGGATGACCTGGGGCCTGAACCTGCTCCACCCCCCAGCCGCTGTTTCAGACTGTTAGATGTTCACCTCTGACATCACTGCTGCAAATCCTGCTGAGTTGTTCTGGTTTAAGATCTTTTCTTTTAAAATGAGAAGCAGAAACACTAAAAATCAGCATCAGCAGGCGAGTTTGAATGTTTATCACGAAAAAGAAACTTGAAATGAGTTTTTCAGCTTGTTTTTAGCGAGTTTCCACTTGTCTAACATCCCGATATTTTTTCCTATAACATTTCCTATATTTTATCCTTCTCTGTTTCGCTGAATCATGTCTGTGGATGGTGGGAGGAAGCCGGAGAACCCGGAGAGAACCCACGCACACGGGAGAACATGCAAACTCCACACAGGAAGGAACTGTTGGAACCCCCTCTCCAGCTGGGACTCGAACCAGCGAACTTCTTGCTGTGAGGCTGCGTTGCTAACGCCTGCTGCACACCAGAGATTTCTGCTGAGTCATGGAGGCGTTTGCTCAGCGGATCGCCATGTCGCAACGATCTGCTGAGCAAACGCCTCCATGACTCAGCAAAACTCAGATGACGACCTGCTGAGCAAACGCCTCCATGACTCAGCAGAGATCAGACGACGACCTGCTGAGCAAACGCCTCCATGACTCAGCAGAAATCAGGCGACGACCTGCTGAGCAAACGCCTCCATGACTCAGCAGAAATCAGGCGACGATCTGCTGAGCAAACGCCTCCATGACTCAGCAGAAATCAGGCGACGATCTGCTGAGCAAACGGCCTCCATGACTCAGCAGAAATCAGGCGACGATCTGCTGAGCAAACGCCTCCATGACTCAGCAGAAATCAGGCGACGATCTGCTGAGCAAACGCCTCCATGACTCAGCAGAGATCAGATGACGATCTGCTGAGCAAACGCCTCCATGACTCAGCAGAAATCAGGCGACGATCTGCTGAGCAAACGCCTCCATGACTCAGCAGAAATCAGACGACACGGTGACGATCTGCTGAGCAAACAGCGTCCATGACTCAGCAGAAATCAGGCGACAAACTGCTGAGCAAACGCCTCCATGACTCAGCAGAAATCAGACTGAGCAAATGCCTCCATGACTCAGCATGAAATCAGACGACGATCTGCTGAGCAAACGCCTCCATGACTCAGCAGAAATCAGACTGAGCAAACGCCTCCATGACTCAGCATGAAATCAGACGACGATCTGCTGAGCAAACGCCTCCATGACTCAGCAGAAATCAGGCGACAATCTGCTGAGCAAACGCCTCCATGACGCAGCAGAAATCAGACGGAGCAAACGCCTCCATGACTCAGCAGAAATCAGACTGAGCAAATGCCTCCATGACTCAGCAGAAATCAGACGACGATCTGCTGAGCAAACGCCTCCATGACTCAGCAGAAATCAGACGACGATCTGCTGAGCAAACGCCTCCATGACTCAGCAGAAATCAGACGACGACCTGCTGAGCAAACGCCTCCATGACTCAGCAGAAATCAGACTGAGCAAACGCCTCCATGACTCAGCAGAAATCAGACGACGATCTGCTGAGCAAACGCCTCCATGACTCAGCAGAAATCAGGCGACAATCTGCTGAGCAAATGCCTCCATGACTCAGCAGAAATCAGACGACGACCTGCTGAGCAAACGCCTCCATGACTCAGCAGAAATCAGGCGACAATCTGCTGAGCAAACGCCTCCATGACTCAGCAGAAATCAGACTGAGCAAACGCCTCCATGACTCAGCAGAAATCAGACTGAGCAAACGCCTCCATGACTCAGCAGAAATCTCTGGGGTGCGGCAGGCGTTACCACCAATGACATCATCTATTTACCTCAACCTGAAAATGTGCAGGTGTTACAGATTCCCTTCTCAGGCCTGCGTGTGTGACATACCTGGCAGGGGGAGGGTTTTGGATGGGTGGGACAGGAGCCTTCGAGACGAAGATGAGGAAGAGGAGGAAGAGGAGGATGAGGAGGGGCTTGAATCCTCTTTCAGATCCAGGTGGTCTTTAAACGAGCTGAACAGCTCCTCGTGCCTCTGCTGCTCCTCTAGTAAAGACATCTTCCTCCCCGCAGCCCCCGCTGGGACCTGCCCCAGAACCAGGCCCGCCGCCGGGGCACCGTGGCCCCCCAGAACCAGGCCCGCTGTCGGGGCACCGTGGCCCCCCTTCGACCAGTCCATGGAGCTCCGGGACTTCCTGGAGTTCAGGTGTGAGATGGTTGCTGACGTGGTCCCGGCTGGAGGTTGCGTGGAGGCCGAGGATGAGGATGGAGCAGCTCCCGTCCTCCTGTCCCCGGCCCCGTCTCCTGCTCCTGCTGCTCCTCCTCCTCCTCCTCCTCCTCCTCCTCCTCGCAGCGCCTCGGGGAACAGCGGGGACTCGGCGGCGGCCCTGTCCGGGGCCGATGAGCTCGGCGTTTGCGGCACGCTGCTTTTGGGGATTCCCACCAGGTGGCTCTGGTTGGACTGGCTGGTCAGCAGGTCCTTCATCTCCTCGTAGGAGCCCAGCGTGTCCTGGACACGACTGGCCAGCGCATCACCTTTATTAGTCTGACAGTAGGGGGGGGGGGGGACAGAAGCACATTAATTACATCTCCCATCATTCCTTTTATCCGAGCTTGATGAAAAGCCCTCTTTACTCATCTGGAAGGGACAGTGAGAGATGGATATGCTGACCATGGACCGGGCTTCAGGGTGACATGATTCATGTAATGCATGCCGTCCTGAGGAGGTCCGGTCCAGCCTGGAGCGCTAAAATTAACCAGGCAGGAACCATTACGAGCCTGACCCCACATGCTCATCCCACCACTGCCGCCACAACGGTGCAGCAGCTGTAATACAGATGCCCCACAGCTCCCAAACCCATGCAAACGGACAGCAACCTCACCGCATCTACCTTTAGTTCATCTTATCAACATGAATTACAGTCAAATATTCCAGCAAATATCACGTTCAAGTTTGTTTATAAAGCACATCTATGTAGCCAAAGCTGCCCAGAGAGAAAACATTCAAAGATAAACAGAGAAGAAAAGAACACCACCAAGAGGATATGAGAGGGTATGAGGAGGGGGTAGGTGTGTGGGGGGTAGGGAGGGGTTGGTGCAGTTATGTGGGGGGAGTGCATGTGTGTGTTAGAGGGTATGAGGAGGTGGGGGGTAAGTGTGTGGGGGGTAGGGGAGGGGTTGGTGCAGTTATATGGGGGGGAGTGCATGTGTGTGTTAGAGGGTATGAGGAGGTGGGGGTAAGTGTGTGGGGGGTAGGGAGGGGTTTGTGCAGTTATGTGGGGGGAGGTGCATGTGTGTGTTAGAGGGTATGAGGAGGTGGGGGTATGTGTGGACGGTGGAGGGAGGAGTGAGTGTGGGTATGTAAGGTCGGAGAGCGGAGTGGGTGTATGTGTGTGGGGGGGGAGTACATGGGGGTGTTGGGGTAGGTGTGTGGGGAGTGTGTGTGTGTGAGCGTGGTGGCGGGGGTAGGGGGTGGTAGAGGTGGTGGCGCCCTGGTGTCAGGTGTGTGGGGCAGGGACGTCGGGGTGGGGGCTGGCCTGCCCTGGGGGGTGTCGTCTGGGGGGTCCGGTCCTCCTGGGTTTCAGTTGGGCCGCCCGGGTCGGGGGGGGGGGGCGCTTGGGCCCTGGGCCCGGCGCTGTCTTCGCTCCGGGGGACGCCCGGCGCCCGGTGGGGTCGGCAGCTGCTGGTCTTGGTCCGCTGGGGCCTGGGCCCCCAGACCGCGGGGGGCTCCGGCTGGGGCCGCCTTTTGCCGCCCTTTGGGGGATGCATGTCCGCTCTTTGGGGGGGGGGGGGTAGCTGGGATCTGGGCCTCTGGGTGGCTGCTGGGGGCCTGGGTCGTGAGCCTTGCGGGCTTCCTCCTCCTTGCAGAGACGAGGCTGCATCTGCATGACTGTATCACCACGGAGACCCTTTATTATGCATGTTGATGCTGTGATGCTGCTTCCCATTGCGATGACTAGGTTGTACCTCTTCTCTACTTCCCATTGCGATGACTAGGTTGTACCTCTTCTCTACTTCCCATTGCGATGACTAGGTTGTACCTCTTCTCTACTTCCCATCGCGATGACTAGGTTGTACCTCTTCTCTGCTTCCCATTGCGATGACTAGGTTGTACCTCTTCTCTGCTTCCCATTGCGATGACTAGGTTGTACCTCTTCTCTACTTCCCATCGCGATGACTAGGTTGTACCTCTTCTCTACTTCCCATTGCGATGACTAGGTTGTACCTCTTCTCTACTTCCCATTGCGATGACTAGGTTGTACCTCTTCTCTACTTCCCATTGCGATGACTAGGTTGTACCTCTTCTCTACTTCCCATCGCGATGACTAGGTTGTACCTCTTCTCTGCTTCCCATTGCGATGACTAGGTTGTACCTCTTCTCTACTTCCCATTGCGCTGACTAGGTTGTACCTCTTCTCTGCGTAGTTCTGCGTGTGTTTGTGTGTGTTTGTATGATCTGAGGATATTTATCCACCTGCAGGTCCTCCTGTAGGGGATTGCTTGTTTTGTTTTCCAACAGAGACCTTGGTTGTTTAGGGATCGCGGTACAGATGCACCAGTGAACTGTGGAAGTGGATTCATGTTTTCTCTCCTCTCTCTCTTCCTCTTCCTTACTCCTCTCTCTCTGTTTCACTTTCTATCATTACCTCTGTTAACTTTCATTTCTCCCTTGTCAGGCCCAGCAGTATGAAATGGAATGGTGTAATAGACAAATGTTTAAATAAAGAAATAAAATGAATAAACATGATATCAGTGGAGCCTTATGTTCATAAAGCTCCGCTTGGTAAAGCAAAACTGTTCAACAAAATAAAGCAGCCAGATTTCCATTCTGCTGCTACGATGCTGGACAGGACAAGTAAAAAAAAAAAAAAAAAAAAGAACACCAAGAGTTTACCGAAACAATAACAGCAGCCAGGTTAGACGATTTAAAACGTGAATATTAAAAAGGATAAGATATATAACACAATAAGCTATTTAAATGCCTGTTCATACAAGAACGTCTTCAGCAAGGTTCTAAAGCAGGAACTGATCGGGCAGATGGGAGAGGGAGAGGGAGAGGACGGGCGTTCCAGGTGAGGAGTGAATACGGAAAAGACTCGCTCGCCTCAGGAGACGAACCTGGCAGTCAGGACTGTACGGAGATGCGGGGGGGGGGATCTAAGTGACCGGGGAGGGGTCTACCTCAGCAGAAGTTCAGAGAGGTAGGTGGGTGCTCGCCAGTTTACAGCTTTAGAAACTAATAAAAGAAACTGCCAGAGAGACACGTGAGCGAAAACGAGAAGAAATGTAATGAAAATAGTGGGTTTAACTTACAGACAAGTATGTGAGATAAAATATATCACAAACAGAAAATATGTAAAATAAAGGAGCAGAACGTTTGATGCTGAGTGCTGGCCAATGATTTTAACTTTAGTTTAAATCGTGAATACTTTCATGATGTCCTGCAATCATGTGATTAATCACATCATGATGCGTTTAACAGTCATTTAAAAGCAAACTTTTCCTTTCATCAGCTGTTGCTATGAGCAAAAGTTCAGTGACTTCCAGTTTCCAAACATTTTAAAGAAATCAGCTTTTTAAAAACCGTTTTCTCCTCAAACAGCAGCCAGAATATTTTCTCATGAATCTCAACTTAATATAATAAAGTCAAATAAACATAAAGACAAATGAAAACTGAAGACTTATGTGATGAAGGTGACGAGTTAGCCGGACGAGTGTCGTGAAGCTGCCGTTCTTAAAGCAGAACAATGTCTGATGGTGAATTTCCAGGTTAACAGACGAAACAGCAGATTACAATCGCAGCGCTTCGTATGAAGGAAGAGATGAAGAAATGACAGAAAAATGGGATGAAGACCTCAAACTTGTGTAAATATTCATTTCATCTACAATTCAGCATTTTCTCTTGAAGATTAATATTAGAAAATGTATTAAATAATATGAATACAATTAATATTGTGATTTTTGTGTGATTTAAAGAAAAAGATATACTTTATTAATTAATTTGATATATTTTTTGTGATTATCATTATTATTATCATTTTATTATGTCATTTTATTATTTTTAAATATTTATTTCTTTTAATATATTTATTAATTTTAGGTCTATTGTTTTAAAACAGTGAGTAAAAACAAAAAAAAAGCAAAGTCACACATGATGAGCTGAAAATGAATCAAACAAACAAGGCAGATAAATGTTAACAGTGAAATATAAAAGGTAAAATCAAAAGTAGTCAGAGACGGCACTGGTGAAGGTTACTAATGATCTTCTCATGGCTTCAGATAAAGGACTCCTGTCCATACTTGTCCTGTTAGATCTCAGTGCTGCATTCGACACCATCGATCACAACATTCTGCTACAGAGACGTGAACATGTTATTGGAATTAGAGGAACTGCATCAGACTGGTTCAAGTCATACTTATCTGATAGATTTCAGTTTGTTAATGTCAACGAGTCTTCATCACACACCAGAGTAACTCATGGAGTTCCCCAGGGTTCTGTGCTCGGACCAATTCTCTTCACATTATATATGTTCTTTGATATCAGACACTAAATTATCTAGCTTTATAGTTGATCTGGATGGCATTAATTTGGCTTCCAGCACTACAGTGAGGAATCTTGGAGTCATTTTTGACCAGGATTTGTCTTTCAACTCCCATATAAAACAGGTTTCTAGAACCGCCTTCTTTCACCTACGTAATATTGCTAAAATTAGGAACATCCTATCTCAGGACGATGCAGAAAAACTAGTCCATGCTTTTGTTACTTCCAGATTGGATTCCTGTAATTCCTTATTATTGGGCTGCCCCAAATATGCCTTGAAAAGTCTCCAGCTGATCCAGAATGCTGCAGCGAGGGTTCTGACTAGAACCAGCAGGAGAGATCATATTTCTCCAGTTCTAGCTTCTCTTCATTGGCTCCCTGTTAAATCCAGGATAGAATTTAAAATTCTTCTTCTCACATATAAAGCTCTTCATGACCAAGCTCCATTATATATTAGAGATCTCATAGTTCCACATATTCCAAGCAGAGCACTTCGCTCTCAGACTGCAGGTCTGCTGGTGGTTCCAAGGGTCTCTAAGAGTAGAATGGGAGGCAGAGCGTTTGGCTATCAAGCCCCCCTATTATGGAATCAGTTACCACTTCAGGTTGGGGGGGCAGACACCCTCTCTACCTTTAAGATCAGGCTTAAAACCTTCCTTTCTGATAAGTCTGATAGTTAGTGATGGTTAGCATCCCTTAGTTAAGCTGCTATAGGTTTAGACTGCTGCGGGACATCCATGATGCACTGGGCTCTTCCTCTCCCATGATGCACTGGGCTCTTCCTCCCCCATGATGCACTGGGCTCTTCCTTTCCCATGATGCACTGGGCTCTTCCTCCCCCATGATGCACTGGGCTCTTCCTCCCCCATGATGCACTGGGCTCTTCCTTTCCCATGATGCACTGGGCTCTTCCTCTCCCATGATGCACTGGGCTCTTCCTCCCCCATGATGCACTGGGCTCTTCCTTTCCCATGATGCACTGGGCTCTTCCTCCCCCATGATGCACTGGGCTCTTCCTCCCCCATGATGCACTGGGCTCTTCCTTTCCCATGATGCACTGGGCTCTTCCTCTCCCATGATGCACTGGGCTCTTCCTCCCCCATGATGCACTGGGCTCTTCCTTTCCCATGATGCACTGGGCTCCTCCTTACCCATGATGCACTGGGCTCTTCCTTTCCCATGATGCACTGGGCTCCTCCTCTCCCATGATGCACTGGGCTCCTCCTCTCCCACCATCTCTGTCTCTCCATGTAGAAACCTGTGACAGTATTGCATCATAACTGTGTTCTCCTCTCAGCACATCTGGCTGGATAACGTTGCAGTGTTTGTTGGTCTCTCTCTCTCTCTCTCTCTCTCTCTCTCGTTCTCCCCCCCCCCAGCCGGTCGAGGCAGATGGCCGCCCTACCTGAGCCGGGTTCTGACGGAGGTTTTTCCTCCCTGTTAAAAGGGTGTTTTCCTTCCCACTGTCGCCCCCCCCTCCGTGCTTGCTCAGGATGGGGGATTGGACCGGGTCAAGTCCAGATCCCATCCATGCTGGTTTCCTTGGACCGGGTCAAGTCCAGATCCCATCCATGCTGGTTTCCTTGGACCGGGTCAAGTCCAGATCCCATCCATGCTGGTTTCCTTGGACCGGGTCAAGTCCAGATTCCATCCATGCTGGTTTCCTTGGACCGGGTCAAGTCCAGATACGATCCATGCTGGTTTCCTTGGACCGGGTCAAGTCCAGATACGATCCATGCTGGTTTCCTTGGACCGGGTCAAGTCCAGATCCCATCCATGCTGGTTTCCTTGGACCGGGTCAAGTCCAGGTTCCATCCATGCTGGTTTCCTTGGACCGGGTCAAGTCCAGATCCCATCCATGCTGGTTTCCTTGGACCGGGTCAAGTCCAGATTCCATCCATGCTGGTTTTCTTGGACCGGGTCAAGTCCAGACTCCATCCATGCTGGTTTCCTTGGACCGGGTCAAGTCCAGATCCCATCCATGCTGGTTTTCTTGGACCGGGTCAAGTCCAGACTCCATCCATGCTGGTTTCCTTGGACCGGGTCAAGTCCAGATTCCATCCATGCTGGTTTCCTTGGACCGGGTCAAGTCCAGATCCCATCCATGCTGGTTTCCTTGGACCGGGTCAAGTCCAGGTTCCATCCATGCTGGTTTCCTTGGACCGGGTCAAGTCCAGATACGATCCATGCTGGTTTCCTTGGACCGGGTCAAGTCCAGATACGATCCATGCTGGTTTCCTTGGACCGGGTCAAGTCCAGATACGATCCATGCTGGTTTCCTTGGACCGGGTCAAGTCCAGATACGATCCATGCTGGTTTCCTTGGACCGGGTCAAGTCCAGATCCGATCCATGCTGGTTTCCTTGGACCGGGTCAAGTCCAGGTTCCATCCATGCTGGTTTCCTTGGACCGGGTCAAGTCCAGATCCCATCCATGCTGGTTTCCTTGGACCGGGTCAAGTCCAGATTCCATCCATGCTGGTTTCCTTGGACCGGGTCAAGTCCAGATTCCATCCATGCTGGTTTCCTTGGACCGGGTCAAGTCCAGATCCCATCCATGCTGGTTTCCTTGGACCGGGTCAAGTCCAGATTCACTCCATGCTAGTTTCCTTGGACCGGGTCAAGTCCAGATCCCATCCATGCTGGTTTCCTTAACTGGGCTGTTATGAATCTGACCTGAACCTTTCTGTCTGTTTAAGCGCCCTGAGGTGATGATGTCATGAATGGACGCTATACAAATAAAGCTGAATTGAATTGAACCGTTAAATGTCTCCACCTCAGCCAAGAAGCTTAACAAGGTAAATAATCAAGTCATATTTACAGCAGATGCATATCAGGAGGGACCGGGGGGCACGGGTGTTTAAACAATCTTAACAGAGGTGATTTCGGTGTGTACCCACACGTGCAGCACACCGCGGAGAGTCTCGGTTAGCTGTGAATAAATTAGCCCATCTCCACTCATGAATAAAAGATCTGGAGTCTGAAGACGAGCAGAAACACATTTACAGACTGGAAAATGGAAAACAGAGGAGGAGGAGGAGAGGATGAAGACCGATATGTGTGTGAATGGATCATCCCAAATAGCTGCTAAAGCCAGAACGCTCCTTAACAGGATTAGAAGAGGGATTAGCTAATAGCTGACAGAGACAATGAATACTGGGGAGAAAGAGGCAGACAGACAAACGGACACGTGAAAAGGACAAACAGCCGTGATACATGCAGCAGGTAAAAGGACAAACAGCTGTGATACATGCAGCAGGTAAAAGGACAAACAGCTGTGATACACGCAGCAGGTAAAAGGACACACAGACATGTATACATGCAGCAGGTAAAAGGACAAACAGCTGTGATACATGCAGCAGGTAAAAGGACAAACAGCTGTGATACACGCAGCAGGTAAAAGGACACACAGACATGATACATGCAGCAGGTAAAAGGACAAACAGCTGTGATACATGCAGCAGGTAAAAGGACAAACAGCTGTGATACATGCAGCAGGTAAAAGGACAAACAGCTGTGATACACGCAGCAGGTAAAAGGACAAACAGCTGTGATACATGCAGCAGGTAAAAGGACAAACAGCTGTGATACATGCAGCAGGTAAAAGGACAAACAGCTGTGATACATGCAGCAGGTAAAAGGACAAACAGCCGTGATACATGCAGCAGGTAAAAGGACAAACAGCTGTGATACATGCAGCAGGTAAAAGGACAAACAGCTGTGATACATGCAGCAGGTAAAAGGACAAACAGCTGTGATACATGCAGCAGGTAAAAGGACAAACAGCTGTGATACATGCAGCAGGTAAAAGGACAAACAGCTGTGATACATGCAGCAGGTAAAAGGACAAACAGACTGTGATACATGCAGCAGGTAAAAGGACAAACAGCTGTGATACACGCAGCAGGTAAAAGGACAAACAGCTGTGATACATGCAGCAGGTAAAAGGACAAACAGCTGTGATACACGCAGCAGGTAAAAGGACAAACAGCTGTGATACATGCAGCAGGTAAAGGGACAAACAGCTGTGATACATGCAGCAGGTAAAAGGACAAACAGCTGTGATACACGCAGCAGGTAAAAGGACAAACAGCTGTGATACACGCAGCAGGTAAAAGGACAAACAGCTGTGATACATGCAGCAGGTAAAAGGACAAACAGCTGTGATACATGCAGCAGGTAAAAGGACAAACAGCTGTGATACATGCAGCAGGTAAAAGGACAAACAGCTGTGATACACGCAGCAGGTAAAAGGACAAACAGCTGTGATACATGCAGCAGGTAAAAGGACAAACAGCTGTGATACATGCAGCAGGTAAAAGGACAAACAGCTGTGATACACGCAGCAGGTAAAAGGACAAACAGATGTGATACATGCAGCAGGTAAAAGGACAAACAGCTGTGATACATGCAGCAGGTAAAAGGACAAACAGCTGTGATACATGCAGCAGGTAAAAGGACAAACAGCTGTGATACATGCAGCAGGTAAAAGGACAAACAGCTGTGATACATGCAGCAGGTAAAAGGACAAACAGCTGTGATACATGCAGCAGGTAAAAGGACAAACAGACGTGATACATGCAGCAGGTAAAAGGACAAACAGACGTGATACATGCAGCAGGTAAAAAGACAAACAGCCGTGATACATGCAGCAGGTAAAAGGACAAACAGCCGTGATACATGCAGCAGGTAAAAGGACAAACAGCTGTGATACATGCAGCAGGTAAAAAGACAAACAGCCGTGATACATGCAGCAGGTAAAAGGACAAACAGACGTGATACATGCAGCAGGTAAAAGGACAAACAGCCGTGATACATGCAGCAGGTAAAAGGACAAACAGACGTGATACATGCAGCAGGTAAAAGGACAAACAGCCGTGATACATGCAGCAGGTAAAAGGACAAACAGCTGTGATACATGCAGCAGGTAAAAGGACAAACAGCTGTGATACATGCAGCAGGTAAAAGGACAAACAGCTGTGATACATGCAGCAGGTAAAAGGACAAACAGCTGTGATACACGCAGCAGGTAAAAGGACAAACAGCTGTGATACACGCAGCAGGTAAAAGGACAAACAGCTGTGATACACGCAGCAGGTAAAAGGACAAACAGCTGTGATACATGCAGCAGGTAAAAGGACAAACAGCCGTGATACATGCAGCAGGTAAAAGGACAAACAGCTGTGATACATGCAGCAGGTAAAAGGACAAACAGCCGTGATACATGCAGCAGGTAAAAGGACAAACAGCTGTGATACATGCAGCAGGTAAAAGGACAAACAGCTGTGATACATGCAGCAGGTAAAAGGACAAACAGCTGTGATACATGCAGCAGGTAAAAGGACAAACAGCCGTGATACATGCAGCAGGTAAAAGGACAAACAGCTGTGATACATGCAGCAGGTAAAAGGACAAACAGCTGTGATACATGCAGCAGGTAAAAGGACAAACAGCTGTGATACATGCAGCAGGTAAAAGGACAAACAGCTGTGATACATGCAGCAGGTAAAAGGACAAACAGCCGTGATACATGCAGCAGGTAAAAGGACAAACAGCTGTGATACATGCAGCAGGTAAAAGGACAAACAGCTGTGATACATGCAGCAGGAAAAAGGACAAACAGCTGTGATACATGCAGCAGGAAAAAGGACAAACAGCTGTGATACATGCAGCAGGTAAAAGGACAAACAGCTGTGATACATGCAGCAGGTAAAAGGACAAACAGCTGTGATACATGCAGCAGGTAAAAGGACAAACAGCTGTGATACATGCAGCAGGTAAAAGGACAAACAGCCGTGATACATGCAGCAGGTAAAAGGACAAACAGCTGTGATACATGCAGCAGGTAAAAGGACAAACAGCTGTGATACATGCAGCAGGTAAAAGGACAAACAGCTGTGATACATGCAGCAGGTAAAAGGACAAACAGCCGTGATACATGCAGCAGGTAAAAGGACAAACAGCTGTGATACATGCAGCAGGTAAAAGGACAAACAGCTGTGATACACGCAGCAGGTAAAAGGACAAACAGCTGTGATACATGCAGCAGGTAAAAGGACAAACAGCTGTGATACATGCAGCAGGTAAAAGGACAAACAGCCGTGATACATGCAGCAGGTAAAAGGACAAACAGCTGTGATACATGCAGCAGGTAAAAGGACAAACAGCTGTGATACATGCAGCAGGTAAAAGGACAAACAGTAAATCAAATAAATAAAAAAAACAAATGATTAGGCAGAAAACAGAAAGGGGGGGAGTGACACAAGTAAACACGGCTTCTCCAAAGATGATGCAACCCCCCCCCCCCCCCTTACCCGGATCAGTTTCTCTCCAGGTACAGTTTTCCTGTTTATGTATATGTACAGTTTTTTATACCTGCCACTTTATTAGGTACACCTGTCCAACTGCTCTTTAATGCAAATTTCTAGTCAGCCAATCAGATGGAGTAAATGTAGGTGAAGCTGCACTAGATGGACCCACAACGTTTTCCACGGCATGAAAACACAGAAACGGTGACTTTCCTCCTGGATGGGTAAGCTAACTTGCTTGCTAACTTGTTTGCTAACTTGTTTGCTAACTTGTTTGCTAGCTTGTTTGCTAACATGGCTAACGTTAGCGGTCAGTGATAAACTCTGCAGTGTTGGACGTGATGCAGCTGCTGGTCACTGACGTATCAGCAGGAGTCTGGAAACCAAACTGCAGCCTGGACACACGTGATGTCGCTGTTCTGTTCCTGATTCAACCTTTAAACAACATGGAAACGGACGAGTCATAACACCCCCCTCACAGGTGGCATGAAGGGAAACTTGACCTTTTAAACCTAAACTGATGTTTGAACCAGGCTGTAAACATGTTTACCAGGGTTACCACACGTCCTGGAAAACCTGGAAAACCTGGAAAATGATTGAACATTTTTCCAGAAAAGAAACCCAACATGCATGTGTGTGAGTGTGAACAAGCGGAGTGTGTGTGTCCCACACCAGAGCGTGAGAGTTGGAGTGTTTATTTGGTGTTAACTACCTGTGTCCTTACTTTATATGGTTCTCCAAACAGGTTGAAACCGGTTGAGAACAGGTCTTCATCCTGCTGGACCTCCTGGTTCCTCCTCTCCCACTCCCTCCTCTTCAGGGCGCTGCGCTCCGACTCCAGCTGGCTGGAAAACACAGAAGAAGACTGAGGACGCGTTCACGAAGCTTTCTGATCGGAACCAGAGTCCGTTTGCTGGAAAGTCGCTTCGTTAGGGGAGGTGTGAACGCGCAAACGGACTCTGATCCAGAACAAACAACCGGACCGAGTCCCCAACCGGACCGAGTCCCAAAACGGACCGAGTCCCCAAACGAAACGAGTCCCCAACTGGACCGGGTCCCCAACCGGACCGAGTCCCAAAACGGACCGAGTCCCCAAACGGACCGAGTCCCCAACCGGACCGGGTCCCCAACCGGACCGAGTCCCCAACCGGACCGAGTCCCCAACCGGACCGAGTCCCCACACGGACCGAGTCCCCAACCGGACCGAGTCCCCACACGGACCGAGTCCCCAACCGGACCGAGTCCCCAACCGGACCGAGTCCCCAAACGGACCGAGTCCCCACACGGACCGAGTCCCCAACCGGACCGAGTCCCCAACCGGACCGAGTACCCAACCGGACCGAGTCCCCAAACGGACCGAGTCCCCAACCGGACCGAGTACCCAACCGGACCGAGTCCCCAAACGGACCGAGTCCCCAACCGGACCGAGTCCCCAACCGGACCGAGTCCCCAACCGGACCGAGTCCCCACACGGACCGAGTCCCCAACCGGACCGAGTCCCCACACGGACCGAGACTCGCAGACTATGCTTTCTGAATGAACCCTTAGCTCCATCCTCCAGCACCGAAGCCATCAGCTTCACTCTGACTCAGAGTTATTTCTGCTGTCATGACTCCAGAGTAATTTCTGCTGTCATGACTCCAGAGTAATTTCTGCTGTCATGACTCCAGAGTAATTTCTGCTGTCATGACTCCAGAGTTATTTCTGCTGTCATGACTCCAGAGTAATTTCTGCTGTCATGACTCCAGAGTAATTTCTGCTGTCATGACTCCAGAGTTATTTCTGCTGTCATGACTCCAGAGTTATTTCTGCTGTCATGACTCCAGAGTAATTTCTGCTGTCATGACTCCAGTGTAATTTCTGCTGTCATGACTCCAGAGTAATTTCTGCTGTCATGACTCCAGAGTAATTTCTGCTGTCGTGACTCCAGAGTAATTTCTGCTGTCATGACTCCAGAGTTATTTCTGCTGTCGTGACTCCAGAGTTATTTCTGCTGTCGTGACTCCAGAGTAATTTCTGCTGTCGTGACTCCAGAGTTATTTCTGCTGTCGTGACTCCAGAGTTATTTCTGCTGTCATGACTCCAGAGTTATTTCTGCTGTCGTGACTCCAGAGTAATTTCTGCTGACATGAATCCAGAGTAATTTCTGCTGTCATGACTCCAGAGTTATTTCTGCTGTCATGACTCCAGAGTTATTTCTGCTGTCGTGACCCAGAGTAATTTCTGCTGTCATGACTCCAGAGTTATTTCTGCTGTCATGACTCCAGAGTTATTTCTGCTGTCATGACTCCAGAGTAATTTCTGCTGTCATAACTCCAGAGTTATTTCTGCTGTCATGACTCCAAGTAATTTCTGCTGTCATGACTCTAGAGTTATTTCTGCTGTCATGACTCCAGAGTAATTTCTGCTGTCATGACTCCAGAGTAATTTCTGCTGTCATGACTCCAGAGTAATTTCTGCTGTCATGACTCCAGAGTTATTTCTGCTGTCATGACTCCAGAGTTATTTCTGCTGTCGTGACCCAGAGTAATTTCTGCTGTCATGACTCCAGAGTTATTTCTGCTGTCATGACTCCAGAGTTACTTCTGCTGTCATGACTCCAGAGTAATTTCCGCGGTCATGCCCCACATACATAACCATATCATATTCTGACGCATTAGATGGGATGATATCCAAATTTTTATGGGACCTAAACCAGCTTGAATTCGTAAGGCAGTCTCCCAACAAAGATGGAGGCCTTGGGCTTCCCAACCTTAGACAATACTAGAGGGCAGCTAATGAGCAGAAAATGCTGTACTGGAGGGGGGTGTTCCTGATTCCTCACCTGCCTGGATACAGCTGGAAAGCGCATTTTCAGACCCCCCTGCACTCTGTCCTATGCTGCCGTCTTCCCCTCGCTGTAAGTCCTCTGAAGACAAATGCAATTGTATCTGCGTCACTAAAAATATGGATTCATCTCAGGAAATACCTCGGCCCCCACACCCCTTCAATTCTCCCCCCACTCTTCAAAAACCTCAGACCCTCGAACACAGACCTAGCATTCCAAAACTGGCACAACAAGGGTGTCATCGCTGTTAAAGACCTACACAGATGACATCTTCTCGTCATTTACAGAACTCGCATCAAAGTTTCGTTTGATAAGGGAACCACCTTTTTCGTTTCTTTCAAATCTTTGTTAAAAAGAATTTCCCCCACTTTCCTAATCGCCCTCCCCAAACCCTGACGGATATTTTATTGACTACAGAACCTGAACAAAAGAAATGTGTGTCGCTGTTGTACGACCATCTTCGCTCTGCTACCTCTGAACATCTCAGCGTAATCGGGACGGCATGGGGAAATGACCGAAAATGACCGATCACCAATGGCTCTGCTCTAGATTCGGCCCACAGCTCCTCCGTTTGCGCTCGTCACGGTTTGATCCAGTGCAAAGTCATTCACAGAATCCGCCACACAAACGCTAAAACGGCCAAAATTTACCCCACAGTTAGCAACAGATGCAAGCAGCCTCCTGCCACTCACGTTCCGTCATGTCCTAAACGGAGAACTTTCCGGCGGAACATTTGTGATACCAGGTCGTGCCGATGACCAGGGATCCACACGAACTGTGCATCAGCTGTTTTTGGTTTATTTTCTGACTCTGACCTTCCTGCTGCAGTGAGACGGCTTCTGGCTTTCTCACCCCTGATTCTGCTCAGCTGGTTAGTTTGGGCTACACGTGGCCTCGATGCGGGTGGGCCGGGGCGAGGGGTTCACTGACACGACTGAACATGCTTCACTTTGATTTTCTTCTTCAGAACAAATGTCATTACATCTTATGTTTCTGTAAAACTTAAATAAAAAGATTTCGGGAAAATTTTTTTACACATGGTTCAAAATCGCCCAATGGCTTTTTTAAAACCGATGTCTGATATTGTTCACCTCTAATGATATCCGATATCAACCGATACCGATCTATCCGGACAACTGTGGGTTGTAACTCTCGTATTGTGTATTCTGCTCAGAGAGCAAAGATCCTAAAATCTCCTTAAAGACCCACAAACGTAACTTTTCCACCTTAAAATATTCTGACTCGTGATGTCACACCAACATTCATGATGAGCGTTTTACAGCCGTCATGGTCCAGCAGCTTCCCGAGACTCAGAAACCGCCGTACGTAAGATCCCCGTCCGGGACGCGACTGACACCGCGTCATGAACTCACAAACGGACATGAATAAGACATGAACACAGCGGGTGTTTGAACGCATCACGTACCGGCAAACGCACATGAACCAGACATGAACACAGCGGGTTTTTGAACACATCACGTACCAGCAAACAGATATGAACCAGACACGAATACAGCGGGTGTTTGAACGCATCACGCACCAGCAACCGCACATGAACCAGACATGAACACAGCGGGTGTTTGAACGCATCACGTACCAGCAAACGGACATGAACCAGAAACGAACACAGCGGGTGTTTGAACGCATCACGTACCAGCAACCGCACATGAACCAGACATGAACACAGCGGGTGTTTGAACGCATCACGTACCAGCAACCGCACATGAACCAGACACGAACACAGCGGGTGTTTGAACGCATCACGTACCAGCAACCGCACATGAACCAGACACGAACACAGCGGGTGTTTGAACGCATCACGTACCAGCAACCGCACATGAACCAGACACGAACACAGCAGGTGTTTGAACGCATCACGTACCAGCAACCGCACATGAACCAGACATGAACACAGCGGGTGTTTGAACGCATCACGTACCAGCAAACGGACATGAACCAGACATGAACACAGCGGGTGTTTGAACGCGTCACGTACCAGCAACCGCACATGAACCAGACATGAACACAGCGGGTGTTTGAACGCGTCACGTACCAGCAAACGGACATGAACCAGACATGAACACAGCGGGTGTTTGAACGCATCACGTACCAGCAAACGCACATGAACCAGACATGAACACAGCGGGTGTTTGAACGCATCACGTACCAGCAACCGCACATGAACCAGACATGAACACAGCGGGTGTTTGAACGCATCACGTACCAGCAACCGCACATGAACCAGACATGAACACAGCGGGTTTTTGAACACATCATGTACCAGCAAACGGACATGAACCTGACATGAACACAGCAGGTGTTTGAACGCATCACGTACCAGTAAACAGATATGAATCAGACATGAACACAGCGGGTGTTTGAACGCATCACGTACTAGCAAACGGACATGAACCAGACATGAACACAGCGAGTGTTTGAACGCATCACGTACCAGCAAACAGACATGAACCAGACATGAACACAGCTTGTGTTTGAACGCATCACGTACCAGCAAATGCACATGAACCAGACATGAACACAGCGGGTGTTTGAATGCATCACGTACCAGCCAACGGATATGAACCAGACATGAACACAGCGGGTGTTTGAACGCATCACGTACCAGCCAACGGATATGAACCAGACATGAACACCGCTGGTGTTTGAGCATCACGTACCAGCAAACGAACATGAACCAGACATGAACACAGCGGGTGTTTGAACGCATCACGTACCAGCAAATGGACATGAACCAGACACGAACACAGCGGGTGTTTGAACGCATCACGTACTAGCAAACGGATATGAACCAGACATGAACACAGCGGGTGTTTGAACGCATCACGTACCAGCCAACGGATATGAACCAGACATGAACACCGCGGGTGTTTGAACGCATCACGTACCAGCAAACAGACATGAACCAGACATGAACATAGCGGGTGTTTGAACGCATCACGTACCAGCAAACGAACATGAACCAGACATGAACACAGCGGGTGTTTGAACGCATCACGTACTAGCAACCGGACATGAACCAGACATGAACACGGCGGGTGTTTGAACGCGTCATGAGCTAGCAAATGGACATGAACCAGACACGAACACAGCGGGTGTTTGAACGCATCACGTACTAGCAAACGGATATGAACCAGACATGAACACAGCGGGTGTTTGAACGCATCACGTACCAGCAAACAGATATGAACCAGACATGAACACAGCGGGTGTTTGAACGCATCATGAGCTAGCAAACACACATGAACCAGACATGAACACAGTGTGTGTTTGAACGCATCACGTACCAGCAAACAGATATGAACCAGACATGAACACAGCGGGTGTTTGAACGCATCACGTACCAGCAAACAGACATGAACCAGACATGAACACAGCGGGTGTTTGAACGCATCACGTACCAGCAAACGGACATGAACCAGACATGAACACAGCGGGTGTTTGAACGCGTCACGTACCAGCAACCGCACATGAACCAGACATGAACACAGCGGGTGTTTGAACGCATCACGTACCAGCAAACGCACATGAACCAGACATGAACACAGCGGGTGTTTGAACGCATCACGTACCAGCAACCGCATGAACCAGACATGAACACAGCGGGTGTTTGAACGCATCACGTACCAGCAACCGCACATGAACCAGACATGAACACAGCGGGTTTTTGAACACATCATGTACCAGCAAACGGACATGAACCTGACATGAACACAGCAGGTGTTTGAACGCATCACGTACCAGTAAACAGATATGAATCAGACATGAACACAGCGGGTGTTTGAACGCATCACGTACTAGCAAACGGACATGAACCAGACATGAACACAGCGAGTGTTTGAACGCATCACGTACCAGCAAACAGACATGAACCAGACATGAACACAGCTTGTGTTTGAACGCATCACGTACCAGCAAATGCACATGAACCAGACATGAACACAGCGGGTGTTTGAATGCATCACGTACCAGCCAACGGATATGAACCAGACATGAACACAGCGGGTGTTTGAACGCATCACGTACCAGCCAACGGATATGAACCAGACATGAACACCGCTGGTGTTTGAACGCATCACGTACCAGCAAACGAACATGAACCAGACATGAACACAGCGGGTGTTTGAACGCATCACGTACCAGCAAATGGACATGAACCAGACACGAACACAGCGGGTGTTTGAACGCATCACGTACTAGCAAACGGATATGAACCAGACATGAACACAGCGGGTGTTTGAACGCATCACGTACCAGCCAACGGATATGAACCAGACATGAACACCGCGGGTGTTTGAACGCATCACGTACCAGCAAACAGACATGAACCAGACATGAACATAGCGGGTGTTTGAACGCATCACGTACCAGCAAACGAACATGAACCAGACATGAACACAGCGGGTGTTTGAACGCATCACGTACTAGCAACCGGACATGAACCAGACATGAACACGGCGGGTGTTTGAACGCGTCATGAGCTAGCAAATGGACATGAACCAGACACGAACACAGCGGGTGTTTGAACGCATCACGTACTAGCAAACGGATATGAACCAGACATGAACACAGCGGGTGTTTGAACGCATCACGTACCAGCAAACAGATATGAACCAGACATGAACACAGCGGGTGTTTGAACGCATCATGAGCTAGCAAACACACATGAACCAGACATGAACACAGTGTGTGTTTGAACGCATCACGTACCAGCAAACAGATATGAACCAGACATGAACACAGCGGGTGTTTGAACGCATCACGTACCAGCAAACAGACATGAACCAGACATGAACACAGCGGGTGTTTGAACGCATCACGTACCAGCAAAAGGACATGAACCAGAGATGAACACAGCGGGTGTTTGAACGCATCACGTACCAGCAAACGGACATGAACCAGACATGAACACAGCGGGTGTTTGAACGCATCACGTACCAGCAAACGGACATGAACCAGACATGAACACAGCGGGTGTTTGAACGCATCACGTACCAGCAACCGCACATGAACCAGACATGAACACAGCGGGTGTTTGAACGCATCACGTACCAGCAACCGCACATGAACCAGACATGAACACAGCGGGTTTTTGAACACATCATGTACCAGCAAACGGACATGAACCTGACATGAACACAGCAGGTGTTTGAACGCATCACGTACCAGTAAACAGATATGAATCAGACATGAACACAGCGGGTGTTTGAACGCATCACGTACTAGCAAACGGACATGAACCAGACATGAACACAGCGAGGTGTTTGAACGCATCACGTACCAGCAAACAGACATGAACCAGACATGAACACAGCTTGTGTTTGAACGCATCACGTACCAGCAAATGCACATGAACCAGACATGAACACAGCGGGTGTTTGAATGCATCACGTACCAGCCAACGGATATGAACCAGACATGAACACAGCGGGTGTTTGAACGCATCACGTACCAGCCAACGGATATGAACCAGACATGAACACAGCTGGTGTTTGAACGCATCACGTACCAGCAAACGAACATGAACCAGACATGAACACAGCGGGTGTTTGAACGCATCACGTACCAGCAAATGGACATGAACCAGACACGAACACAGCGGGTGTTTGAACGCATCATGAACCAGCAAACGGATATGAACCAGACATGAACACAGCGGGTGTTTGAACGCATCACGTACCAGCCAACGGATATGAACCAGACATGAACACAGCGGGTGTTTGAACGCATCACGTACCAGCAAACAGACATGAACCAGACATGAACATAGCGGGTGTTTGAACGCATCACGTACCAGCAAACAAACATGAACCAGACATGAACACAGCGGGTGTTTGAACGCATCACGTACTAGCAACCGGACATGAACCAGACATGAACACAGCGGGTGTTTGAACGCGTCATGAGCTAGCAAATGGACATGAACCAGACATGAACACAGCGGGTGTTTGAACGCATCACGTACTAGCAAACGGATATGAACCAGACATGAACACAGCGGGTGTTTGAACGCATCACGTACCAGCAAACAGATATGAACCAGACATGAACACAGCGGGTGTTTGAACGCATCATGAGCTAGCAAACACACATGAACCAGACATGAACACAGTGTGTGTTTGAACGCATCACGTACCAGCAAACAGATATGAACCAGACATGAACACAGCGGGTGTTTGAACGCATCACGTACCAGCAAACAGACATGAACCAGACATGAACACAGCGGGTGTTTGAACGCATCACGTACCAGCAAAAGGACATGAACCAGAGATGAACACAGCGGGTGTTTGAACGCATCACGTACCAGCAAACGGACATGAACCAGACATGAACACAGCGGGTGTTTGAACGCATCACG
>JALJCO010009607.1:25000-45000 GCA_023101725.1 Atherinomorus stipes | reverse complement strand
AGAACAACATCCAAGAACTGCAGGCCTCACTTGCCTCAATGAAGGTCAGTGTTCATGACTCCCCCATCAGAAAGAGACTGGGGGGCAAAAATGGCTGCATGGCAGAGTTCCAAGACCAAAACCACTGCTGAGCAAAAAGAACATAAAGGCTCGTCTCAGTTTAGCCAGAAAGCATCTTGATGATCCCCAAGACTTTTGGGAAAATACTCTGTGGACTGACGAGACAAAAGTGGAACTTTCTGGAAGGTGGAGGTCCCATTACATCTGGCGTAAAAGTAACACGGCATTTCAGAAAAGGAACATCATAGCAACAGTAAAACATGGTGGTGGTAGTGTGATGGTCTGGGGCTGTTTTGCTGCTTCAGGACCTGGAAGACTTGCTGTGGTAAATGGAACCATGAATTCTGCTTCTACCAAAAATCCTGAAGGAGAACGTCCGGCCATCTGTTGGTGACCTCAAGCTGAAGCGCACTTGGGTTCTGCAGCAGAACAATGATCCAGAACACACCAGCAAGTCCACCTCTGAATGGCTTAAGAACAACAACATGAAGACTTTGGAGTGGCCTAGTCAAAGCCCCCACCTGAATCCCATTGAGATGCTGTGGCATGACCTTAAAAAGGCGGTTCATGCTGGAAAAGCCTCCAATGTGGCTGAATTACAACAATTCTGCAAAGATGAGTGGAACAAAATTCCTCCACAGCGCTGTAGAAGACTCACTGCCAGTTATCACAAACGCTTGATGCAGTTGTTGCTGCTAAGGTGGAACAACCAGTTATTAGGTTTAGGGGAAGATCACTTTTTCACACAGGGACATGGAGGGTTGGATTTTCCCCCCTTACTAATAAAAACCTTCATTTAAAAACTGCATTTTGTGTTTACTTGTGTTATCTTTGTCTGATATTTAAATTTGTTTGATGATCTGAAACATTTAAGTGTGACAAACATGCAAAAAAGTAAGAAATCAGGAAGAAGGAAAGACTTTTTCACACATCTGTATAACGTGTGTGGAAGAATAACTAAACTGATCGATTATGGATCTAAATCTGAACTGTTTTGATTTTAGTAGGTATGAAGTTGCAGAACTGGCCGTGATCTGCTTTTGTCTCCACAGCTGATGGAAAATCGTAAACCTACTTTGGGAAAGCTGTGAGGGGCCCAGATGGATGGGACAGGATTGGTGGGGATTAATAGCAGTGGCCATATCAGCAGCACACATGCTGTCAATGCTGATATTTCTGTGAATGGAAACGTAGCGATGGCAGCTTTCTTTCCTTCTGCTCCGCTTTCCTTCGGGTGCATGTGTGTGTGTACGAGTCCTGAAGTAATGCTGATAGTCAGAGGAAGCGCTGGGAATTTAATCTCTGCAGAGCTGCTGCGCTCCCCTGATAACTAAATGCACCCAGACCAGCGTCTCTACGAGCCTCGCCACTCCGCACAGACTTTCTCATTCCCATCCTGAGGAGTGCCCCTGAGCAAGGCACTAATCCTGCAGCTCAGCAGGCAGCAGGAGTCACGAGATGCCCGGCTCAAATACAAATTCCCTTCATTGATTAATTAAGGCTGATGCAGCTGTACAACGCACTAAAAAACATTTGCTGCAAGGAAAAGTCGACATATTTGCTATTTACACCACAGTTGGTATGTTTCTGAGAAAAAGATTATGTTTTTACGGAAGCATAGAGCATTCACAAGAAAAAAAAATGTTTTTCTGAATTAATGAGGTAATTTAAAAAAACATAATAGTCTGTTGTTGTTTTTTTCAAATTAACAAAGCAATTTTTACAAAAACGAAATAAAAATGTTGTTTTTCATATTTAAGACATAATTTTACAAAAAATAAAATTGTTATTTCTTTATGTCTGACTTACAAAGATATATATATATATTTTTACAAAAACCCCCAAAGTTTATTCCATGCGTCCAGCTCGTTTCCAACAGCTGATTGTATTGATAGGAACAGCTGGTTTTCACCAAAAACTGTTAGCAGAGCGGGACGAAGCTTCCGCTACGTCACCGCTGGTTTCTGAAGAGCTACGGCCATGTGGGCGTGTCCCACCGACGCCATCTTACCGTGTCACATTATTTCTGCTGTAAACGTGTTTATTTCTGCTGTAAACGTGTTTATTTCTGCTGTAAACGTGTTTATTTCTGCGGTAAACATGTTTATTTCTGCTGTAAACGTGTTTATTTCTGCTGTAAACATGTTTATTTCTGCTGTAAACCTGTTGAATTCTGATGTAAACATGTTTTTTCTGCTGTAACGTGTTTATTTCTGCTGTACCGTGTGTATTCCTGCTAACATTTTTATTTCTTTTTTCCCTCTTTTATTGTCTTTTAATACACACTAGCGCAGATACAAACTAGCGCAGATACAAGCTAGCGCAGATACAAACTAGCGCAGATGCAAACTAGCGCAGATACAAACTAGCGCAGATATAAACTAGCGCAGATACAAACTAGCGCAGATACACACTAGCGCAGATATAAACTAGCGCAGATACAAACTAGCGCAGATACAAGCTAGCGCAGATACAAACTAGCGCAGATACAAGCTAGCGCAGATACAAACTAGCGCAGATACAAACTAGCGCAGATACAAGCTAGTGCAGATACAAACTAGCGCAGATACACACTAGCGCAGATACACATTAGCGCAGACACAAACTAGCGCAGATACAAGCTAGCGCAGATACAAACTAGCGCAGATGCAAACTAGCGCCAGATACAAACTAGCGCAGATATAAACTAGCGCAGATACAAACTAGCGCAGATACACACTAGCGCAGATATAAACTAGCGCAGATACAAACTAGCGCAGATACAAGCTAGCGCAGATACAAACTAGCGCAGATACAAGCTAGCGCAGATACAAACTAGCGCAGATACAAACTAGCGCAGATACAAACTAGCGCAGATACAAGCTAGTGCAGATACAAACTAGCGCAGATACACACTAGCGCAGATACACATTAGCGCAGACACAAACTAGTGCAGATACAAACTAGCGCAGATACACACTAGCGCAGATACACATTAGCGCAGACACAAACTAGCGCAGATACAAACTAGCGCAGATACAAACTAGCGCAGATACACACTAGCGCAGATACAAACTAGCGCAGATACACACTAGCGCAGATACAAACTAGCGCAGATAAAAACTAGCGCAGATACAAACTAGCGCAGATACACACTAGCGCAGATACAAGCTAGCGCAGATACAAACTAGCACAGATACAAACTAGCACAGATATGCACTAGCGCAGATACACACTACCGCAGATACACACTAGTGCAGATACACACTAGCGCAGATACACACTAGCGCAGATACAAACTAGCGCAGATACAAACTAGCACAGATACAAACTAGCGCAGATACACACTAGCACAGATACAAACTATTCTAGATACACACTAGTGCAGATACACACTAGCGCAGATAAACACTAGCACAGATAAAAACTAGCGCAGATACACACTAGCGCAGATACAAACTAGCACAGATACAAACTAGCGCAGATACACACCAGCGCAGATACACACTAGCGCAGATACAAACTAGCGCAGATACAAACTAGCACAGATTTGCACTAGCGCAGATACACACCAGCGCAGATACACACTAGCGCAGATACAAACTAGCACAGATGTGCACTAGCGCATATACACACTAGCGCAGATACACACTAGCGCAGATACAAACTAGCACAGATGTGCACTAGCGCATATACACACTAGCGCAGATACACACTAGCGCAGATACAAACTATTCCAGATACACACTAGTGCAGATACACACTAGCGCAGATACAAACTAGCGCAGATACAAACTAGCGCAGATACACACTAGCGCAGATACACACTAGTGCAGATACAAACTAGCGCAGATACAAACTATTCCAGATACACACTAGTGCAGATACACACTAGCGCAGATACAAACTATTCCAGATACACACTAGTGCAGATACACACTAGCGCAGATACAAACTATTCCAGATACACACTAGCGCAGATACACACTAGCGCAGATACAAACTATTCCAGATACACACTAGTGCAGATACACACTAGCGCAGATACAAACTAGCGCAGATACAAACTAGCACAGATGTGCACTAGCGCATATACACACTAGCGCAGATACACACTAGCGCAGATACAAACTATTCCAGATACGCACTAGTGCAGATACACACTAGTGCAGATACACACTAGCGCAGATACAAACTAGCGCAGATACAAACTAGCGCAGATACAAACTAGCGCAGATTTGCACTAGCGCAGATACAAACTATTCCAGATACACACTAGTGCAGATACACACTAGCGCAGATACAAACTAGCGCAGATACAAACTAGCGCAGATACACACTAGCGCAGATACAAACTAGCGCAGATACAAACTAGCACGGATTTGCACTAGCGCAGATACACACTAGCGCAGATACGCGGCCTCGGCCCACCTTACAGGACATGTTGGAACTTTTGTGGAGGAAACAGAAGCATCTCTTACTTAATCTGCAGGGTCGACAGTCACAGATCATCATCTAGTATCATCACAGCAGCGTTCTCTCGTTAATTCAGAGACATTTTTATTTATTTGCTTTTCAAAGATGATCTTGTTTATTAAGACAAACAGAACCTTTTTATTTATTTACTTGAGAGCTTTTTTTTTGTTAATTCAGAAAAACAATGTTTTTAGTAATTTCTGTAAAATGATTTCGTTAATTCAGAGAAACAGAAGAATTTGATTTCTTCAGGTGACTGTTACATGCTTCTGTATGTTTTAACGCAGGATGTTTAATGTCTCCTGGTGTTGTAGGACCTTTATCGTTAATGTGAAGCTGTTTCCAGTAAACTGCAACAGCATTCAGACGTTAAAGTCGGTCAGTGATTTGAGCTGAACACGTTCTGTCATGAGCAGGAAGAAAGCTTCCAGACTGCCAATGTCATCAAGAGTTTCTGCAGCTGCTTCTTCTGAAACCAACCGAAGCCCGACTCTGTGGACTCGTACTGTATTTGTGTCTTATGGGAATAACTGTCAGAGCAGTTCAAGGCAACCATTTGGAAATATATTCCAGCTCATCTGAAGCAATCAAGACATTTACAGCAAAGCTATCTCTACACGTCGGTCCTTCGTAATCAGCTTTTCTGCAGAAAGTCTTTTGCAGACGTAGTTGTAGCCTTGTACAGTTCAGATCAGTGTGAGATAAAAAATCTATGGTTTAATTCAAGGAAACACAAAGCTGTTACCAGTAAATGCTGCATGTAATACGGCCTTTTTTGGTATTTAAATAAAGGCTGTGAATCCCTCTTGTTTCCAGCTGTGGAGATCTTTAGCTGCAAACTGGATCTTCACACTTCAGTGGCTCATTCTCGTCACATTTCACAGGTCATGAGCTCTCACATTTGTTATTGTACTGGGGATAATAATAAAATCTATTCTTTCAATGTTCCAAATACCCAACAAATTATCAGAGGAAAAATGAGAAAAGAAAAAAGTCAGGTTAAAGAAGGTTATGATTTATGCCGTATGTTTCTGACCGTTAAAGCCCGTTCATACTGTACGGTAAATACGGACGCTTTCATCCGTATCCAGAGGTCGTTTCGTCCATCAGTATGTATGTATGAGAAAGAGCTTATGAATCTGGACTGCTCCGGACAAAACGGAGCAATACCACCGGAGATCGTGGCAGTCGTAGAGTCAGCGTTTACAGTTCACCCACTCATGAAAATCATCAAAGAGCAGGAAGAGGACATTTAAACGTCAAAAGTTTAAATTACTTTGACCACTTTTAAGTTGTTGGATATGCCACCACTGCATACACTCATTTTTTTCCGGCCTTTTCTGAAGTAGACGCAGCAAACAACCTCCTCTTCCAATGCCGTGTTCACGATGGTCAATGGTGGTAAATTTTGACACAACACTGCCCCCTAGAGGGTGTACGGAAAAAACATTCATGACAACGCTGAAACCGGACGGAGGAATGTAGGCCAGTAACGAAGACAACGTTTGGTACGGACGGGAAGATTTCATCTGTATCCAGAGGTATGAAAGATGCTATTGAACTCATGCCTCAACTGTACTCATGTCTCAACTGTACTCATGCCTCAACTGTACTCATGTCTCAACTGTACTCATGTCTCAACTGTACTCATGCCACAGCTGTACTCATGTCTCAACTGTACTCATGTCTCAACTGTACTCATGCCACAGCTGTACTCATGTCTCAACTGTACTCATGTCTCAACTGTACTCATGCCTCAACTGTACTCATGCCTCAGCTGTACTCATGCCTCAGCTGTACTCATGTCTCAACTGTACTCATGCCACAGCTGTACTCATGTCTCAACTGTACTCATGTCTCAACTGTACTCATGCCACAGCTGTACTCATGCCACAGCTGTACTCATGCCACAGCTGTACTCATGCCTCAACTGTACTCATGTCTTAACTGTACTCATGACACAGCTGTACTCATGTCTCAACTGTACTCATGCCACAGCTGTACTCATGCCACAGCTGTACTCATGTCTCAACTGTACTCATGCCTCAACTGTACTCATGTCTTAACTGTACTCATGCCACAGCTGTACTCATGCCTCAACTGTACTCATGTCTTAACTGTACTCATGACACAGCTGTACTCATGTCTCAACTGTACTCATGTCTTAACTGTACTCATGCCACAGCTGTACTCATGCCACAGCTGTACTCATGCCTCAACTGTACTCATGCCTCAGCTGTACTCATGCCACAGCTGTACTCATGCCACAGCTGTACTCATGCCACAGCTGTACTCATGCCTCAACTGTACTCATGTCTCAACTGTACTCATGCCACAGCTGTACTCATGCCTCAACTGTACTCATGCCTCAGCTGTACTCATGCCACAGCTGTACTCATGTCTCAACTGTACTCATGCCACAGCTGTACTCATGCCACAGCTGTACTCATGCCACAGCTGTACTCATGCCTCAACTGTACTCATGTCTCAGCTGTACTCATGCCTCAACTGTACTCATGCCACAGCTGTACTCATGCCTCAACTGTACTCATGCCTCAACTGTACTCATGCCTCAACTGTACTCATGTCTCAACTGTACTCATGCCTCAACTGTACTCGTGTCTCAGCTGTACTCATGTCTCAACTGTACTCATGCCTCAACTGTACTCATGCCACAGCTGTACTCATGTCTCAACTGTACTCATGTCTCAACTGTACTCATGTCTCAACTGTACTCATGCCTCAACTGTACTCATGCCACAGCTGTACTCATGTCTCAACTGTACTCATGTCTCAACTGTACTCATGCCTCAACTGTACTCATGCCTCAACTGTACTCATGTCTCAGCTGTACTCATGTCTCAGCTGTACTCATGTCCTAACTGTACTCATGTCTCAACTGTACTCATGTCTCAACTGTACTCATGCCTCAACTGTACTCATGTCTCAACTGTACTCATGTCTCAACTGTACTCATGCCTCAACTGTACTCATGTCTCAACTGTACTCATGTCTCAACTGTACTCATGTCTCAGCTGTACTCATGTCTCAACTGTACTCATGCCTCAACTGTACTCATGTCTCAACTGTACTCATGTCTCAACTGTACTCATGCCTCAACTGTACTCATGTCTCAACTGTACTCATGTCTCAACTGTACTCATGCCACAGCTGTACTCATGCCTCAACTGTACTCATGCCTCAACTGTACTCATGCCACAGCTGTACTCATGTCTCAACTGTACTCATGTCTCAACTGTACTCATGCCTCAGCTGTACTCATGTCTCAGCTGTACTCATGCCACAGCTGTACTCATGCCACAGCTGTACTCATGCCACAGCTGTACTCATGTCTCAACTGTACTCATGTCTCAACTGTACTCATGTCTCAACTGTACTCATGCCTCAACTGTACTCATGCCACGGCTGTACTCATGCCTCAACTGTACTCATGTCTCAACTGTACTAATGCCTCAACTGTACTCATGCCTCAACTGTACTCATGCCACAGCTGTACTCATGTCTCAACTGTACTCATGTCTCAACTGTACTCATGCCTCAACTGTACTCATGCCACAGCTGTACTCATGTCTCAACTGTACTCATGCCACAACTGTACTCATGCCTCAACTGTACTCATGCCTCAACTGTACTCATGCCACAGCTGTACTCATGTCTCAACTGTACTCATGTCTCAACTGTACTCATGCCTCAACTGTACTCATGCCACAGCTGTACTCATGCCACAGCTGTACTCATCCCAACTTACTCATGCCTCAACTGTACTCATGCCTCAACTGTACTCATGCCTCAACTGTACTCATGTCTCAACTGTACTCATGCCTCAGCTGTACTCATGCCACAGCTGTACTCATGCCACAGCTGTACTCATGTCTCAACTGTACTCATGTCTCAACTGTACTCATGTCTCAACTGTACTCATGCCTCAACTGTACTCATGCCACGGCTGTACTCATGCCTCAGCTGCACTAATGCCTCAACTGTACTCATGCCTCAACTGTACTCATGCCACAGCTGTACTCATGTCTCAACTGTACTCATGTCTCAACTGTACTCATGTCTCAACTGTACTAATGCCTCAACTGTACTCATGCCTCAACTGTACTCATGCCACAGCTGTACTCATGTCTCAACTGTACTCATGCCTCAACTGTACTCATGCCTCAACTGTACTCATGCCACAGCTGTACTCATGTCTCAACTGTACTCATGTCTCAACTGTACTTATGCCTCAACTGTACTCATGCCTCAACTGTACTCATGCCACAGCTGTACTCATGTCTCAACTGTACTCATGCCTCAACTGTACTCATGCCTCAACTGTACTCATGCCACAGCTGTACTCATGTCTCAACTGTACTCATGTCTCAGCTGTACTCATGTCTCAGCTGTACTCATGTCTCAGCTGTACTCATGTCTCAACTGTACTCATGTCTCAACTGTACTCATGTCTCAGCTGTACTCATGTCTCAGCTGTACTCATGTCTCAACTGTACTCATGCCTCAACTGTACTCATGCCACAGCTGTACTCATGCCTCAACTGTACTCATGCCTCAACTGTACTCATGTCTCAACTGTACTCATGTCTCAACTGTACTCATGTCTTAACTGTACTCATTCCACAGCTGTACTCATGTCTCAACTGTACTTATGCCTTAACTGTACTCATGCCTCAACTGTACTCATGCCTCAACTGTACTCATGTCTCAACTGTACTCATGCCTCAACTGTACTCATGTCTCAACTGTACTCATGCCTCAACTGTACTCATGTCTCAATTGTACTCATGTCTCAACTGTACTCATGTCTTAACTGTACTCATGTCTCAACTGTACTCATGCTTCAACTGTACTCATGTCTTAACTGTACTCATGTCTCAACTGTACTCATGCTTCAACTGCACTCATGTCTCAACTGTACTCATGTCTCAATTGTACTCATGCCTCAACTGTACTCATGTCTCAATTGTACTCATGCCTCAACTGTACTCATGTCTCAATTGTACTCATGCCACAGCTGTACTCATGCCTCAACTGTACTCATGCCTCAACTGTACTCATGCCTCAACTGTACTCATGCCACAGCTGTACTCATGTCTCAACTGTACTTATGCCTTAACTGTACTCATGTCTTAACTGTACTCATGTCTTAACTGTACTCATGCCACAGCTGTACTCATGTCTCAACTGTACTCATGTCTTAACTGTACTCATGCCACAGCTGTACTCATGTCTCAACTGTACTTATGCCTTAACTGTACTCATGTCTTAACTGTACTCATGACACAGCTGTACTCATGTCTTAACTGTACTCATGCCTCAACTGTACTCATGCCTCAACTGTACTCATTTCTCAATTGTACTCATGCCTCAACTGTACTCATGTCTCAATTGTACTCATGTCTCAATTGTACTCATGCCTCAACTGTACTCATGTCTCAATTGTACTCATGTGTTAACTGTACTCATGTCTCAACTGTACTCATGCCTCAACTGTACTCATGCCTCAGCTGTACTCATGCCACAGCTGTACTCATGTCTCAACTGTACTCATGCCTCAACTGTACTCATGCCACAGCTGTACTTATGCCTCAACTGTACTCATGCCTCAACTGTACTCATGCCTCAACTGTACTAATGCCTCAACTGTACTCATGTCTCAACTGTACTCATGCCTCAGCTGTACTCATGCCACAGCTGTACTCATGCCACAGCTGTACTCATGTCTCAACTGTACTCATGTCTCAACTGTACTCATGCCTCAACTGTACTCATGTCTAAACTGTACTCATGCCTCAACTGTACTCATGCCTCAACTGTACTCATTTCTCAATTGTACTCATGCCTCAACTGTACTCATGTCTCAATTGTACTCATGTCTCAATTGTACTCATGCCTCAACTGTACTCATGTCTCAATTGTACTCATGTGTTAACTGTACTCATGTCTCAACTGTACTCATGCCTCAACTGTACTCATGCCTCAGCTGTACTCATGCCACAGCTGTACTCATGTCTCAACTGTACTCATGCCTCAACTGTACTCATGCCACAGCTGTACTTATGCCTCAACTGTACTCATGCCTCAACTGTACTCATGCCTCAACTGTACTCATGTCTCAACTGTACTCATGTCTCAACTGTACTCATGCCTCAGCTGTACTCATGCCTCAGCTGTACTCATGCCACAACTGTACTCATGTCTCAACTGTACTCATATCTCAACTGTACTCATGTCTCAACTGTACTCATGCCTCAACTGTACTCATGCCACAGCTGTACTCATGTCTCAGCTGTACTAATGCCTCAACTGTACTCATGCCTCAACTGTACTCATGCCACAGCTGTACTCATGCCACAGCTGTACTCATGTCTCAACTGTACTCATGTCTCAACTGTACTCATGTCTCAACTGTACTAATGCCTCAACTGTACTCATGCCTCAACTGTACTCATGCCACAGCTGTACTCATGTCTCAACTGTACTCATGCCTCAACTGTACTCATGCCTCAACTGTACTCATGCCACAGTTGTACTCATGTCTCAACTGTACTCATGTCTCAACTGTACTTATGCCTCAACTGTACTCATGCCTCAACTGTACTCATGCCACAGCTGTACTCATGTCTCAACTGTACTAATGTCTCAACTGTACTCATGTCTCAACTGTACTCATGTCTCAACTGTACTCATGCCACAGCTGTACTCATGTCTCAACTGTACTCATGCCTCAACTGTACTCATGCCTCACCTGTACTCATGTCTCAACTGTACTCATGTCTTAACTGTACTCATGTCTTAACTGTACTCATGCCACAGCTGTACTCATGCCTCAACTGTACTCATGTCTAAACTGTACTCATGCCTCAACTGTACTCATGCCTCAACTGTACTCATGTCTCAACTGTACTCATGTCTCAACTGTACTCATGTCTCAACTGTACTCATGCCTCAACTGTACTCATGTCTCAATTGTACTCATGCCTTAACTGTACTCATGTCTCAACTGTACTCATGTCTTAACTGTACTCATGTCTCAACTGTACTCATGCCTCAACTGTACTCATGTCTCAACTGTACTCATGTCTCAACTGCACTCATGCCACAGCTGTACTCATGTCTTTACTGTACTCATGCCTCAACTGTACTCAGGCCTCAACTGTACTCATGTCTTTACTGTACTCATGCCTCAACTGTACTCATGTCTCAACTGTACTCATGTCTTAACTGTACTCATGCCTCAACTGTACTCGTGCCTCAACTGTACTCATGTCTCAACTGTACTCATGCCTCAACTGTACTCAGGCCTCAACTGTACTCAAGTTTTAACTGTACTCATACCTTAACTGTACTCATGTCTTAACTGTACTCATGCCACAGCTGTACTCATGCCTCAACTGTACTCATGTCTCAACTGTACTCATGTCTTAACTGTACTCATGCCTCAACTGTACTCATGCCTCAACTGTACTCATGTCTCAATTGTACTCATGTCTCAACTGTACTCATGCCTCAACTGTACTCATGTCTCAATTGTACTCATGTCTTAACTGTACTCATGCCACAGCTGTACTCATGTCTCAACTGTACTCATGTCTTAACTGTACTCATGCCTCAACTGTACTCATGTCTCAATTGTACTCATGCCTCAACTGTACTCATGCCTCAACTGTACTCATTCCTCAACTGTACTCATGCCTCAACTGTACTCATGTCTCAACTGTTCTCAACTGTACTCATGCCTCAACTGTACTCATGTCTCAACTGTTTTTATGCCTCAACTGTACTCATGTCTCAACTGTACTCATGTCTTAACTGTACTCATGCCACAGCTGTACTCATGTCTCAACTGTACACATGCCTCAACTGTACTCATGTCCCAACTGTTTTTATGCCTCAACTGTACTCATGTCTCAACTGTACTCATGTCTTAACTGTACTCATGCCACAGCTGTACTCATGTCTCAACTGTACACATGCCTCAACTGTACTCATGTCTCAACTGTTTTCATGCCTCAACTGTACTCATGTCTCAACTGTACTCATGTCTTAACTGTACACATGCCACAGCTGTACCCATGCCTCAACTGTACTCATGTCTCAACTGTACACATGCCTCAACTGTACTCATGTCCCAACTGTTTTTATGCCTCAACTGTACTCATGTCTCAACTGTACTCATGTCTTAACTGTACTCATGCCACAGCTGTACTCATGTCTTAACTGTACTCATGCCTCAACTGTACTCATGTCTCAACTGTTTTTATGCCTCAACTGTACTCATGTCTCAACTGTACTCATGCCTCAACTGTACTCATGCCACAGCTGTACTCATGTCTCAACTGTACCCATGCCTCAACTGTACTCATGTCTCAACTGTACTCATGTCTTAACTGTACTCGCACCATCACCATGGCGACGGCTGAAGTCACGCACCATCACCATCGCGACGGCTGAAATCACGCACCGTCACCATGGCGACGGCTGAAGTCACGCACCGTCACCATGGCAACGGCTGAATTCACGCAGCATCACCATGGCGACGGCTGAAGTCACGCACCGTCACCATGGCAACGGCTGAATTCACGCAGCATCACCATGGCGACGGCTGAAGTCACGCACCGTCACCATGGCAACGGCTGAATTCACGCAGCATCACCATGGCGACGGCTGAAGTCCCGCAGTGTCACCATGGCGATGGTTAGAATCACGCAGCATCACCATGGCGACGGCTGAAGTCATGCGGTGTTACCATGGTGACGGCTGAAGTCACGCAGCATCATCATGGCGACAGCTGAAGTCGCGCAGTGTCACCATGGCGATGGTTAGAGTCAAGCAGCATCACCATGGCGACGGCTGAAGTCGTGCAGTGTCACCGTGGCGACGGTTGAAGTCGCAGCGTGAGCCAGAAGCACGCTGTAGCAGCTCTACTCTAAATATTGGTGCCGAGTCTGTTTGTGACAGAGCAGCTTCCAGAATCATCTCATTGGTTCAGACAGGAGGAAATCAGATGTGGAAGTAGCAGAAAGCATCCAGTAACTTTCAAAATAAAAGCTCCTGCAGGTTTACGATCTTTCATCAAACGTTACATCACCAGTGATACCAGGTTAAATGTTTATCAGAGGGTCTCAGCAGTTTTTATTTTCATAACATTAAATAAATGATTTTATAAACTGCTGGGAGTCGGTTCAGCAGGTGCTGATCATCTTTTCTTGTTCATACATTTATACTGCAGATGTTGTGGACTTGAATGTGTATTTAGGTCCTGATGTCACATTTCTTCAGTGTTTTTTATGTTTACTGTATTTTCAGAACTACTGAAGGAAACAGTTATTGTCATGGTTCCTCCCCTGATTGCCTGAACTGATTGGCTCACCAGCTCCACCTGTGTCATCAGCCTCCCTCACTTGAGGGCAGTTTATAACCACCTTCCCTCCCTCAGGTTTTGCCAGATTGTCTCAGTCCTTTTATCTGCACACTACTTGAGCCTGCATCTGAGTTCCTCATCACCCTCTCATCAGTATGATCTGGCCAGAATGGACTCAGCAGGCTCGGATCCAGTCAAACAGGCTCTCCAAAGGCAGGGCGTCCACCTTCGCCAGCAGGAGGAAGGCTTGGCTCTCCTGCATGGAAACATCAAGAGGTTTGTGGGCCATCAGGAGAAGATGATGACTACGGTGGGGGAGCAGATCTCTCAGCTTGCTGACCAGCTTCAACAACTCTCTTCACCACCATCACAGACTCCACCTGACTCACTGGCTTTAGCAGGTCTTTCACCAGCTATAAAGGACTTATTGATCCCTGTGGAGCTTCCTGCTTCATTGGATGAGGTAATTGCCCTCGTTGTGAAGATAGATAAAAGACTTGCAGAAAGACAGAAGGAGGGGGCTCAGTCAGGCCCCCATTCCGGCCTGCTGAGGCTCCCACCTGCCTCATCTTCAAGCCAACCACCACTGGATACACTTCCCTCTCCAGGCCTTGCCTCCTCGTCCCAACCTTCAGCTGAGCCCATGCAGCTGGGGAGGATGAGATTGACCCCTGAAGAGCGTCAGCGCCGCATTCGAGAGGGTGAATGCATCTACTGCGCTCAGCTTGGCCATTTCATCACTGCCTGCCCTGCCCGGAAGCAGACTTTATCTAACAAAGGACGGGTTTTTGGTTAGCCCCACAAGTTTGAGCAACAACTCCAGGCCTGCTGTGTCAAACCTTAACTTCTTCTGCAAGTGGTGCTGGTGGATTCATGCGCTGATTCTTGTTTAATAGATGCACAACTCGCCAGGGACTTGCAACTCAAACTGCTTCCACTTGACGTCCCCCTTACTGCTACTGCTTTTTGGATGGTCGTCTGCTCTGGCGAGTAACCCACCGCACCACCCTGCTATGGCTAACCTTTCCCGATGGTCATAATGAATCGATTGATTTACATGTTGTTAATTGTCCTCGATAACCCTTGATTTTGGGGTTTTCGTGGCTAAGCCAGCATAATCCACACAGATTGGCTTACTGGCAAGATCCTGTCCTGGGGAAGGCATGTAACAAAGGTTGTTTTCCCAAGTCTACATTTGCTGCGGTCCAGGATGTATCACAGTCCCCCCCCAGACTCCGACTTCCCTGATTTGACTGGTGTTCCCCAGTGCTGTATGGACTTCAAAGATGTTTTTAACAAGACAAAAGCTACATCACCGCCCCCACATCGTGTCTATGATTCTGCCATTGACCTTCTTCCTGGACCTGTGCCTCCTAGAGGGCTTCTGTATTCGCTCTCTTCCCCAGAGACACAGGCTATGCAGGATTATGTGGACTCTTCTCTGAAGGCTGGCATTATCCGAACATCCTCCTCTCCAGCTGGAGCCGGGTTCTGTTTTTGTGGAGAAAAGGACAAGTCGCTGAGACCCTGCATTGATTACAGGGGCTCAACAACATCACCATAAAGAACAAGTACCCGCTTCCACTCATCACCTCTGCCGTTGAGCTGTTGCAGGGAGCTAAGATCTTTACCAAACTGGATCTGTGGAATGCTTACCACCTGGTCCGGATCCGTGAGGGGATGAGAGGAAGACTGCATTGAACACTCCTAGTGGTCACTATGAGTACCTGGTAATGCCCTTTGGTCTCACCAATGCCCCTGCTGTCTTCCAGGCTCTAGGGAACGATGTCCTTAAGACACACTGGTCCAGCACGTGCACCAGTGTTTGACGTTACTGGTCCAGCACGTGCACCAGTGTTTGACGTTACTGGTCCAGCACGTGCACCAGTGTTTGACGTTACTGGTCCAGCACGTGCACCAGTGTTTGACGTTACTGGTCCAGCACGTGCACCAGTGTTTGACGTTACTGGTCCAGCACATGCACCAGTGTTTGTTTGACGTTACTGGTCCAGCACGTGCACCAGTGTTTGTTTGACGTTACTGGTACAGCACGTGCACCAGTGTTTAACGTTACTGGTCCAGCACGTGCACCAGTGTTTGTTTGACGTTACTGGTCCAGCACGTGCACCAGTGTTTGTTTGACGTTACTGGTCCAGCACGTGCACCAGTGTTTGACGTTACTGGTCCAGCACATGCACCAGTGTTTGACGTTACTGGTCCAGCACGTGCACCAGTGTTTGTTTGACGTTACTGGTCCAGCACGTGCACCAGTGTTTGACGTTACTGGTCCAGCACGTGCACCAGTGTTTGACGTTACTGGTCCAGCATGTGCACCGGTGTTTGTTTGACGTTACTGGTCCAGCACGTGCACCAGTGTTTGACGTTACTGGTCCAGCACGTGCACCAGTGTTTGTTTGACGTTACTGGTCCAGCACGTGCACCAGTGTTTGGCGTTACTGGTCCAGCACGTGCACCAGTGTTTGGCGTTACTGGTACAGCACGTGCACCAGTGTTTGACGTTACTGGTCCAGCACATGCACCAGTGTTTGGCGTTACTGGTCCAGCACGTGCACCAGTGTTTGGCGTTACTGGTACAGCACGTGCACCAGTGTTTGGCGTTACTGGTCCAGCACGTGCACCAGTGTTTGACGTTACTGGTACAGCACGTGCACCAGTGTTTGACGTTACTGGTCCAGCACGTGCACCAGTGTTTGACGTTACTGGTCCAGCACATGCACCAGTGTTTGTTTGACGTTACTGGTCCAGCACGTGCACCAGTGCTGGTTTGACGTTACTGGTACAGCACGTGCACCAGTGTTTGGCGTTACTGGTCCAGCACATGCACCAGTGTTTGTTTGACGTTACTGGTCCAGCACGTGCACCAGTGCTGGTTTGACGTTACTGGTCCAGCACGTGCACCAGTGTTTGTTTGACGTTACTGGTCCAGCACGTGCACCAGTGTTTGACGTTACTGGTCCAGCACGTGCACCAGTGTTTGTTTGACGTTACTGGTCCAGCACGTGCACCAGTGCTGGTTTGACGTTACTGGTCCAGCACGTGCACCAGTGCTGGTTTGACGTTACTGGTACAGCACGTGCACCAGTGTTTGACGTTACTGGTCCAGCACGTGCACCAGTGCTGGTTTGACGTTACTGGTCCAGCACGTGCACCAGTGTTTGACGTTACTGGTCCAGCATGTGCACCAGTGTTTGACGTTACTGGTCCAGCACGTGCACCAGTGTTTGGCGTTACTGGTCCAGCACATGCACCAGTGTTTGACGTTACTGGTCCAGCACGTGCACCAGTGTTTGACGTTACTGGTCCAGCACGTGCACCAGTGTTTGGCGTTACTGGTCCAGCACGTGCACCAGTGTTTGACGTTACTGGTCCATCACGTGCACCAGTGTTTGTTTGACGTTACTGGTCCAGCACGTGCACCAGTGTTTGACGTTACTGGTCCAGCACGTGCACCAGTGTTTGTTTGACGTTACTGGTCCAGCGTGCACCAGTGCTGGTTTGACGTTACGGTCCAGCACGTGCACCAGTGTTTGTTTGGCGTTACTGGTCCAGCACGTGCACCAGTGCTGGTTTGACGTTACGGTCCAGCACGTGCACCAGTGTTTGACGTTACTGGTCCAGCACGTGCACCAGTGTTTGACGTTACTGGTCCAGCACGTGCACCAGTGTTTGTTTGACGTTACTGGTCCAGCACGTGCACCAGTGTTTGTTTGACGTTACTGGTACAGCACGTGCACCAGTGTTTGACGTTACTGGTCCAGCACGTGCACCAGTGTTTGACGTTACTGGTCCAGCACGTGCACCAGTGTTTGACGTTACTGGTCCAGCACGTACACCAGTGTTTGACGTTACTGGTCCAGCACGTGCACCAGTGTTTGACGTTACTGGTCCAGCACGTACACCAGTGTTTGACGTTACTGGTACAGCACGTGCACCAGTGTTTGACGTTACTGGTCCAGCACGTGCACCAGTGTTTGACGTTACTGGTCCAGCACGTGCACCAGTGTTTGACGTTACTGGTCCAGCACGTACACCAGTGTTTGACGTTACTGGTCCAGCACGTGCACCAGTGTTTGACGTTACTGGTACAGCACGTGCACCAGTGTTTGACATTACTGGTCCAGCACGTGCACCAGTGTTTGACGTTACTGGTCCAGCACGTGCACCAGTGTTTGACGTTACTGGTCCAGCACGTGCACCAGTGTTTGACGTTACTGGTACAGCACGTGCACCAGTGTTTGACGTTACTGGTCCAGCACGTGCACCAGTGTTTGACGTTACTGGTCCAGCACGTACACCAGTGTTTGACGTTACTGGTCCAGCACGTGCACCAGTGTTTGACGTTACTGGTACAGCACGTGCACCAGTGTTTGACATTACTGGTCCAGCACGTGCACCAGTGTTTGACGTTACTGGTCCAGCACGTGCACCAGTGTTTGTTTGACGTTACTGGTCCAGCACGTGCACCAGTGTTTGACGTTACTGGTCCAGCACGTGCACCAGGGTTTGTTTGACGTTACTGGTCCAGCACGTGCACCAGTGTTTGACGTTACTGGTCCAGCACGTGCACCAGTGTTTGTTTGACGTTACTGGTCCAGCACGTGCACCAGTGTTTGACGTTACTGGTCCAGCACGTGCACCAGTGTTTGACGTTACTGGTCCAGCACGTGCACCAGGGTTTGTTTGACGTTACTGGTCCAGCACGTGCACCAGTGTTTGACGTTACTGGTCCAGCACGTGCACCAGTGTTTGACGTTACTGGTCCAGCACGTGCACCAGTGTTTGACGTTACTGGTCCAGCACGTACACCAGTGTTTGACGTTACTGGTCCAGCACGTGCACCAGTGTTTGACGTTACTGGTCCAGCACGTACACCAGTGTTTGACGTTACCGGTACAGCACGTGCACCAGTGTTTGACGTTACCGGTACAGCACGTGCACCAGTGTTTGACGTTACTGGTCCAGCACGTGCACCAGTGTTTGACGTTACTGGTCCAGCACGTACACCAGTGTTTGACGTTACTGGTCCAGCACGTGCACCAGTGTTTGACGTTACTGGTCCAGCACGTGCACCAGTGTTTGACGTTACTGGTCCAGCACGTGCACCAGTGTTTGGCGTTACTGGTCCAGCACGTGCACCAGTGTTTGGCGTTACTGGTCCAGCACGTGCACCAGTGTTTGACATTACTGGTCCAGCACGTGCACCAGTGTTTGACGTTACTGGTCCAGCACGTGCACCAGTGTTTGACGTTACTGGTCCAGCACGTGCACCAGTGTTTGACGTTACTGGTCCAGCACGTGCACCAGTGTTTGACGTTACTGGTCCAGCACGTGCACCAGTGTTTGACGTTACTGGTCCAGCACGTGCACCAGTGTTTGGCGTTACTGGTCCAGCACGTGCACCAGTGTTTGACGTTACTGGTACAGCACGTGCACCAGTGTTTGACGTTACTGGTCCAGCACGTGCACCAGTGTTTGACGTTACTGGTCCAGCACGTGCACCAGTGTTTGTTTGACGTTACTGGTCCAGCACGTGCACCAGTGTTTGACGTTACTGGTCCAGCACGTGCACCAGTGTTTGACGTTACTGGTCCGGCACGTGCACCAGTGTTTGTTTGACGTTACTGGTCCAGCACGTGCACCAGTGTTTGACGTTACTGGTCCAGCACGTGCACCAGTGTTTGTTTGACATTACTGGTCCAGCACGTGCACCAGTGTTTGACGTTACTGGTCCAGCACATGCACCAGTGTTTGACATTACTGGTCCAGCACGTGCACCAGTGTTTGACGTTACTGGTCCAGCACATGCACCAGTGTTTGTTTGACGTTACTGGTCCAGCACGTGCACCAGTGTTTGTTTGACGTTACTGGTACAGCACGTGCACCAGTGTTTGACGTTACTGGTCCAGCACGTGCACCAGTGTTTGACGTTACTGGTCCAGCACGTGCACTGGGGTTTGACGTTACTGGTCCAGCACGTGCACCAGTGTTTGACGTTACTGGTCCAGCACGTGCACCAGTGTTTGACGTTACTGGTACAGCACGTGCACCAGTGTTTGTTTGACGTTACTGGTCCAGC
>JALJCO010009607.1:0-17500 GCA_023101725.1 Atherinomorus stipes | reverse complement strand
CATTAGTGTCACTTCCACTTGTCGCCAGAGGGGTTGAACTTCTGGAAAAAAGTTGGAACTGCTGCATCTTCAAGGAAGCAGTCAAATCCATCAACATTCACTTCTTGAAACTGCTGCGTGAGCTGTTCCATCTAGTTTTCCATTAATAGAAAACAAGAGAAAAGGTGAAGCAGACCCGGCTCCCATCTACTGAAGGACTCTCAGATACAATAAAAAACACGTAGAAACACGAGCAGCGAGGAGATGTGGGATTATGAAGGATTAACAGAGCATTTCAGTGTGCATGTGCATGGGAACAAAGCGAGTAACCCTCAGTGGAAGCGTAGCGTCTGTACGTGTTGACACGGACCGGCTGCCTCCCAGTCTCATCTCTGTGTTTTGCTGTGAGGAAATGAAGCTCTGTTGAGACTCAGACTTGGATAAGAACTGTCTCAGCCATGCCCAAAATGCATCTGATCTAACTCCTAAAAACTAAAAAATGTCCTGAGGCTCCTGTTGAGGAGGAAAAAGATCCCAGTGATGAATCAGAGTTCATCCATCATCATTTGTGTGTGTAAGCCCGACTTAATGAAACTAAAACACAGCAGACCATCAGTTACACAAAACACCACCTCAGGATCGATATGCAGTTAGACAGCACGAGTGCGTGTACGGATGCGCACGTACGGGCTCGCCATGCACATGCACACAGAGTCAGGCACACGTTAGCCGTGCACACGTGCACTTAGTGCATTGATTGAGCTCCTGTCAGCCGTTTTCTCCATGAGCTGAATGGGCAGAGTGAGGGGCTGCAGTCCATCCTCACCCAACCTCCCCCATCTATCTGCCGAGTAATGATGCTCAACCAGTTCCTTTTTAATCTTTACTGCACTCACATCAGCGTGGTGAATAACTCACCGCCGTTAGTCACTACATCAGCGTGGTGAATAACTCACCGTCGTTAGTCACTACATCAGCGTGGTGGAAGAACTCACCGTCGTTAGTCACTACATCAGCGTGGTGAATAACTCACAGTCGTTAGTCACTACATCAGCGTTGTGAATAACTCACCGTCGTTAGTCACTACATCAGCGTGGTGGAAGAATTTGCCGTCGTTAGTCACTACATCAGCGTGGTGGAAGAACTCACCGTCGTTAGTCACTACATCAGCGTGGTGGAAGAACTCACCGTCGTTAGTCACTACATCAGCGTGGTGGAAGAACTCACCGTCGTTAGTCACTACATCAGCGTGGTGAATAACTCACCGCCGTTAGTCACTATATCAACGTGGTGGAAGAACTCACTGCCGTGAGTCACTACATCAGCGTGGTGGAAGAACTCGCCGTCGTTAGTCACTACATCAGCGTGGTGGAAGAACTCACCGTCGTTAGTCACTACATCAGCGTGGTGGAAGAACTCACTGCCGTGAGTCACTACATCAGCGTGGTGGAAGAACTCACCGTCGTTAGTCACTACATCAGCGTGGTGGAAGAACTCACTGCCGTGAGTCACTACATCAGCGTGGTGAATAACTCACCGTCGTTAGTCACTACATCAGCGTGGTGGAAGAACTCACCGTCGTTAGTCACTACATCAGCGTGGGGGAAGAACTCACCGTCGTTAGTCACTACATCAGCGTGGTGAATAACTCACCGTCGTTAGTCACTACATCAGCGTGGTGGAAGAACTCACCGTCGTTAGTCACTACATCAGCGTGGTGGAAGAACTCACCGTCGTTAGTCACTACATCAGCATGGTGGAAGAACTCACCGTCATTAGTCACTACATCAGCGTGGTGGAAGAACTCACCGTCGTTAGTCACTACATCAGCATGGTGGAAGAACTCACCGTCATTAGTCACTACATCAGTGTGGTGGAAGAACTCACCGTCGTTAGTCACTACATCAGCGTGGTGAATAACTCACCGTCGTTAGTCACTACATCAGCGTGGTGAATAACTCACCGTCGTTAGTCACTACATCAACGTGGTGGAAGAACTCGCCGTCGTTAGTCACTACATCAGCGTGGTGGAAGAACTCACCGTCATTAGTCACTACATCAGCGTGGTGAATAACTCACCGTCGTTAGTCACTACATCAGCGTGGTGGAAGAACTCACCGTCGTTAGTCACTACATCAGCGTGGTGGAAGAACTCACCATCGTTAGAACAAGAGAGAAATATGTTGTTGCAGCTGAAGAACACTGAAACAGAAACTCTTGTTGCAAAAATAAAGATGAGGGGGGAGATTTTGGTATTTCCTGTCTTCTTTGGCCAAATGTTCTTCGGTTGGACTCATATCTGCATCTTCGTAGGCTAGCCGGGTTATAAATGGCGCTGCTAGTGTTTTTGGTGTGATAGACCACCTTGTTCATAAGCAATGTGCTCTAATTTGTCTGCGACAGCTTTATTTGTTTAGTTTTATTATTTTTTTAAACAAAAATTGATATTTCATTTTACTAAATTATAATTTTGTAAATTTTTATTTCTTATTCCTTTTTTTAAAATTATTGTTAGTAGAATTGACGTAGTGAATTTAGTCTTTTCTTTAATGGAATAGGACGTAAACTTTCAAAGACAACTGTCACGTTCAGCTCAGGACGCAAGTCCGAGCCTCAGAGATCACTGCATCTGTCAATCAACAACCTGAGCAGTGACGCGTCTGATTGGCTGGATGTTGGGTGGAGAGGTTCATACGGGGCTGATGCTGCAGCAGGACCGTTGGCAGGCCGTGTTGCTGTAAATAAACTCTCACCAACAGCCTCATCATCCAGAATGATACGGTATGTTATTTTGTATCTGCTGCGATGATGACTGATCGTTAGTGCGATCTCTGTGCCCCCCCCCCGGCCCTTCGTGCCGAGCGTGATGGTGGAAGCGGAGACTCTGCTTTGACCTCGTCAGGGCAGCTTGTGAGGTCCCAGCATCTGCAGCATCTCTCTGATTGGACTGAAACGTCTTCCTGAGGGTCTTCAGAGCTTTCTTCTGCTTCGCTGCGTCAGAGGTTGAAAACCTTAATGAGGTCATATTATGCTTTGTGCATTTTCTTTTCCTCTCCTTTTAAATGTGTTGCACAGCTTTTTGTGCATGTCATGGTCTGCAGAGTTCAAAAGCCCAAGTCCACCCCCGAGGAAGTTTCTCCCTCCCACAGAGGCCAGTCTCTGTGTTTACATGCACGTTTAAATAGCACTCATGTTATAGCTCAGCTAGGACAAATAAGCTGTCTGCTCTCCTCCTGGTACACGAGCATCCAGCTACAGTTTTACTTTACAGATAAAAACAAGAGGTGAATTCACCCCTGCAGCAAACTGGTATCACGTCGAGCTTTGACAGCTTCCAGTTTCAGAAATGCTACAGGCAGAAATGAGATGCACACCATCCTTTTAGTTTAATCTGTTCTTACAGCCTTTCTCTTCTGCTACTTCCAGGTCAGAACCCCCAACAGCCAGGGCCGTTGCAACAAGGCAAGCAGCCCAAGTACACTCTGTTTGGGGGCCCTAAAATCCTTGAAACAGCCCTGCCCGCAGCAACTCTGAATGAGGAAGGAGGGGGGATATAAGTGGCTTTAAATGTGGCATGGGTGTTGTTCTGAGTTTTTACGAGGATTTTCACCACAACCATCTCCTAGTGAAGAAGAGAAAATCTCCAGTGATCAGCAGTTGATGGACCAGAATGCAGCAGAAGACCAGACCGGGTGCCTGGACCAGGATGAAGACCAGACCGGGTGTCACTCCTGTCGGCTAAGAACAGGAAACTGAGGCTACAATTCACACAGACTCACCATGATTGGACAATAGAAGATGGAGAAATGTTGCCTTGTCTGATGAGTCTCCATTTCTGCTCCATTTTCAGGTCCTCGGCTCAGAATCTGCCGGAAACATCACGAAAGCATGGATCCAGCCTGCTTGGATCAAGGCTTCAGGGTGCTGCTGGTGGAATGGGGGGGGGGGGGGGGGGGGGGGGGGGGGGGGGGCATCTTGGCATCCTGAGTAGAATGGGAGCATTTGGCTATCACTCGTGGCTATCACTCGTTGAGACTATCCGAGTCCTTCATGATGTCGGACACTAGTTGAGACTATCCGAGTCCTTCATGATGTCGGACGCTCGTTGAGACTATCCGAGTCCTTCATGGTTTCGGAAACTCGCTGAGACTATCCGAGTCCTTCATGATGTCGGACGCTCGTTGAGACTATCCGAGTCCTTCATGGTTTCGGAAACTCGCTGAGACTATCCGAGTCCTTCATGGTGTCAAACACTCGGTGAGACTATCCGAGTCCTTCATGGTTTCGGAAACTCGCTGAGACTATCCGAGTCCTTCATGGTTTCGGAAACTCGCTGAGACTATCCGAGTCCTTCATGATGTCGGACACTCGGTGAGACTATCCGAGTCCTTCATGATGTCGGACACTCGCTGAGACTATCCGAGTCCTTCATGGTTTCGGAAACTCGCTGAGACTATCCGAGTCCTTCATGATGTCGGACACTCGGTGAGACTATCCGAGTCCTTCATGATGTCGGACACTTGCTGAGACTATCCGAGTCCTTCATGATGTCGGACACTCGTTGAGACTATCCGAGTCCTTCATGATGTCGGACACTAGTTGAGACTATCCGAGTCCTTCATGATGTCGGACGCTCGTTGAGACTATCCGAGTCCGTCATGATGTCGGACACTCGTTGAGACTATCCGAGTCCTTCATGATGTCGGACACTCGTTGAGACTATCCGAGTCCTTCATGGTGTCGGACACTAGTTGAGACTATCCGAGTCCTTCATGATGTCGGACACTCGGTGAGACTATCCGAGTCCTTCATGATGTCGGACACTCGGTGAGACTATCCGAGTCCTTCATGGTGTCGGACACTCGGTGAGACTATCCGAGTCCTTCATGGTGTCGGACACTCGTTGAGACTATCCGAGTCCTTCATGGTGTCGGACACTCGCTGAGACTATCCGAGTCCTTCATGATGTCGGACACTCGTTGAGACTATCCGAGTCCTTCATGATGTCAGACACTCGGTGAGACTATCCGAGTCCTTCATGGTGTCGGACACTCGTTGAGACTATCCGAGTCCTTCATGATGTCGGACACTCGGTGAGACTATCCGAGTCCTTCATGGTGTCGGACACTCGTAGAGACTATCCGAGTCCTTCATGGTGTCGGACACTCGTAGAGACTATCCGAGTCCTTCATGATGTAGGACATTCGCTGAGACTATCCGAGTCCTTCATGGTGTCGGACACTCGTAGAGACTATCCGAGTCCTTCATGATGTAGGACACTCGGTGAGACTATCCGAGTCCTTCATGGTGTCGGACACTCGGTGAGACTATCCGAGTCCTTCATGGTGTCGGACACTCGTTGAGACTATCCGAGTCCTTCATGGTGTCGGACACTCGCTGAGACTATCCGAGTCCTTCATGATGTCGGACACTCGCTGAGACTATCCGAGTCCTTCATGATGTCAGACACTCGGTGAGACTATCCGAGTCCTTCATGGTTTCGGAAACTCGCTGAGACTATCCGAGTCCTTCATGATGTCGGACGCTCGTTGAGACTATCCGAGTCCTTCATGGTTTCGGAAACTCGCTGAGACTATCCGAGTCCCTTCATGGTGTCAAACACTCGGTGAGACTATCCGAGTCCTTCATGGTTTCGGAAACTCGCTGAGACTATCCGAGTCCTTCATGGTTTCGGAAACTCGCTGAGACTATCCGAGTCCTTCATGATGTCGGACACTCGGTGAGACTATCCGAGTCCTTCATGATGTCGGACACTCGCTGAGACTATCCGAGTCCTTCATGGTTTCGGAAACTCGCTGAGACTATCCGAGTCCTTCATGATGTCGGACACTCGGTGAGACTATCCGAGTCCTTCATGATGTCGGACACTTGCTGAGACTATCCGAGTCCTTCATGATGTCGGACACTCGTTGAGACTATCCGAGTCCTTCATGATGTCGGACACTAGTTGAGACTATCCGAGTCCTTCATGATGTCGGACGCTCGTTGAGACTATCCGAGTCCGTCATGATGTCGGACACTCGTTGAGACTATCCGAGTCCTTCATGATGTCGGACACTCGTTGAGACTATCCGAGTCCTTCATGGTGTCGGACACTAGTTGAGACTATCCGAGTCCTTCATGATGTCGGACACTCGGTGAGACTATCCGAGTCCTTCATGATGTCGGACACTCGGTGAGACTATCCGAGTCCTTCATGGTGTCGGACACTCGGTGAGACTATCCGAGTCCTTCATGGTGTCGGACACTCGTTGAGACTATCCGAGTCCTTCATGGTGTCGGACACTCGCTGAGACTATCCGAGTCCTTCATGATGTCGGACACTCGTTGAGACTATCCGAGTCCTTCATGATGTCAGACACTCGGTGAGACTATCCGAGTCCTTCATGGTGTCGGACACTCGTTGAGACTATCCGAGTCCTTCATGATGTCGGACACTCGGTGAGACTATCCGAGTCCTTCATGGTGTCGGACACTCGTAGAGACTATCCGAGTCCTTCATGGTGTCGGACACTCGTAGAGACTATCCGAGTCCTTCATGATGTAGGACATTCGCTGAGACTATCCGAGTCCTTCATGGTGTCGGACACTCGTAGAGACTATCCGAGTCCTTCATGATGTAGGACACTCGCTGAGACTATCCGAGTCCTTCATGATGTCAGACACTCGGTGAGACTATCCGAGTCCTTCATGGTGTCGGACACTCGTTGAGACTATCCGAGTCCTTCATGATGTCGGACACTCGCTGAGACTATCCGAGTCCTTCATGGTGTCGGACACTCGTAGAGACTATCCGAGTCCTTCATGGTGTCGGACACTCGTAGAGACTATCCGAGTCCTTCATGATGTAGGACACTCGCTGAGACTATCCGAGTCCTTCATGGTGTCAGACACTCATTGAGACTATCCGAGTCCTTCATGATGTGGGACACTCGTTGAGACTATCCGAGTCCTTCATGATGTGGGACACTCGTTGAGACTATCTGAGTCCTTCATGGTGTCGGACACTCGTTGAGACTATCCGAGACCTTCATGATGTCGGACACTCGTTGAGACTATCCGAGTCCTTCATGATGTCGGACACTCGTTGAGACTATCTGAGTCCTTCACGATGTCGGACACTCGTTGAGACTATCCGAGTCCTTCATGGTGTCGGACACTCGTTGAGACTATCCGAGTCCTTCATGATGTCGGACACTAGTTGAGACTATCCGAGTCCTTCATGATGTCGGACACTCGCTGAGACTATCCGAGTCCTTCATGATGTCGGACACTCGGTGAGACTATCCGAGTCCTTCATGGTGTCGGACACTCGGTGAGACTATCCGAGTCCTTCATGGTGTCGGACACTCGTTGAGACTATCCGAGTCCTTCATGGTGTCGGACACTCGCTGAGACTATCCGAGTCCTTCATGATGTCGGACACTCGCTGAGACTATCCGAGTCCTTCATGATGTCAGACACTCGGTGAGACTATCCGAGTCCTTCATGGTGTCGGACACTCGTTGAGACTATCCGAGTCCTTCATGATGTCGGACACTCGGTGAGACTATCCGAGTCCTTCATGGTGTCGGACACTCGTATAGACTATCCGAGTCCTTCATGGTGTCGGACACTCGTAGAGACTATCCGAGTCCTTCATGATGTAGGACACTCGCTGAGACTATCCGAGTCCTTCATGATGTCGGACACTAGTTGAGCCTATCCGAGTCCTTCATGATGTCGGACACTCGTTGAGACTATCAGAGTCCTTCATGATGTCGGACACTCGTAGAGACTATCCGAGTCCTTCATGATGTCGGACACTCGTTGAGACTATCAGAGTCCTTCATGATGTCGGACACTCGTAGAGACTATCCGAGTCCTTCATGGTGTCAGACACTCATTGAGACTATCCGAGTCCTTCATGATGTGGGACACTCGTTGAGACTATCCGAGTCCTTCATGATGTGGGACACTCGTTGAGACTATCTGAGTCCTTCATGGTGTCGGACACTCGTTGAGACTATCCGAGACCTTCATGATGTCGGACACTCGTTGAGACTATCCGAGTCCTTCATGATGTCGGACACTCGTTGAGACTATCTGAGTCCTTCACGATGTCGGACACTCGTTGAGACTATCCGAGTCCTTCATGGTGTCGGACACTCGTTGAGACTATCCGAGTCCTTCATGATGTCGGACACTAGTTGAGACTATCCGAGTCCTTCATGATGTCGGACACTCGCTGAGACTATCCGAGTCCTTCATGATGTCGGACACTCGGTGAGACTATCCGAGTCCTTCATGTTGTCGGACGCTCGCTGAGACTATCCGAGTCCTTCATGATGTCGGACACTCGTTGAGACTATCCGAGTCCTTCATGGTGTCAGACACTCGCTGAGACTATCCGAGTCCTTCATGATGTCGGACATTCGCTGAGACTATCCGAGTCCTTCATGATGTCGGACACTCGTTGAGACTATCCGAGTCCTTCATGATGTCGGACACTCGGTGAGACTATCCGAGTCCTTCATGATGTCGGACACTGCTGAGACTATCCGAGTCCTTCATGGTGTCGGACACTCGGTGAGACTATCCGAGTCCTTCGTGATGTCGGACGCTCGCTGAAACTATCCGAGTCCTTCGTGGTGTCGGACACTCGGTGAGACTATCCGAGTCCTTCATGGTGTCGGACACTCGGTGAGACTATCCGAGTCCTTCATGGTGTCGGACACTCGTTGAGACTATCCGAGTCCTTTATGGTGTTGGACACTCGTAGAGACTATCCGAGTCCTTTATGGTGTCGGACACTCGTTGAGACTATCCGAGTCCCTTCATGGTGTCGGACACTCGTTGAGACTATCCGAGTCCTTCATGGTGTCGGACACTCGTAGAGACTATCCGAGTCCTTCATGGTGTCGGACACTCGTTGAGACTATCCGAGTCCTTTATGGTGTCGGACACTCGTAGAGACTATCCGAGTCCTTCATGATGTAGGACACTCGCTGAGACTATCCGAGTCCTTCATGATGTCGGACACTAGTTGAGACTATCCGAGTCCTTCATGATGTCGGACGCTCGTTGAGACTATCCGAGTCCTTCATGATGTCGGACACTCGCTGAGACTATCCGAGTCCTTCATGATGTCGGACACTCGGTGAGACTATCCGAGTCCTTCATGGTTTCGGAAACTCGCTGAGACTATCCGAGTCCTTCATGATGTCGGACACTCGTTGAGACTATCTGAGTCCTTCACGATGTCGGACACTCGTTGAGACTATCCGAGTCCTTCACGGTGTCGGACACTCGTTGAGACTATCCGAGTCCTTCATGATGTCGGACACTAGTTGAGACTATCCGAGTCCTTCATGATGTCGGACACTCGGTGAGACTATCCGAGTCCTTCATGATGTCGGACACTCGGTGAGACTATCCGAGTCCTTCATGTTGTCGGACGCTCGCTGAGACTATCCGAGTCCTTCATGATGTCGGACACTCGTTGAGACTATCCGAGTCCTTCATGGTGTCAGACACTCGCTGAGACTATCCGAGTCCTTCATGATGTCGGACATTCGCTGAGACTATCCGAGTCCTTCATGATGTCGGACACTCGTTGAGACTATCCGAGTCCTTCATGATGTCGGACACTCGTTGAGACTATCCGAGTCCTTCATGATGTCGGACACTCGGTGAGACTATCCGAGTCCTTCATGATGTCGGACACTCGTTGAGACTATCCGAGTCCTTCATGGTGTCGGACACTCGGTGAGACTATCCGAGTCCTTCGTGATGTCGGACGCTCGCTGAAACTATCCGAGTCCTTCGTGGTGTCGGACACTCGGTGAGACTATCCGAGTCCTTCATGGTGTCGGACACTCGGTGAGACTATCCGAGTCCTTCATGGTGTCGGACACTCGTTGAGACTATCCGAGTCCTTTATGGTGTCGGACACTCGTAGAGACTATCCGAGTCCTTTATGGTGTCGGACACTCGTTGAGACTATCCGAGTCCTTCATGGTGTCGGACACTCGTTGAGACTATCCGAGTCCTTCATGGTGTCGGACACTCGTAGAGACTATCCGAGTCCTTCATGGTGTCGGACACTCGTTGAGACTATCCGAGTCCTTTATGGTGTCGGACACTCGTAGAGACTATCCGAGTCCTTCATGATGTAGGACACTCGCTGAGACTATCCGAGTCCTTCATGATGTCGGACACTAGTTGAGACTATCCGAGTCCTTCATGATGTCGGACGCTCGTTGAGACTATCCGAGTCCTTCATGATGTCGGACACTCGCTGAGACTATCCGAGTCCTTCATGATGTCGGACACTCGGTGAGACTATCCGAGTCCTTCATGGTTTCGGAAACTCGCTGAGACTATCCGAGTCCTTCATGATGTCGGACACTCGGTGAGACTATCCGAGTCCTTCATGATGTCAGACACTCGCTGAGACTATCCGAGTCCTTCATGGTTTCGGAAACTCGCTGAGACTATCCGAGTCCTTCATGATGTCGGACACTCGGTGAGACTATCCGAGTCCTTCATGATGTCGGACACTCGCTGAGACTATCCGAGTCCTTCATGATGTCGGACACTCGTTGAGACTATCCGAGTCCTTCATGATGTCGGACACTAGTTGAGACTATCCGAGTCCTTCATGATGTCGGACGCTCGTTGAGACTATCCGAGTCCTTCATGATGTCGGACACTCGGTGAGACTATCCGAGTCCTTCATGATGTCGGACACTCGTTGAGACTATCCGAGTCCTTCATGATGTCGGACACTCGTTGAGACTATCCGAGTCCTTCATGATGTCGGACACTCGGTGAGACTATCCGAGTCCTTCATGATGTCGGACACTCGGTGAGACTATCCGAGTCCTTCATGGTGTCGGACACTCGGTGAGACTATCCGAGTCCTTCATGGTGTCGGACACTCGTTGAGACTATCCGAGTCCTTCATGGTGTCGGACACTCGCTGAGACTATCCGAGTCCTTCATGATGTCGGACACTCGCTGAGACTATCCGAGTCCTTCATGATGTCGGACACTCGTTGAGACTATCCGAGTCCTTTATGGTGTCGGACACTCGTAGAGACTATCCGAGTCCTTTATGGTGTCGGACACTCGTTGTGACTATCCGAGTCCTTCATGGTGTCGGACACTCGTAGAGACTATCCGAGTCCTTCATGGTGTCGGACACTCGTAGAGACTATCCGAGTCCTTCATGGTGTAGGACACTCGCTGAGACTATCCGAGTCCTTCATGATGTCGGACACTAGTTGAGACTATCCGAGTCCTTCATGGTGTCGGACACTCGTAGAGACTATCCGAGTCCTTCATGATGTAGGACACTCGCTGAGACTATCCGAGTCCTTCATGATGTCGGACACTAGTTGAGACTATCCGAGTCCTTCATGATGTCGGACGCTCGTTGAGACTATCCGAGTCCTTCATGATGTCGGACACTCGTTGAGACTATCCGAGTCCTTCATGATGTCGGACACTCGTAGAGACTATCCGAGTCCTTCATGGTGTCAGACACTCGTTGAGACTATCCGAGTCCTTCATGATGTCGGACACTCGTTCAGACTATCCGAGTCCTTCATGATGTCGGACACTCGTTGAGACTATCCGAGTCCTTCATGATGTCAGACACTCGCTGAGACTATCCGAGTCCTTCATGATGTCGGACGCTCGTTGAGACTATCCGAGTCCTTCATGATGTCGGACACTCGTAGAGACTATCCGAGTCCTTCATGATGTCGGACACTCGTAGAGACTATCCGAGTCCTTCATGATGTCGGACACTCGTTCAGACTATCCGAGTCCTTCATGGTGTCGGACACTCGTTGAGACTATCCGAGTCCTTCATGATGTCAGACACTCGCTGAGACTATCCGAGTCCTTCATGATGTCGGACACTCGTTGAGACTATCCGAGTCCTTCATGATGTCGGACACTCGTTGAGACTATCCGAGTCCTTCATGGTGTCGGACACTCGTTGAGACTATCCGAGTCCTTCATGGTGTCGGACACTCGTTGAGACTATCCGAGTCCTTCATGGTGTCGGACACTCGTTGAGACGATCCGAGTCCTTCATGGTGTCGGACACTCGTTGAGACTATCCGAGTCCTTCATGGTGTCGGACACTCGTTGAGACTATCAGAGTCCTTCATGGTGTCGGACACTCGTTGAGACTATCAGAGTCCTTCATGGTGTCAAACACTCGGTGAGACTATCAGAGTCCTTCATGGTGTCAAACACTCGGTGAGACTATCCGAGTCCTTCATGATGTCAGACACTCGTTTAGACTATCCGAGTCCTTCATGATGTTTATGCCTCTGTCTGCCCTTCATCAACTCATCACATCATTCTTGCATCATACTTCAGCTTCATTTGCTTTTATAAATCATGTATGTGGTTACACGGAGTTACAGAGAGGAGCAGAGGTCTGGACCAGGACCGGAGTTCTGGTCCAGGACTGGAGGTCAGACCAACACACAGTCACGCTTTGATAGTGACTCGGATCAAATTCAACTTGCTTTGACAGAAATGTTTAGTTTCTGCCTTGACTGAAGACAAATGCAAACGTAATCTACGGACAAAATTACTTTTAACACCATCTAATGTGTTTGATACTAATGGGCTGAGAAAATAAGAAACTGGGGTGTGTGGGGGCTTTCCTGGAGCTGCAGCCTGGCTGTGGGGCAGGGATAAATGCACCGCATTTACTGCTGCTGGAGTGTGAAAGCATGTAGTCTGCCGGATGCTGAGGCTCCGCGTCCGGAGAACAAAAAACAGATGAGATAGTCTTTTCTTTTCAAGGGTACATGCAATCCCACAGAGAAGGCGATATTACCGGGCAGCACTGAAAGCTAATGCTAATGACTGTCTTACAGACGCCTCGCAACCCCGGCACGGTGGCCTTCAAGGACTCCTGCTGGAGAACTCCAACGGTACGCAGGAAACATGGCAGATACACCACAATATGCCACCGAAGCACGACAAGCTGAGAAAGATCAAGATAACGGACCTCTCGCATTCACCACATCCTGCTGGCTGCAGATGACGGAGCCCAACGAGTGAGGATGAAGAGTAGGACGGACAGTCGTCTGTTCACAAGAACGAAACAGAGGAAGGAAAATCAGAGAAAAGGTGCAGTAAAAGTCTAAATGACATAGGCGAGTGTGAAGAACGTCGACAGAGCGGGGGCTTGTTAATGAGGGACAGGGTTGATTACAAAGGTTGATAACAAAGGTCTTCACTGGCCTCTGAAGGAAGGAGGGGAAGAAAGGTGAGAGAGGAAGGTATAGGTTAACAGAGAGAGCAGAGAAAAGCCAGAGACACAGGATGATTATGAATGAGTTGATAAAGAGGTAATAAATGTCCTGGAGGGGAGCAGGAGCGAGGAGGACACGGAGGTGCAGCGGAGGGGAAAATGAGGACTGGATCCCGGTGATATTAAACTACCAACAGAAAGTTATTACCACACTTATTTATTAACTGATGGATAAACATGTCACTCACAAAGACGTAAAGTCATGAAGATAAAGTCTGTTTCTGCCCTTAAAATCGTTTTCTGCTAAAACATGAGCAGGAGCAGGTTCAACCCTGTTCCTTCCAGAACCACAGATCTATACGTAGATACAGAGCATCGCCGCCATGTTGGATGGGTCTGTTCACTCAACAGAGAGCGAGCGACTAACCGCAGCTTACAGTTGCAATAACCGGCGAAGAAAACTCAAACGCATAACTACAGATACACAAAGACAACATGCGGAGCTGAAGGGCCGAAACCTCATGAGCAGCAGGAGTCGACGTCTGACATGAAGGAAAACCTCCACAGAAACGTGAACCAGAAGCTATGCTAATGTTAGCGGCTACTTTGAAGCACGAGTTACTTCATCAGATTGACTGCAGATGTAAATTAATGTTAGCTTTCCTCCCGAGTCTGTCATCCACCGTGTTGTAACAGATGAATGCACAAGTTCATGTAAACTATGTAAAACAGGAATCCCTCAACGCTGCTGCACCGTCACCACATCCTCTTATTACTGCCAGTCACTTATATCTTACTTAATTTAGATAAATACCAGCATGAATCATGAGGACCGAGAGGCCTCCTGCTTCCCAGACCTGCAGCTCTCTTCCACCAATCATCCAGAACTCTGATCCTGTTCCCATCTTCAGATCCAGACCTGCTGAACCTCAATCACAAACATTTATCTCACCTGTTCTACCTGGACTGGCGTCTGTAGAAGGTCGTAGTGTATGTTGTTATGCTATTTTTAATGTTGTAAACTAAAGTGTCCTTGAGGGCCTCAAAAGGCACTTGCCCATAACATTATAATGAAAACAATAATAATGATTATTATTGACATTATTATCATTATCATCAGTATTAGTGAGTAATAATATATCTGATTCATTCATCATACAGCAAGTCAATCAATTCTGGAATAATAATAATAATAATAATAGCCATGAGGCATCTCTGCCACATCTAAAGCCAGGCCCACACTACAGGATTCCTGAGATCTTCACAGATGTAGAGACTACACAGAAAATACAAATCGACCAGGATTTCCCTTCTCTGATCAGTTAGTGTGGGGTTACACTACGGAGAACAGCCCACACGAACTGCTTCGTCAGCAGAGAATCGGCTCCTTCAGTGCCAACATCCCAAATCTCGCGATACCAAACGAGACTTCAGTGACGAGACTTCAACGTAAACAAACGTAGCAGACTTTTCAGTCTCTTACATTGTGAAAAAAAGACACATTCATAGAAAAAAACCTTGTGTAAAAAGTCCTGGAGGCTGCGGGGACGAGGCAACGGGGACGAGGCAGCGGGGACGAGGCTGCAGGGACGAGGCTGCAGGGACGAGGCTGCAGGGACGAGGCAGCGGGGACGAGGCTGCAGGGACGAGGCTGCGGGGACGAGGCTGCGGGGACGAGGCTGCGGGGACGAGGCTGCGGGGACAAGGCTCGAGGCTGCGGGGACAAGGCTCGAGGCAGCGGGGACGAGGCTGCAAGGACGAGGCTGCGGGGACGAGGCTGCGGGGACGAGGCAGCGGGGACGAGGCTCGAGGCAGCGGGGACGAGGCTGCAGGGACGAGGCTGCGGGGACGAGGCTGCGGGGACAAGGCTCGAGGCTGCGGGGACGAGGCTCGAGGCTGCAGGGACGAGGCTGCGGGGACGAGGCAGCGGGGACGAAGCTGCGGGGACGAGGCTGCGAGGACAAGGCTGCGGGGACAAGGCTGCGGGGACGAGGCTGCGGGGCCGAGGCTGCGGGGACGAGGCTGCGGGGACAAGGCTGCGGGACGAGGCTGCGGGGACGAGGCAGCGGGGACGAGGCAACGGGGACGGGCAGCGGGGGACAGGCTGCAGGGACGAGGCTGCGGGGAGGAGGCTGCGGGGACGAGGCTGCGGGGACGAGGCTGCGGGGACAAGGCTCGAGGCTGCGGGGACAAGGCTCGAGGCAGCGGGGACGAGGCTGCAGGGACGAGGCTGCGGGGACGAGGCTGCGGGGACGAGGCTGCGGGGACAAGGCTCGAGGCAGCGGGGACGAGGCTGCAGGGACGAGGCTGCGGGGACGAGGCTGCGGGGACAAGGCTCGAGGCTGCGGGGACGAGGCTCGAGGCTGCAGGGACGAGGCTGCGGGGACGAGGCAGCGGGGACGAAGCTGCGGGGACGAGGCTGCGAGGACAAGGCTGCGGGGACAAGGCTGCGGGGACGAGGCTGGGGGGACGAGGCTGCGGGGACAAGGCTGCGGGGACGAGGCAGCGGGGACGGGCTGCGGGGACGAGGCTGCGGGGACGAGGCTGCGGGGACGAGGCAGCGGGGACGAGGCAGCGGGGGACGAGGCTGCGGGGACGGGCAGCGGGGACGAGGCTGCGGGGACGAGGCTGTGGGGACGAGGCAGCGGGGACGAGGCTGCGGGGACGAGGCTGTGGGGACGAGCCTGCGGGGACGAGGCAGTGGGGCCACCAGGGAGACGTAGTCCCTCCGGCGTGTCCTGGGTCTCACCCGGGGTCTGGTCCCGGTGGGACGTAGTCCCTCCAGCGTGTCCTGGGTCTCCCCCGGGGTCTGGTCCTGGTGGGACGTAGTCCCTCCAGCGTGTCCTGGGTCTCCCCCCGGGGTCTGGTCCCGGTGGGACGTAGTCCCTCCAGCGTGTCCTGGGTCTCCCCGGGGTCTGGTCCTGGATGAGACAGTAGTCCCTCCAGCGTGTCCTGGGTCTCCCCCGGGTCTGGTCCCGGTGGGACGTAGTCCCTCCAGCGTGTCCTGGGTCTCCCCCGGGTCTGGTCCAGGATGGGACGTAGTCCCTCCAGCGTGTCCTGGGTCTCCCCCGGGTCTGGTCCCGGTGGGACGTAGTCCCTCCAGCGTGTCCTGGGTCTCCCCGGGGTCTGGTCCAGGATGAGACGTAGTCCCTCCAGCGTGTCCTGGGTCTCCCCGGGGTCTGGTCCCGGTGGGACGTAGTCCCTCCAGCGTGTCCTGGGTCTCCCCCGGGGTCTGGTCCCGGTGGGACATAGTCCCTCCCAGCGTGTCCTGGGTCTCCCCCGGGGTCTGGTCCCGTTGGGAGTCGTGCCTGGATCAAACAGGAGGCATCCTGACCAGATGCCCGAGCCTCCTCATCTGGCTCCTCTCTGTACGGAGGGAGCAGCGGCTCTACTTTGATGACCAAGCTCCTCCCCCATCTCTAAGGGAGAGCCCGGGGCCCCCTGTGGAGGGAAACTCATTTTGGCCACTTGTACCCACGATCTGGTTCTTTGGGTCATGACCCAGCAGCTCATAGCCATAGGTGAGGGGGGGGGGGGACGTAGATGGACGGTAAATCCAGAGCTTCTCCTTCTTCAGCTCCTTCTTCACCACTTACGGACCCATGCAGAGTCTTCATCACTGCAGACGCCGCACCGATCCGTCTGTCCATCTCCCGTCCATCCTTCCCTCACTCATGAACCAGACCAGAGAGACACCCTGAGCCTCCACCTGGACCAGGACCTCACCCCGACCCGGAGAGGACACTCCCCCTTTTCCGGGTGAGGACCATGGTCTCGGTTTTGGAGGTGCTGATTCTCATCCCGGCCGCGTCACACTCGGCTGCAAATCGATCCAGCGAGCCCGGAGATCACGGCCCGATGACGCCAACAGAACCACGTCATCTGCAAACAGCAGAGACCCGATCCTGAGGCCCCCTGGCCGGATCCTCGGCCACCAGGCCAGCTCCCCTCACCACCTCGGCTGGACTAGAAATCTTGTCCAAAAAGGTTCTGAACAGGATCGGTGACAAGGAGCAGCCTTAGGGCAGAGTGGGAAGCTCTCACCGGTAATGGATCCGACCCTACAGCAGCCAGAAGCCGGACCAAGCTCTGGCACCAGGTCGTACAAGGGACCGGACAGCTCTAGCTCAGAGGGTCAGCCACCCCGTACTCCCGGAGAACCCCCACAGGAATCCACAGGAACTTGATCGAACGCCTTCTCCAAGTCCACAACGCACATGTAGACTGGTTGGA
>JALJCO010009606.1:0-159331 GCA_023101725.1 Atherinomorus stipes | reverse complement strand
CGCTCCCATTCAACCACTTATCAATGATGGAAAAAGCAGGAAGTAGAAGAAAAATGGACTCCCGTGATTAAAGTGGAAATCTTTCTGCTTATTGTTATTAGGCAACTCCATCTCCGTCTACACATTCAGCAGTTGTTGACAGAGATGGACCTCGGCTTCTTCAAACACGTGCTTTTCGCTTTGTTTTCCCTCCGATCCAAACGATAGTTTACCCCACTTCCTTCTACTTCTTCTTCGTTTTTGAGGTTGACAAACGTCACCTCCAGACTGCGCCAAACGAAGCGGACGATCTGTAGAATGGATCACCGCAAGCATCCGGGAATTTTTGCCAAATTCGTCACATCCGGTTAGGTTGGGGGTGAAAACGTCGCTTCGTTGCATAGGGGAGCCATTTGATTACCTGCTTCATTACTCGTCAGTCTTTGTTTATTCTACTTTGGAAAAACCGAGAAGTCCCGCTGTGTATGGCTGCCATAAACATAACTACCCCACGGACAAGATAGGATGTTTTGATAGTATGCTGACAGTTCACGCTGGAAAGCATGGAAACATCTAACAATATGTTCAGATCTTTGTGACTGATAAAAAAGCATAATGTGGTCTCACTATTTAAACCCTGCAGCTGTTTTTGTTCAGATGACAGAAAACACCAATAAATCAGTGGATGTACAGAATCACAGCGCCGCCCGCTGTTCCCGTCTCCTCAGGACTGTTAAAGATCACGTTCATCCAGATTACTGCCATCAATATTCCCACATAAGAATAAAAGCATAAAAAAGTGTCAGAAAAGCATTTTCAGCGTTATAAACATGCACAGTCATAACCAGTAAAATACCGATGAGCTTCTAGCTGCTGGTAATTTATAGCTTTATCGATGAGAATAAACTCCTGAGAAGGACATCAAAGAAATACCATTTCTTAAAATCCGGGGGAAAATTAATATTCCATAAAGAATAAATGGTTTGAACACGGGGCTTACCTGATGAAACCAAATACATCATGAGATCGGGAAACTGATCATCAGGCTGTTATGTAGGTTCGTCTAACCAGGCTGTAGCAGCAGAAGATGGGCATCACTTAATCCAACAGATACTAGTTTGCTTCGCATCTTCTAGCGTCGGCAGTGAGACTTTCAATGTAACTGAACGTTATTTCAACATTATTTCAAAGACAGACGGCGGAGAAAAAAATGAAAAAGGGTGCAAAAACAGTTTTTGAGGCTCATCGTCCATCAGACGCCGTTTAAATGCGAAGCATGTTTTTTACCGCCGCCAGCTTCGTGGTCACGTGAATTCCGGGTTGTGACGTAGGCTCGCGCTGATCCATGGACCTTTTTCACACTTCCGTGTTTTTTGGCTGTAAATACGCAACGGTCACGGATCTTTGCTTCCGACAACAACGTCTCAAGCTGGAAAGTTAAGTCACTGCAGCACCGGGCTGTTTTTCCAGGAGTTTTCAACATCCATCGATGATCGACATTAATAGGGACGGAAAAACCGAAGCGTCATAAAACGCTGAGTCATTTTGACACGACAGCCGTGAGCACAGACTTTTATACTGGACGTGACCGCATCGATCCCTGCTGGAAACATTTGATACAGTCAGAGAGCAAAAATAAAATAGGATAAATAAAATAAAATGATGTCCTCAACTCTTGCCTCAGTCCTGAGTTCCTGTTTTCATCCATCAGAGTTAAAGTAGAAGAAAAGAGTTTTATATTTTTGTCCTTGCATGCATGGAGATAGTTTAACTGTGTTGTGTGAAGTCGTGGCTGATGTCATCTGTGGATCTTCATGCTAGACTGTGTTGAACAGCAGCACATGATGCAGCTTTGTAGTCGTGGATTAATGTTCGCACGTATGTTATAATGAGACGCTGAGACGAGGCATTTTGGGTCCAGTAAAAGATCCCCGAACTGCCTCGTCTCAGCCTCTCATTATAACATATGTGAAAACACTGGTAACCACAGCTGTACTAGAATAATACATGTATGTTACTCAAAGCTACAACAGAAGCATGTTAAATAAAAGCCTACATACAGAATATAATTTAAGTTTATTTCAAACTCAGAATGAACTACGATATCTTGCGATCTCTTGCAGTTAAACGCGTTACATAACCATCGATATTCTACCATCATTTAAAAGCAATAATTTTGAAATCAAAGTGATCAGGGAAGTTTGACCAAACCTGTATGTGTAATCTAAAAAAAAAAAGCATTATTTCAAGAGAGGCGATAATTTTGGACATTAATACGTTAATTTGCGGACATTATGCACGTACTGGATGCATTAATAACACCTGCATGGTCACGTTTTATTACCTGTCAATGTTATCAGAGCGGCTCTGCAGATTTCATTCTAATCTGATGCTTTCTGATATCAGAAATGATGAATAATCACTAGTAAAAACCTCGTCAGAAACCTACAGTTTCAGACGTGGTTGAATTACATTTAAAGCTTGATATTTTCTGTCTATTCTTGTCTATTTCTGTATTTTCTGTCTGTTTAAGCGCCCTGAGGTGACGCTGTCATGAATGGACGCTATACAAATAAAGTTGAATTGAATTGAATTGAATTGATATATTAACAAACTCCCTGGAAGCAGCTCGACACGTGCAGATGACAAACCGGTGCATCGTTGGTCACATGATCGAAACAATGCAGGCAAAACTTCTGGTTCTTCAGATCGAGGCAGAGTCGAGTAAACGGGCTCAAATGTAAAATCCAGAGTGGAAACATGATCCATTTTTGACGTTTGACTGAAGTCTGGCCCTCACAGGAAGACAAGATTCCCAACTGTTCCGTACTTTTGGTTTTTGTGAAAAAGGTTTATCAGACCCCGTTCCGTTAAAAGCGAACCAGAGTGTGAACGCAGCCTAAATTATTTTCTGCTGCCTTGTTGGTTTTCGCCACATCTCAGCCCTCCGTTACAGCAGCGTGCCTCTCATGTGAAGCGAGCGACACGTGATCGACGTCTTGTCTAACTGGAGTCCGGATGTGCGATCTCTGATCGGAACGTCACGTTTAACCGGCCTACATGAACATTTTCCACACCTCCACTCTGCAGTTCTTATGCTCCGCCCCCCGACAGTCATCCGTGAGACTTTTATGAAACTTGGAGCGATGAAAAGTGAAAAATAATAATAATAATGATGATGATGATGAACGCTGGAACTGAAACTGTGATTGACATTTTCAAAAACTCACTGAAAACGAGTGAAGTCAAGCCAGAACTAACTGCAAAGCCTTTGAATGAGTGAAAGTTTTTCCTTAGAGAACGGATCAAAAATCAGGTTTATTATGAACACAAAAGGTTTCTGCGTAATTCTGTATTGATTAAACGGCCCTGAATGCACCACGGTGTGTTTGGGCCTCCCACCGCTGACAGAAAACACCTGGTCTGCAGAAATATTTTAGTTTCATCCTTTCTAGAAGATTTGAAGCACTTGAAGTTTGATGTTTGATGTAGTTCAGTCCTTTTTGATGCACTGTGACAAACCTGTTCTGTTATTGGTAGATTTTAATGTTGCGATAACGAGCTGGTGTGTGTGTTAGAAATGAGACGTGATGATGGCAGCAGGTGAAGCTGGACATGTGGTCCAGCGTGCTGTTTTTCTACCGTTGATCGGATCTGTAGCCGAGGACGTTTGTGAGAAAATGTTTTCTACGATTTTGATACGACTAGAAGCACACGACTGCAGTAATGTTTAAGTGTTGTTTTGTACTTTTATGTGAAATAAATGTGTAAATATGAGGCTCCACTGTTGCTAGGCTACATCACGCTGCAGGTACGAGTGACCCAGATCGGACTGAACTGGATATTTTCATATGTGGTCACATTGATTCAACTTTTATGTCACTGAAGTGAAGCGGATGGCCGAGGTCTGTGCTGGAGGAGGCGGGAGGGGCACGCACACCGCTCACTTCAGGCCAGAGACTGTTCACGCATGTTTAAATTATAACCCGAACGTAGCGGTAGTCTGAATATCTGACCGTCCCCAGTCAGCATATCTGGGGATTTGCACTGTTTTTCTCTGTACAGATGCAATAAACCTGAATAATGAACTGCTCTGCTTCCACGTTATAAATGCAGCAGGACACGAAGAAGCTCCAGTAACACAGCTGTGATGATGCCGTTCCACATGCAGGTGTATCTGTGTCCACATCCACACGATATTCTGATATGAACCCAGTTCCTCTCATGATGCTCCATGTAAACAGCATCCTTACATCACCGCATCTGGGTCAGCTATGTGGAATATCCTAGATTATATATCGAGCATCAAGTGGAACCGGTACTAACTTTTAGATTCTCCCAGAATCCCTTCAGATTTGTACATTTTCATTTGTTTTTTCGATACCGTCCGCAAAACCAGACAAAGAAGAATCGGCAGAGCGCTTGTCAGTGACGACTTTCTGGTACATCCAAGAAAGAAGATTTTCTTCTTCCTGCTCCTTTTCCATCATGGTTATGTACACACATCAGTCAGGATACACCTGTCCAACTGCTCGTTAATGCAAATTTCTAATCAGCCAATCACATGGCAGCAACTCAATGCATTTAGGCATGTAGACATGGTGAAGATGGTCTGCTGCAGTTCAAACCAGCATCAGAACGGGGAAGAAAGGTGATTTACGTGACTTTGAACGTGGCATGGTTGTTGGTCTGAGTATTTCAGAAACTGCTGATCTACTGGGATTTTCCTGGACAACCATCTCTAGGGTTTACAGAGAATGGTCCCAGAAAGAGAAAATATCCAGTGAGCAGCAGTTCTGTGGGCACAAATGCCTTGTTGATGCCAGAGGTCAGAGGAGAATGACCAGACTGGTTCCAGCTGACAGAAAGGCAACAGGAACTCAGATAAGCACTTACAACCGAAGTCTGCAGACGAGCATCTCTGAATGCACAACAAAGGCCTGTCAACGAATATTCTAAATTTGAATATTTATTCATAAATCAATAAAGACCTGAGATTCGGATGAAAAAATGAAAATCCAAATATTGAATAAACAGTGGGAAAATGGCCTGTTACATCAGGCCTACATTAGCTACGCTGGTTTGATGATAGGCCGACTGTTCCAAGTTGTTCCATGTTTTTTACAGCTTGCTCAGAGCATTCATTGTTTAATTTAATTTCAACTTGTCGGGACCTTTGATTCCTCGCACAAGTTAGGGAGATGGGTTCATTTTGTAATGTCCTGGGCTTGTTAAAGATGTAAATATTGAAATAAAAATAAAAAAATACATGGACAAGTCGTTATGTCTTGTATGTTTGTCCTGTTGGCATAATACTCAAATGGATATTTGAATATTTTCGAATTGTGTGTTAATTTTAGAACAAATATCCAAATGTCATTTTGGAGCAATTTGACAGCCCTACAACACGTCCAACCTGGAAGCAGATGGGCTGCAGCAGCAGAAGACCACAGCGGGAGCTGCTCCTGCAGCTAAGAACAGGAAACTGAGGCCACAATTCACACAGACTCACCAAATGAAAATGAAACAAATCGAAATGATTCTAGTGAAGAGTCTGGAAGGATAGCTCAGCCTGTCAGGAGGTAGTGCTGATATCAGGAGGTCCTGGGTTCAAATCTTATCATTTTCAGGTCTCCAAAACAACAACAAAATCCACCAGCACCAACTTTGACCCGTATGAAGGGTTCTTGGCAGTGTGGTGGGTTGATTGAAGGACTGGCAGTCAGCAGTGTGACAGAAGCTGGTTCAATCCCCACCAGAGACCAGGATCATAGACCCTTCCACAGCTGTTTTATGTTGGACTGAAACAACTAGAAGGACAGTCCTCATCTGTGTCAGTCCTATGGGGATGTTTCTACACTACATACTAACAGTGTTGTGGACCAGATGTAGCTAGATAGCTCATCTAGAAAGTCATCTGCCTTTCACACAGGAGACAGCGGTTCACATCCATGCTAGGGCTTCACCAGTGTCATCATTTCAGTCAGGATCTACAAATACCCTCCACATGCAACTAAGAGTGGAGCTTGGACGCCAGGGGCTTCATTCTTAGCCCGTGCTTTGTGATAGATACTAGATGTAACTGCTAACGTTCCTTAGATACAGGCTTACGTCTACATAAATACTACAACTAGCTAACTCCACTGTGGGGTGTTTCTGGGGCATACGTGGGTCTACCACTAGAGAGATCATTGTTGCTATCTATGTTAGCTAGCTTGCATCCAGTCAGCGTGGTGCTGTCACACTGTGTTACACATGGCACTTCGACGTGTATAACTCTACGTCGAAGTGCCATGGTCCTATCTATCAGATGTGACATTGTACTGCTAGAACTAAAATATATCTAGAACTTATAACTGTTACTACACGAAACAGGTAAAGCTAGAAGTTGGATGTGAGTCATTTAGCAACTGAGAATGACTAGTTGATGAAACACTAATCTCTAATTGATGAAACACTAATCTCAACCATGTGCATATAGTGAACAGGCTACTTGTAGCTACTGGCCCAGCAAGGAGCTGGACACCAGGTTGAACTGCAGACAGGTCTAGACATAACACCTACACAACCTTATTTCCAACCATTAGTATCACTCTGTCACATATATATGTCAGATATATCCCAGCACATTAGCTTACTTTACATACTACCCTAAACATACATCTGAAAGGGGGGGTGAAGCACCCCCTCACCCTGGCGTCCTGGCTCCCCCTTGCCGTAGCATTTGGTGCCTCCTTCACATATACACCGGAGGCAGGTGTAGTTTAATGTGGCCGGTCATGGACTTGAACTCAGGCTCTCCTGCTCGGGGGGAGGAATCTTTTCCCACTGAGCTATCCAGCTGCTGGTCCCAGTCGGAACTGGACGTCTCATCCAGGCGTGGAGTGGTCCATGGTTCCAACCACCTGCAGAGTTTTCTGTTTCTGGTCTCCAGTGGAGACGAAGCACCGCTGCAGCTGCAGAGCGGTGTGTATAAGTGTGTTTTAATCCTGTTACATGAGCTATTTCTGTATGTGAAGGATTATTTTTACATTTTAATTTGATGCTGAAACTATTCAAATTTTATTCTTGATGATATAAAACATGAACAATGAGACTTGAACCCAGAACCTTCTGAGTTCAGAACTTCCTCCTAACATCCTGTGCAATTCTTCCAGACATGTGATACCTTCAATGGCATCATTTTCAGTCAGAACTTTCAGTTTCACTCTGTAGAAGTGAGAACGTTTGATCTCTGAACTAAAACTGGTCTCAGGTGTCATTACCGGGAGATGAACCGGCAACCTCCTGATCTCCAGCTGGGTCTCCATCCCCTGAGCTATCCTCCCCACACACCCCTGCTTCCTCTTCACCAAACTGGAACACGAAACCAGGCAAACTGGGAGCAGTGGCCAGAAATGTGAAGATTTGTTTTGTTCCATTTTTTAGTATAAACTTTATTGAATTACAAATTCGGCAAAGATATACATGACGTTTAATAAACATTTCTCTTCAAAATGAAATCACAAATCAGAAAAGTGTGTGAACAAATAAATGAAAGTGTTATTGTGTCAAAGAAGGGAAGGTCTGGCATCCTGGATGAGAGGAAGAAATGCGCCGGTGAGTTTTAGCCGTGAACTGACATGAACACAAAATTACGTTTTTATAAAGCAAAAATAGTTCATGAAGAAATTGTAAGTTTTTTCTCATGAACTCGGTTCAGAGAGTTTGCTGTTGCTGTCGATGTTTTTTTTAGACTAAAACCAGACGATGAAGCTCAGAAAAGCTTAAAACTGAGATTTTCAATTTCTGCATCTCTGATCGTAGAAATTCCAACTGTTGGGGTGACGAGTGTCTAAGATAAGAATTAAAGTGATTTGGAAGCAGCTTGAGGTCTCTGTAACTCCTTCGGCGCCTCCAAGTAATTTTTAATTTTTTTTTTTTTAGTTAAAGCTTGGGGTGGCCAGTGATTGGCCAGGGGGGGCGCAACCCTTATATACACACATTCACACGTTAATGGTAAAAATGCAATCTACAAGAATTTTCACGGCATCTTGCCACACGAACCTTCATCTTCTCGAATTTGGGTTTATTCTTTTGTTTTGGACTCAGATTGTGTTGCTCATTTCTGTCACAAAGCTGCGCACAAAGATGGCCGGGTTAAGTTTTTTTAAAGGGGGAAAAAAGGATTAAGGATAAAGATTTAGATCAAACTGACTTAAATGGGAAAAATATGTCCTTCACACAGGAAGAAAGAGAGATCAATGAAATCAAACTTCATCATGTTAACAGAAATGGAGCTCGTGTAAACACTTTATCAGGTTAGTGTCGTGTTTAGAAGGTGAACTGCTGGAATATTTCTGGACATGTTCTGGTTTTCTTCAGTTTTCTGTGATCTGAGAACAGTTTAATCCGAAGAGACTGAAAGCTGGCGGACAGCAGCTGTTCATATATGGTCTGAAGAGATGGAGCTGCGTTTCAGGAGCCTCTCGAAGGCATGAAAGTCTGATACCAGCTGATGTGGGACGGGGGGAAGAGATGAGTTTTAAGTGTTGCTGTTCCAAATCTCAGGAGGATTTAATTGTTATTCATATTACAGATGTGTTCAACAGTCGTGCAGTAATTAATTACTGAAACTGAATCTTCTGTGCATCTTTAACATGTCTTCTGTTTCCTAAAAGAGATTTGATCCTGTGACCGCAGGAATCATTAACCTGCTCATGTTTGTCCAAATTTAAGCTGTGTCCAAATCTGAGGACTCCGTCCTTCCAAGGCCGTACTTGAAGACTGCTTACATCATAGTGATGCGACCAAGGCTGTCCAGATTCAAAGGCTCCTTCAAATACAGCCTACGAATGTGGCCTCGTTTTCCCCAGATTTTAAGGACGGTCCGATGCATCCTTCATGGCTAATCCTATCCCAAGATGCACTGCGGGCTGAACAGGACGTTCTACAGCAGAGGTGTCTAAATTTAAGACATTTTCATTTTATTTATTTCATGATTTGATTACTGTGTACAAGTTAAAGACACACAATGAAACTTTTAGACCTTAAAATCTGCGTTTCTGACTCATTTTGATGTCACACCAACATTCGAGCCGTCACTGCCCAGCGGCGTCCCGAGACTCAGAAACAGCAAGTTTCCCATCCGAGACATGACTGTGATGTTGCAGACGACTTTTGTTTGCGCACCACGTCACTTACTAGCAAACTGATATCAATCAATCAGTCAACATTTATTTGCATAGCCCTGTACAATAACCAGAATGGTACTCACAGTGCTTCACAATTAAGCCATAAAATTACATCAATACATAAAACAGAAAATCAATAAAACAGGACAAGAAAGGAATAAGAAATAACTGGGAAATGCCACAGCGCTGCAGGGTATGAAGAGCCTGTAGAAAACGCATAAAATAAGTTAAAAATAGACGGACAAATAAATAAATAAAAGCTTTACCTAAAAGCTAACCTAGATGGAGTTAAAGGCTAATCTGAAAAAGTGGGTCTTTGCGTTGATTTAAAAAGGCCGAGATCAGTGGTGATGCGAATGTCGAGGGGCAAATTGATCCACTAACCGAGGAGCAGCAACTGCAAAAGAACGCTCACCCCACTGCTTGTGTCTCGACCTTGGGACCTCAAGCAAAAGCTGACCCGAAGAACGCAGGGCCCTGCCGTGATCACGGATAGTTAAAACATCTGATAAATAGGAGGGCGGCTGGCCATGGATAGCGTTAAAAACAAACAGCAAAAGTTTAATATCGACTCTAAAACGAGCCGGAAGCCAGTGAAGCGACGACAGCACGGGGGTGATGTGTTCACGTCCAGATGTACCTGTTAGAAATCGGGCTGCAGCGTTCTGGACAAGTTGAAGACGTGAAATCACAGACTGGTTTAGGCCAACATAGAGGGCATTGCAGTAGTCCAGTCTTGAACTTATGAATGCATGAATCGCCTTCTCTAAGCCGGGGTTGTGGCTTTGTTTTTCCTCTTGCCGACTGAGAAAAGGCTTCACTTTGGCCAAGAGGCGAAGCTGAAAAAACCTATTTTTTTGTCAAAATTTTAGCTAGCTGTCAAATCTTACTCCAAGATTCTTGACATGTGATTTAAGAAAGAGAATCCCAGTCTGTGAGGACATTTGACATGGGTGACGTACCAAACAAGATGGCGCCTCTGTGTGTCTGGATTTGAACCAGACATGAACACAACGGGTGTTTTTAACGCGCATCGTGTCGGATTCGGTAAAGAAACGCAAGGAAACATTACAGGAGGAAGAGAGGAAAAGAAAGAAGAAGAGACAGAACAAGAGTCAAGATAAGACTGTCTGTTACTGGCTGGAGTGAATCACAGTACAGGTACGATGAAGATGGATGCTAGTTTACCCGCCGATATCCTAAAAACGGGTCACTGAGAAAACAGCTCAAAGTTCCATTGTGTGTCTTTAATATCATGGTCTTTCATTTAGCAAAAGTTAGCATGAGGCTTGTAAATTTTACAAACTATATTTACCTGGATTTAATGTTCTCGCAGAGTAATAAAAATGCCCCCAACGACGGTAAAGCTGCTGTAAGAACAATGGTAAGGCTGATGTTTTGGAGCTCCATTTTGCTTTGATTTAGTGCCATCACAGTTGCTAGGCAACGAGAGATCTGCCGAGGAGACAAGACTGTCCGAATTTAAAGAAACAGTACACCCACAGAATGATGGTCCTTCATTTTCTACTCACCTTCATGCTGAGCAAGACTCTGGAGCACTTTTTTAATATCTCAAATGCAGCCGGAGATCGGACAGGTTTTCGTTTTCCCACAACTTTCATATTGAACCAAAAAGGTCCATAAAAGTCCACAAAAACCTTTCAATATTCCTCCATACTGCTCGTCCTATGTAATCTAAGTGTCCTGAGTGGGTAGCGTCCAGAATTTACTGGAAACCACATTATTTAGTAGATTTTTATAGCTTAAACAGTAGAACATGTAGCTGCCACGAAGCGTGCCCGTGCGAGTTCACGCGGCAGACGAGATCACGCGTTCTTTCCTCCTTCGTTTTAAATCAATATCCAACCCCTGTTGTGTTTGTCCGCAGCTCGTTCGCTCTTAGCACAATGTAAACAGTGAATTTCTTCTTCTACGCTTGTATTATCGGCAGAGTAGTAGCTGAACGCCGCAGCTTCCGTAGTGTCTTGAACGCGAGCACGAACGCGCAAATAGAAACTGCAATGTTCTACTGTTTAAGCTATAAAAGTCTCCTAAATGATGGTTTCCAGTAAATTCTGGACGCTACCCACTCAGAACACTTGGATTACATTGGACGAGCAGTATGGAGGAATATTGAAAAGTTTTTGTGGACGTTTATGGACCTTTTTGGTTTAGTTGCTGGATTGGATATTGGATGAATGTGGCCGATCCAGTAACCCGATCCAGTTTTTTTTAAAGAACATCCCACACAACAACAGAATTACAGGGATCTAGTCGCCTCAATTCTATGTTTGTAACACCAGTTACGTCGTCACGGAGAGAAGAAAGTGATATTTAACAATAATAAGTAAATTTATGTGTCAATTTGTTACTTTTTTTAACAAGGCTAAATGCTGATGTCAAGCCTGATACCTTAACTCACATGTAAAGTATACGCTTCATTCATTCAACAGTATTGGATCGGTATCGGCCGTTATGCCCAGGTATCGGTATCGGATTGGGAAAAACTGGATCGGTGCATCTCTACTGGACCCAGCCTACTGTTTAAACCGGGTTCACGTTCATTAACACCAGCTGTTTTATCACCAAATAAACACGCAAGAGCCACAAAACCTGCCACTGTTCACATTTTAATGGAAAATGCCAAACGTGCACATCAGAGCTGACATGATGACGCAGCAGCCCCCGTCCACATCACCGTGATGCTGGCGCTGAGTCAGCTTGTTTTCCCGGTCCTGTCCTCCACCGTCTTTACAGACACGTCTTTTATTTCCTGAATGTCACATTTGACTTTTAGGTCCAAGAACAGATGCCGATATTTGAATGATTCTGCAAACAAACTTACTCCATTTACTCATCAGCTTGGTATATTTCAGATAATACTGCATCTTTGATCTGGAAATTTATTACATTATACTGGTTTGCTTATTTCTCAGCATACAGACAAGCCGGCATCATTCGCAGTCACCATAAATCTGTGGATGCAGAAAAACGCCATGTTCCTCCAGACCAGGGGTGTCGAACATCACGTCCAGGGGCCAAAACCACTGAATGTGATATGTAAGTTGTAATGCACCAGCAAGAGAAACTGAGGCTAAATATTATTAAAACTGCATTTATTTTCCTCAAGAAACTTCAGTTTGTTCATAAAATGTTTTCTAGAAGTTAAGTTCATTAGATGTAAACATTTGGTGATGTACTTTGTACTAAAATAAAGGGAAACATTTGAAGTTTTATGTGTTATGCCTTATTGTGGCCCCTAAAAAAACCAATTCAACACCCCTGCTGCAGAGCTGCAGACCTTCCAACATGAGAAGGTGAAACACAGTAAAATGTTTGGATTGTAGTATTGGACAGTTTTAATATGATATTAGATGTAATTTATGGGCTTTGGGGGTCAGATGGACGAACAGAGTCCCTCTGGTCTGAAGCAGGAGACGCAGCAGCGATCAGAATCTCCACATGGACGACGGGACGATCGTCCCTCTTCAGACGAAGCTGCTGCAGCTTCTTTCAGTTCATTCTCCGGAGCGTCGGATGCAGCCGGAGAAGCAGGCGAGTCTCTCCGAGACGTTCCCGTCCGTCTCAGGACCGGCCCGGAGCGGGAGCAGAACCAGAACCCAGCCCGCTCTGCTCCAGCTCTGCGATCACTGACATGTGCTTAAAGTTTGTGGGGTCGTGGTTGAAGGTCTCCACGTGCCGGTACGTCTCCTGCCTCTGCGTGCCGTAGAACAGCTGCACCTGATTGGCCAGACACTGCGCCAGGTGGACGGTCTGCGGGAGGGGGGACAGATGATGTCACATCCCGTCTTCCAACACGCATCGTCCGTAAACGACGGGGTTTTCTTACCATGAACTTGGGGTCCATCTCAGCCGTCATCAGCACGATGCCCTTCTCCTCCTTCAGGTCGGGGAAATGATACAGAATCAGCTGACTGGGAGCGTTTTCACCCAGAGTCTGGACAGAGACAGAAACACGGGTCAGAACTGGACCCAGAGACAGGAACACGAGTCAGAACTGGACCCAGAGACAGGAACACGGGTCAAAACTGGACCCAGAGACGGGAACACGGGTCAAAACTGGACCCAGAGACGGGAACACGGGTCAAAACTGGACCCAGAGACAGAAACACGGGTCAAAACTGGACCCAGAGACGGGAACACGGGTCAGAACTGGACCCAGAGACAGGAACACGAGTCAGAACTGGACCCAGAGACGGGAACACGAGTCAGAACTGGACCCAGAGACGGGAACAAGAGTCAGAACTGGACCCAGAGACGGGAACACGAGTCAGAACTGGACCCAGAGATGGGAACACGAGTCAGAACTGGACCCAGAGACAGGAACACGAGTCAGAACTGGACCCAGAGACAGGGACACGAGTCAGAACTGGATCCAGAGACAGGAACACGAGTCAGAACTGGACCCAGAGACGGGAACACGAGTCAGAACTGGACCCAGAGACGGGAACACGAGTCAGAACTGGACCCAGAGACAGGAACACGGGTCAGAACTGGACCCAGAGACGGGAACACGGGTCAGAACTGGACCCAGAGACGGGAACACGAGTCAGAACTGGACCCAGAGACAGGAACACGAGTCAGAACTGGACCCAGAGACGGAAACACGAGTCAGAACTGGACCCAGAGACAGGAACACGAGTCAGAACTGGACCCAGAGACGGGAACACGAGTCAGAACTGGACCCAGAGACAGGAACACGGGTCAGAACTGGACCCAGAGACGGGAACACGAGTCAGAACTGGACCCAGAGACAGGAACACGGGTCAGAACTGGACCCAGAGACGGGAACACGAGTCAGAACTGGACCCAGAGACGGGAACACGAGTCAGAACTGGACCCAGAGACAGGAACACAAGTCAGAACTGGACCCAGAGACAGGAACACGAGTCAGAACTGGACCCTGCAGACAGGAACACAAGTCAGAACTGGACCCAGAGACAGGAACACGGGTCAGAACTGGACCCAGAGACGGGAACACGGGTCAGAACTGGACCCAGCAGACAGGAACACGAGTCAGAACTGGACCCAGAGACGGGAACACGAGTCAGAACTGGACCCAGAGACGGGAACACGAGTCAGAACTGGACCCAGAGACGGGAACACGAGTCAGAACTGGACCCAGAGACGGGAACACGAGTCAGAACTGGACCCAGAGACGGAAACACGAGTCAGAACTGGACCCAGAGACAGGAACACGAGTCAGAACTGGACCCAGAGACGGGAACACGAGTCAGAACTGGACCCAGAGACAGACAGGAACACAGAGACAGGAACACGAGTCAGAACTGGACCCAGAGACAGGAACACGGGTCAGAACTGGACCCAGAGACGGGAACACGGGTCAGAACTGGACCCTGCAGACAGGAACACAAGTCAGAACTGGACCCAGAGACAGGAACACGGGTCAGAACTGGACCCAGAGACGGGAACACGAGTCAGAACTGGACCCAGAGACGGGAACACGAGTCAGAACTGGACCCAGAGACGGGAACACGAGTCAGAACTGGACCCAGAGACAGGAACACGAGTCAGAACTGGACCCAGAGACGGGAACACGAGTCAGAACTGGACCCAGAGACAGGAACACAGAGTCAGAACTGGACCCAGAGGACGGGAACACGAGTCAGAACTGGACCCAGAGACAGGAACACGGGTCAGAACTGGACCCAGAGACGGGAACACGAGTCAGAACTGGACCCAGAGACAGGAACACGGGTCAGAACTGGACCCAGAGACGGGAACACGAGTCAGAACTGGACCCAGAGACAGGAACACAAGTCAGAACTGGACCCAGAGACAGGAACACGAGTCAGAACTGGACCCACGAGTCAGAACTGGACCCAGAGACGGAAACACGGGTCCCCCCCCCCCAACTCCCAGACACCTCAGAACTGGACCCTGCAGACGGGAACACAAGTCAGAACTGGACCCAGAGACAGGAACACGGGTCAGAACTGGACCCAGAGACGGGAACACGGGTCAGAACTGGACCCAGAGACAGGAACACAAGTCAGAACTGGACCCAGAGACAGGAACACGGGTCAGAACTGGACCCAGAGACAGGAACACGAGTCAGAACTGGACCCAGAGACAGGGAACACAAGTCAGAACTGGACCCAGAGACAGGAACACGAGTCAGAACTGGACCCAGAGACGGGGAACACGAGTCAGAACTGGACCCAGCAGACAGGAGGACTCTGCTGCTTCAGATCTAATCATAAACAGAGTCCAGTTGTGGTTTAACAACCCAGGTAAGAAACCTGGACCTGCAGAAAACACCGTAAACGTCTGAGTCTCACATTTACTTTGATTTTTAGATCACTGCAAACCAAATGAAGCAGAACTGTTTCATGTTTTGTTTCAAAAAGCCGTGATTGTGAATCAGGATTTAGATCAAAAGCATCAGTGACGAGCAAAGAGAGAACAGGTCCAGTTTATCACAGAGAAACGAGCTACAAGGACATTTACATGTTCCCCTCTGCAGTCAGAGCTTCATAAAACCATCAATTAAAGGTGTCAGAACCTGCTGTTTTACAAACACAATCCTTCTTAAATCATCTTCAAATGAATTTTTTAATTCTAGTTGGGTGGGAGGAAAATTTAATGAGCTCATTTTACCTGGACGTTTATGAGGGAGGTGAAGTGGAGCTCGTGTCTGGACCACTGACCCACGAAGAACTCGTAGCCCTCCTTCTGAGGCAGAGCGTAGAGGAACTGAGGACGAAGGAAACCACACAGAGGTTACCATGGCAACCGGTTGGAAACAGGCAGAGGAAAGTTTTCAGAGGCTGGAAACATCATGGTGGGAGTAACCACATGCAGAAAGTTACTCTGAACCCGGCAGAGGAAGTCTGGAAGTTCATTACAATACGAGTTCTTCTAAATCATCATCATCATCATCATCATCTCACCATGGGGCAGGACTTTGATCTGCTGGAAATCAGCTCATAGATGTGAGACTGTGAATAAAACAAACAGCTGTTAGAGCATCATGTGAAAACTGACGGATGAATAAAACTATTAACCCTTTAAACTAAAAGCCTTTTTTATATTTCATTTAAATACACGAGGAAGCGGAAGAACTTTAAATCCCAGTCAGCATCCAGACATCAAGCTCCAGTTCAGCCTCAGCTGTCAGATTAGGAGGCTAAAATGATGCATCAGACTCCTCAGTGACGAACTCACCGGGATGACGGCGCTGATCGTGTCTTTAGTTGAGAAATATTTCATCCAGAGCTGAAAGAAAAACACGAAAACATTTTAGGTGTTTAAATATTTAAAGGAATAGTTCACCCACAGAATGATGTCCATAATTTACTCGAAACGACGTCATTTAGTATATTTTTAGAGCCTAAACAGTATGACATCACATCTCCTGTAAGCACGCCGATGCACGTTCACGAAACTACGGAAGCTACGCCAGACGAGATCGCGCGTTCTCTTTTTCTTTCGTTCTTTGTTTTAAATAAAAATCCAACCCCTCTTGGACCCTCTTGTGTTTGTCCCGGTTCATCTGCAGCTCTGTCGCTCTTTGCACAATTTAAGCAGCTAATTTCTTCTTCTACACTTGCATAATCGGCAGAGTAGGCTCTGAACGCAGAGGCTCCCGTAGTTTCGTGAATGCGCATCGGCGTGCTTCGCAAAAGTAAGATGTAGTACTGTTTAGACTCCAAAAATATACTAAATGATGTTGTTTCGAGTAAATTCTGGACGCTGCCCACTCAGGATACTTGGATTACATTAGACGAGCAGTATGGAGGAATATTGACAATTTTTTGTGGACTTATATGGACGTTTTTGGCTCGGGCCCCGGCAAACTCCATTATATGAAAGTTGGGGGGAAACTAGAAGCCGTCCTGATCGCCAGCTGCATTTGAGATATTAAAAAAGTGCTCCAGAGTCTTAATCACCATGAGGGGAAGTGGAAAATAAAGTTACATCAATCCTTTAAAGAAGTTTAGTCCACCTGAGGCGGGGGTGTCCAGCTCCGGTCTTCGAGGGCCACAATCCTGCAGGTTTTCCATGTCTCCCTTCTCCAGCACACAGCTGACTGAAGTCCCTCGGCCTTTAGATTAATTTAATGTGAGTCAGCTGTGCTGGTGCACGGAGGCATGGAAAACCGCCAGGACAGCGGCCCTGGAGGAGCGACTTCGGACACCACTGACCTGAGGAAAAACTAGAATAAAGTGCAGAAAACCGGAAATATATGCAAACAATTTTAGACATTTTAAACCCCAACCTAACCCAAAACATACTAAGGTTTCAGCTTTGCGATCCTGCTGGAGCCTTTTCACGTTTCAGAGCTCGTCAACCTGATCTCCCCCCCCTCCTGCCGTCTCTCACAGCCTCATAGCAGGAAACCTGAACCTCCATCGGACCTCATTTAGACCCACCTCTGTGATCTCCTCACCCGTCTTCTCCTTCACCATCTCCAGGTTGAGGATGGAGCCCAACGTCTGAAAGACACCAGGTTTTAGTCTGTTACACTTGTTCACGCAGTGAAACGTGAACAGGACAGAACATCTGTCAAGTTAAATGTTTTTTATCTTGTCAGCTGCTCATCTCGGGTAAAATTCAGCGCGTTTTACTGTATGATACTATGATCGGCTGCTGGGCTCCTCACACTCACCTTGTTCTTAGTGAAGCCTCCTGATGCTCCGTCACCAGCAGCCATCTTGTCCCTTTTGTCTAACTGCAAAGATTCCCACAGTTAAAATCCAGTTCAGCTCCCAAAGCTGAAGCAAGAAGTTATCATTTATAACGGTGAGAAAAAGCAAAGGTGGCACATGCAGTTTTCAATCAGCTGCATGCTGTAACCGGTTCAATCTGGGTCGTTTCATAATGTTACGATGCAGAAAAACGGGCTAAATTTGCTTAAGAGTGTCCAAAGTTGAGCATCTGAATACAATAGCCTGGCCAAATAAATAAATAAATAAAGCGTCACACTAATATTTCATCGGACGCTTTGATTCCAGCAGAAATCCTGTGGTATCGTCCGTAAAGTCACATGATTTATTTCCATCCAGAGTTGCTTTTATTTCTCAACAAGCTCTTTGTTGATGATGAAGAGTCTGACCGCTGCACGAAGTCTTCTCCAGCACATCTCACAGGTTCTCCATGGGGCTCAGGTCTGGTGAAAATTAGGGATGCACGATCTTGGAATGTTGGCTGATATCTGATATGCCGATATTTTAAAACTCATGTGGCCGATAACCGATATCGATACCGATATTAAAGCTGAAAAAAAAGAAAAGCAGTCATTACAAATGGCAGTTTTGTTATTTGTTTCCGACACTTTAAAAAATAGGGGTGAGGAAAAAATATCGATACACTGGAATATCACCATATTGTTATATATGCCAATAGTAAATTGATATTTAAAAACGCTGTATCGATCTATTTTACTTACAAAATGTTGTGAGATTTAATCATTCTGCTACAAAATCTCACCATGTTTCGTGAATTCTCGCGAGATTTCATAATAAAATGTTGCGAGATTTCGTAAGTAAAATAGACCGATACAGCGTTTTCAAATCTCAATTTGATATCAGCATATGAAAATATTGTGAAATTTTTGTTAATTCTCACAAGGCTTCGTAACAGAACAATAAAATACCACGATATTTCGTTAGTAAATAGATCAATACCGCGTTTTCAAATGTCAATTTGATATCAGTATATGAAAATATTGCGATATCTCAGTGTATCGATATTTTTTCTCACCCTTAGTCTTTAGAAGTTTTAAGGTCTGTAAAAAATACGTTTTTGAAGAAGTTTTAGGGTTTTTTAGACGTCAGAAACCGCGAGTTGATCAGTTAAATATCGGTTTAATATCGGTGGGGTGGCTGATGTCTGATATTCAATTTTAAGGCCGATATCGATAGGGCGGCGATTATATCGTGCATCCCAAGTGAAAATGATGTCACATGTTCCCTGAACCACTCGTTCACAGCCATGAATCCTGCTGCCGTCATCTGGGAATATGGAATAACAAGCTCATTCAGGATATTCAGGTCGTCAGCTGACCTGGACCTGGACCTGGACCTGGACCTGGACCTAGACCTAGACCTGGACCTGGACCTAGACCTGGACCTGGACCTGGACCTGGATCTGACCAACTGCAGCAACGCCAGATCATAACACTGCCCTCACAGGCTTGTACAGTAGACACTAGTCATGATAGCTGCATCACTTCATCCTCTCTTCTTACCCTGATACTCTGAAACAGGTAGACCTGGACTCATCAGACCACATGATCTTCTTCCGTCGCTCCAGAGTCCAGTCTTTATGCTCCCTAGCAACCTGATCCTTTTTCTCCCGCCAGCCGGGTTTTCTTCTGGCTACTCAGGTGTTCAGTCCCAATCCCTTGTGTTACCTTCACATCGTTCATGTTAAAACGTTCTTTCATTATTAAACATGGCCCCTGAGTTCTACTGTTGTTTTTCTTCAATTTGATCTCCCCATATGTTTATTTATTATTACCCATGCAGTAATTACTCAATAGGAGTCTTTTACCCGGTTTGATAAGTAAATCAAGGTTGCAACTACTTCTTTTAGGCCATGAGTACAACTACAGGGTCCCAGCTGATACCTTACCTCCTCCTCCATGAGTCGGACGAACTCCGCCTGCTTGGAATGTCCAAGGACTTCCTGCTTGACCTCATGCCGTTTCTCCAGTCGAGCCTTGAACTCCTGAGGTTTGGCACTGAAAAGAAATACAAGGAAAATAGTATACTGATCATTATTCACTGTTGTGGAAAAGTGGGGCTAAATGAACTGCCAATAATCTGAACAGTTACAGACTTTACACTTCCCAGAGACATACAACATATTTAGAAACTTTTTCTTTTTAAAAATCACATATAATCATTTGTGTTACAAAATTTAGTAAACATTTTATTTTTTTTCTTACTTGGAATTTTTTCATCTATATAACTTTTCTGTATGGTAGGGAGAATTTATATTTTTCTGCCCATAGAGGCTGTGGAATAAACTGGAGTTTTGCCTTTTTAAAAAAAAAAAATTAAAATGCAGTTATATGCATAAAAATTACATTTTAAAAAATAAATATTTATGACAAAAAAAACCCCATCCGTCACAAGAATAATTACTGTTTTTACAAAAAAGGCTGAATAAATAAAGTCTTCAAATAAATCTGGAGCCAATTTAATGCTTTAAGCCATTTTTCTCTAAAATTCCAACGCAGGATAGCGGAGGTTACTTAATAATAATAATAATAACAATAAGCTTTTATTTACAAACACGAGAAAACAAAGTGTTACGTCACTTAAACAATAGCCGAAGTATCACTTGGAAAATTGTGCTTTCAGTGACGTCTTCACCGATATGACAGCGTGCAGGTTAAGTTGTCAGTGATCACGTGAATGTAAAATATCTCATTTTTTAAACGGAGATTCGCACGTGCCGCTTCTAGCTTAGCTTTAGCTCGCTGACCTGCGCAGCTTCTGGATCTTGTCCTGGTACTTGTTGTAGAACGGGTTTTCCTCCAGTTCCGGTTCTTTCCGCATTGAAAAGGCTCGGAACTGCACCGGGACCAGCCCGGGGATCAGCGTCCGGATGCCGGTGGCTCTGACCGCTATCATCCCCCGGTACATGCATGACATTTGTACCATAGCCGCCGCCATCTTTCCATCGCTCCCGTCCCACATCTATAAAGGTCCGGTGGAAAGTGCGCGTTATAGTTCCGCAAAAAGACGAGTGACGTATCATTTTTACATTTTTACATATATATATATATATATATATATATATATATATATATATATATATATATATATATATATATATATATATATATATATAAAAATCTAACTGCCATTAAGCGGTGAAATGCCAAAGATTTCTTCACAAAGACTTTGACAACATACATGTAACTACACTTTAAGAAAATTACACAATAATACAATAACAATATGAACAAGGAAAAACAAACCTAAACAAACAAATAAAACATAAAAGGACAACTGAAATAACCTAAATATTTTCCAGTATCTTCTTTCAGGACAGAAGCTTGTCTTGTTTTTGGACTGCATGTTGCAGTGAGCTGCTGTGACCTGCAGAGGTCGCTGCAGGCTTTCTAACGCCCTCTCCTCACATCTGTCTGATCATCACAGCTCAGTGATGTTCTGCTCCAGCTCAGATCTCCTCCCATCAGCGTGCATGTGTGCGTGCACATACTTACAGACGCCATGCTGGCAGTAAATTTAATGAGATGTGTGTTTTCCTGATGACTGTCTGAGAGCTTTTGTGTTTACTCCCCACAGCCAATCATTTTTTGATCCGTAATCAATGAAGAAAGCATCTGGGAGTAGTTCACTGTGCAGACCTGAGCTGATGATGATGATGATGGTGGTGTGTTTCTCTAAGTATTATTTTGCAAGTGTTGTGATCCAGTGAACTACAGCTAAGTCATATCAAATCAAATTTCTTTATAGCAGATTTAAATAAATTTAAATATATATATATATATATATATATATATATATGTTTAAATTTAAACATATATATATATATATATATATATATACAGATATATTATATATATATTATAACAGGGGAGCCTAGTGGCAATGTTGCGGGCCCTGGTGTGGAGGACTCAGGTTCAAGTCCCCGACACAACATTCAGGTGAACCACTGTGGTTCTTAACCCCCACCAACTGCTCCCAGGTGCTTCAAGTAGCAGCCCACTGCTCTCTGGTACTAATGTACAGAGATGGGTAAATGACAGAGCCCTAATTTCCCCTCGGGGATCAAAACAATACTGAAAAAAAAAAAATACATAAAAATAAATAATGAAATATATATAAAAAATAAATGAAGAAAATAAAACAGCAGTTGAAGCTTTTCCACACTAAGGTTTAAAAGGCTGAACATATATTTTTTTAAAGTTTGGTTGTGGTTGTGCTGTTGTGTCTCATTTTAAACACATTTATCATCATTCTTGCTTGTTTACCAAAGTTTGGCTGCAGCAGGAGAGAATCAGATCTGAGATCAGCTCATCCAGCAGGTTTGAGCGACGACGCAGAACTTGAGAAATATGTGATGCTGATACTCAGTGTACAGTTGATGGAGAGGCGTATGTACGGTGGCCCTTAAGTTCAAACCACATCAACAAATCACTGAAAACAATAGATGATTAAACACACACACACACACAAACAACGGAAAAACAAAAAACAACTACATTTACCTACTAGAAAAAGTAGGTACCAGTGGACAACATTAATCGCTGGACGACGCTGATACGACAACGCTGTTTGGACAACACTGATTGGAGGACGGTGTTTGGGGGACGCTGACTAGACGATGTTATTTGGGCGACACTGATTGGACAATGTTGTTTGGGCGATGTTGATTGGATGACGCTGATTGGACGATGTTTGGGTGACACTGACTGGATGATGCTGATTGGACGATACTGTTTGGGCGATGCTGATTGGATGATGTTGTTTGGTCGACGCTGACTGGACAACTCCGATTGGACAATGTTGTTTGGATGATGCTGATTGGAAGACGCTGATTGGATGATGTTGATTGGATGACGCTGATTGGACTATGTTTGGGTGACACTGACTTGAAGACGCTGATTGGACAATGTTGTTTGAGCGACGCTGACTGGACGATGCTGATTGGACGATGTTTGGGTGACACTGATTGGATGATGCTGATTGGACGATGTTTGGGTGACACTGATTGGATGATGCTGATTGGACGATGTTTGGGCGATGCTGATTGGATGACACTGACTGGATGATGCTGATTGGATGATGTTTGGGTGACACTGATTGGATGATGCTGATTGGATGACACTGATTGGACAATGTTGTTTGAGCGACGCTGACTGGACGATGCTGATTGGACGAAGTTGTTTGGACGACGCTGATTGGACAAGGCTGATTGGATGATGCTGATTGGACAATCCTGATTGGATAATGTTGATTGGATGACGCTGATTGGACGATGTTTGGGTGACACTGACTGGATGATGCTGATTGGACAATGTTGTTTGAGCGACGCTGACTGGACGATGTTAATCGTACGACGCTGAAAACGTGCATGAAACTGATCCAGCCTGTTTACACCCACACAGTTCAGTGACTGGAGTAGTTAGTTTGAGACACAAAAAAAAGACTTGAAGAAAAACCATATAAAAGCGTGTATCTTGCTTATTTTCCTCATATCTGCTGTAAACTATAAAGTAAATTGTGCATTTTTTTACTGTGTAAAAACAAAACTTTCCATCCACAATTTCAGAGGCAGCTGGTGTGAAACATGTCTTTCAGCCGCACCTGTTCAGGTTTACCATCTGTGTAACAGATGGACTCTGGGAGATGATTTACACCGTCTGTACCCTGAAACTGGATTTACTTAGGCAAAAAGTAATAATAAATAAAAATTCTATGAAAATCATGACATTGATTTTGAATTGGGAAAAGAAATGAAAAGAAATATTAAAAACAAACACACAAGAAATAAAACAAGTAAACAAGCATGATGGGGCTCCGAAGCTGAAATTTTGTTGAGCAACACATTGAGACAATCACAGCAATCAGGTGTTTTCTGTAATGTTCAATATAATTTCTGCAGCTTTTGGCAGGTATTTTGGCTCACTGTCCATTAGCAGGGTGCTCTATTCGGTCTGGGGAAGTTTAGTTTGTTAATTTTTTTCATCATTATTTCCAACTACAATTCAAAAGCAATATTTTAAAACACTAAATTATATTTTTGTAAATTTTTATTTATTATGAGTTTCTTTATTCTCAAGTTATCTGAATTTCTATTGTGAATTTGGAAATTTCTTCAATTGAAGGGTAGAAATAATTTTGAGGACGACTATAGTTGTATCTTTCAAAATAGGAGAGATGAAACCTCACAGCTGTCTGCATAGATCGGTATCGGTTGGTATCAGATATCGGTTGGACAAATATCGGCATATTAGATATCGGTAAAAAAGCAAATATAGAACACCCTTTTTTCTACTTTAGGCTCATTTGTAAATGATTAAGATCAGAATCTAAATGTTCAGATTAGAAAACGTCCTCCTTCAGATGAGTTTTTCTCCTCTTAAAATAAGCCACCGTCTTGAAGCTGAATCTGTTTTTCTTGCAGAAAAACATGAAGGACTTCTGTCCTACTGGCGGTCGTCGTCTCCATGCAGCAGCTGCAGGAGTTTAACTACTAAATTACATCATTTTAAAGGGAAAAATCCAAAATTTCACAAAGCAGATAAATAATCTAATGTCTGTAAATTTCCATCATGTTTGTGGTTGTAAACATGTCTCCGTCCTCGAGGCTGTCACCCAGCGCTTTAATCTACTCTCTCCTTCTCTTTTTCTTCCTCTGCTCTCACTGACCCGCTGCCCCCTCCTCCTCCTCCTCTTCCTCTCTGCATTCTCTCGCTCTCTTTGTTATGGGGGTCCTGCACGGAGGATGTATATTTCATGTGCGGCTCTGGAGGCTTTTACCATTAATTATAGAGAAACACTAAGCTCTCCATTTGCCGGACAGATGTTATTTTTTACTTAAGGAGAGAAAGGGGACTGTTCCATAATTCAGAGGTAATCCCGCTCACCAGAGAACAAATAAATAAATGAATAAATAAATAAAGCAAAAGCAAAAACCACAAACATTTGGTACCCTGCGACTGTGCGCTCAGACATGTAACACACTCACAGATTTCCTCCGGAGTGTTCGGGCTTTAAGTGCCCTCCACGTAATAAATATGGAACAGCTGCTCCGTTGTTTCATTTCTTATTCAATCTCCCAAAGTATTTCACAAAATCAAACACTCACACTCAACGCAGCTCAGAACATTTCTGTGAAGACTGAGCAGAAATCAGCATTTTCAGCCTTTAAAGCGCAGCGCAGAGACAAACCAGTCTGCAAAACCAGTCTGCAAAACCACAGCCACAGGAAATATCACTTATCTAAAACAGGTGAAAAATGTCCAGGTTTTAGCTTCTGGCTGCTTCACCAGCTGTACAAACCTGTAACTGTCTTCTTTCCAGAAACATCCACGGTCATGTTTGGGTCTGGGGGAAATTGTATAAAAGGATGATGTCCATGAATTTATTATGATATTATAAATAACCCCAAATTCACAGCACTTACTGATTATTTAGTGGCATTTGTGTGCAAGATGTAAAGCAATTATTTGTTTAAAGAGTAAATAATAGAGGAAATAATACAATATGAAATAAATTGGTCACATACATTTAAATACACGTTACAGGAGGGAGGGTGCTTTTAAATAATTTTTTTTTTTTTTTTTTTTTTTTAATTTCCAGCACACAACGTTCAAGGTAATGAAGGACTGGGACCGGAAAGGATCAGGGGTTTAGGGGTGCAGAGATCTGATTTTCATAAAATGTCTTTGTTTTCTACAGTTTAACACAGTTTCATCCCCACATGTGTAAAAGATCATCAAACTCTATCTGGGAAAGTTTGTGACTGATCATCCAGAGAGAAGAAGCTGGTTTCCAGCATATTTGTTCCAACGGGGAACCAGATCCACCAAAACACACTTTTTCCTCCTTAATTACAAAGTTTCTGATCATTTTCAAACCTTAGATTGAAGTTTTTAACATCCAGACTCCAGAAACAAAGTTATTTCTGCTGCTAGTTAAAAATCCACATCCAGCTTTATCTGGATGAGAGAAGCTGATTTTGGGCTGCAGGTGTTGTGTCTAAGTGGTGAACCTAATCCATCACAACACCATTTATCATCCTTATTAATGGAGAGTCAGACAGGTTTCCAAAGTTACTTTTAGAATATTTATCATAAAAACAAAGTTATTATTATTAGGTGGGCAGGGTCAAATCAGGAGGGGGGCTGCTGGATTTTTGTTGTTAAAATATTTAAAACACAAATCTGATCTGGAAATCTTTGAAAATTGCACATGACTGACTGTCTGCAGCTGATGATAAAAAAACACTGAACAAATATACTGTACCCAAAACATCAAATTCACTGCATTCGGGGGGTTAGTGTTAATAAATAAAAGATATTAAAGGAGACATTTTTAAGGGAAAATGAAGTCATGAAGTAGCAGAAACAGAAGACTTAGAGGCATAATTGGAAAAAAAATGATAGAGTCCGAATCCTCCATTTATCGGCTGAAGCTAAAAGTTAACACTGCTGTTAAAGTGATGTGTGTGTGAACGCTACTGCGTGTGAATGCTTGTGTGAGTGGATGCAGCTGCGCTTGAATCTGGCTGCGCATGGATGCTGCTGCATGTGAATGCTTCTGCGCATGGATGCGGCTGCATGTGAATGCTTCTGCGCATGGATGCGGCTGCATGTGAATGCTTCTGCGCATGGATGCTGCTGCGTGAGGCGGTAGCTGCGCATGGATAAAACTGCATGTGGATGGATGCAGCTGCATGTGAATGCCTCTGTGTGTAGATGATGGTGTGTTCAGATGCAGCTGTGTGTGGATGCAGCTGCAGCTGCATGTTGATGCGGCTGCATACAGTTGCAGCTGCACATGGATGCGGTGGCATACAGATGCAGCTGCACATGGATGCGGCTGCGTGTGGATGTGGCTGTGGCTGCGTGTGGATGCTACTGCGTACAGATGCAGCTGTGTGTGGATGCGGCTGCAGCTGCATGTTGATGCGGCTGCTTGTGGATGCAGCTGCGTGTGGATGCGGCTGCAGCTGCATGTTGATGCGGCTGCATACAGATGCAGCTGCACGTGGATGCAGCTGTGTGTGGATGCGGCTGCATACAGATGCAGCTGCGTTTGGATGCGGCTGCAGCTGCATGTTGATGCCGCTGCCTGTAGATGCAGCTGCATACAGATGCGGCTGTGTACAAATGCAGCTGCACATGGATGCGGCTGTGTACAGATGCAGCTGTGTGTGGATGCGGCTGCATACAGATGCAGCTGTGTGTGGATGCGGCTGCGTACAGATGCAGCTGTGTGTGGATGCGGCTGCAGCTGCATGTTGATGCGGCTGCCTGTAGATGCAGCTGCATACAGATGCGGCTGTGTACAAATGCAGCTGCACATGGATGCGGCTGTGTACAGATGCAGCTGTGTGTGGATGCGGCTGCATACAGATGCAGCTGTGTGTGGATATGGCTGCGTACGGATGCGGCTGCGTACAGATGCAGCTGCGTTTGGATGCGGCTGCAGCTGCATGTTGATGCGGCTGCCTGTAGATGCAGCTGCATACAGATGCGGCTGTGTACAAATGCAGCTGTGTGTGGATGCGGCTTCATACAGTTGCAGCTATGTGTGGATGCTACTGCGTACCGATGCGGCTGCATGCGGCTGCGTGTGGATGCGGCTGTGTACAGATGCAGCTGCACATGGATACGGCTTCATACAGTTGCAGCTATGTGTGGATGCTACTGCGTGTGGATGCGGCTGCGCACGGATGCAGCTGCATGTGGATGCGGCTGTGCATGGATGCGGCTGTGCATGGATGAGGCTGCGTACGGATGTCAGAGCTCTGTTGTATCTGCAGTCTCAGGCGGCTGCAGCCAGTTGAGTGTGTAACCTCTGCCAGGCTTCATTTCAAACCTCTGGGTTTTTGAGGGTCTTGGGACCACTCACTTCCTCTCCCTCCGGCAAACTGAAATCGCACCCCTGGGTCGGCGGATCGCCCTCGTCCACACCCTCCCGCACACACACGGTTTAGCACTCACACACACTGGATGAAAGAAAGCCGGACTTGGCAACGGAATCCCATCGTTTTAGAGAGGATCCCATTAAAAGTGCATGAGTGTGTCTGTCTAGGAATCAAGACACCAGCTCTGCTGCTCAGCCGATAGCTCTGTGTGTGTGTGTGTGTGTGTGTGTGTGTTATTTATTCATGTACACCGTTATTAGGGCGTCTTCTGGCAGGCATCACTCTGCGTGGAAAGTGAATGAAAGCAGAACATGTGGCTGCTCCATCCCCACTCCTGATGCTGCAGGTCTTCCTGGGATCATTAGCAGGACCTCTGACCCTCAGACATCCTGCAAACACACAATCTGCGAAGCTTCAGCTCATCTTCAGATGCAGGAAATAAATGACAGATGGAGGTTAAAGGCATCTTCCAGGCGAGAAGCTAAGCAGCTAATTTTCACATTGAGATTTTACGGCTCTGATCAGCTCCTCCTGGAGCTGCAGGAACTGCTGGCTTGGGACTTTTTTCTGGCTCACATCTGAAACAAAACATTTTCTTTTTACAGAAAATCTCAGCAGGAAGCAGCAGAATGGTGAAATTAAAATTATAAAAGAAAAAATATTCAAATAATGTAACATTTTGTGCAGAAACTCTTTTTTTTCTTTAGATGAAAACACTTTCATCTTTACAAACAACATGCACTCATTTGCTGCAAAGATGAAGTAAATAAATGACAAGATGACGAATAAAGCTGTAAAATTCATGTGTCAGAAACTGGAAAAACTAGTCAATTTGCATTTAAAACTGTAGCCAATGATGATTAAAAAGAAACAAACAAAAAACAAAACAGAAAAACAAGTTCCAAGTGACAGGGCTCACAAATAAATAATAATAATCAAGCTTTTTTAAAAAATCCTTCTTCCTCTTTTCTTTCTTTTTTTGAAAATAAATAAAACATGCAAAATAACTTTTGGTAAATGTGAATATCACTATCCACAAATCATATACTTTAAATTTTGCTCAGAGGAAGCAAAGAATGCGTCACTAATAAGTTTCTTTTTTCCATTATTTAATCTTTGTTCCTTTTCTACCGCATCCAGGTCAATATTACACTAATAACTGAAACGTCATCAGACTTTAAAAGAGAAATGTCTCGCGCTCACAGTGAGAAAACCTCCAGGTTTGCTGGTCTCGGCTCCACGCGCAGCGTGTCCCGTGTCCGTGCCTCCACATGCGGCAAACTGAGCGGTGTGATGATGTGCGGAGCGCTGACTGCGGCGCCGCCTCCGGCCAGCAGGCGGCGCTGCTCGCACACAAACCCGGCGGAGCTGCGAGGCCGCGGAGGGGCCACACCGGGGCCAAAGCGGGCCAAAGCGGGCCAAAGACTGAGGGCAGGACACGGCGGAGGTCAGGGCGAGGAAAAACCCGAACAAGAAGCCGAACGTGGTTCAGTTTGACATTTTTACTTGTTAAAAACAGTTTAAAATCCTTCATGTTGGAGTAATTTACTGTATTTAATGCTTTTTATTTCCTTTTTATTTCCTCCCCTCATCTCCTTTCACTTCTTGGTTCTTGTTCTTTCCTACTTTTCTGTCCTCATCTGTTTACTTTCCTTCAAATAATTTCTCCCTTTTCCTCCTTCCCTTCTCCTCCGTTTTCCTTTCATCTTGTCCTCTTCCCTCCATCCATCTTTTATTCATTCTTTTGTCACATCCTCCTGTTTTCTCTCATGTAATCTCTTGTCCTTTATCGTCCTCTTTCCATCCTTATTGTTGATTAATCTTTTGTCTTTTTAAATCTGTCCTGTTTATTATTATTGTTATACTGATTTTTGCTGTTTTTTTCACTTCTATCCTTCCTTCCCTCCTTTTACTTCTCCTCTCATCCCCCCTTCATCACTACTCTTTGACCCCCTTCCTTCATTTAATCTTCTGTCCTTTCCTTTGACCAAAAATCTCACTTTTTTAAAAACTTCCTTACATTTATTTTACCTCTCCTCTCCTCTCCTCTCCTCTCCTCTCCTCTCCTCTCCTCTCCTCTCCTCTCCTCTCCTCTCCTCTCCTCTCCTCTCCTCTCCTCCATCCTGGCCCCGCTCCAAGGACGGATGGAGGGGGACATCCGGAGCGTGCTCAGTGCCGCTGACAGCTGTCACTTTGGCTGGTGCTAATGCAGACGGGCTAACCTGAAATGAGCAGGGACAGGCCTGAAGCTCTGTGCGTCACCTCCTCCTCCTCCTCCTCCTCCTCCTCCTCCTCCTGCACAGGGAGCGGTACCAGCAGGGTACATATCGGGGCTGAGGTGCAGGGCGCTGTGGTGGTAGAGAGATAAGGCGGAGGATATAAGACGGGTCAGCGGGGTCACGGTGTGGTTAGCACTGACAGCAGGGCGCTAGAAGCCTCCAGTTTCAACAAAGAAGCCAAAAACAAGAGAAGGAAAGAAGGAGGATGAGGAGCGAGGGTGTAGGAGGAAGATTTATAAGGAGGATGAAAACTAAATAACCCCTTGATCAGTCCACAAAAAGGTACAAATCAAATTCAAACCCTTTTGAGAGAAAAACAAGAACATTTTTGCACCTACAAAACTTTCACTTCACATGAGAAACAAGATCCAAAACTCCTGAACTTTGCAACTTACAATTGTGTTAATTGCAGATGTGATAATACATAATAATAATGATAATACATTTTATTTAAAAGCACCTCTCAGGTCACAATAAAAAAGAGACCACAGAACAAACACAAAAAAAAAAAAAAAAAAAAAATAGATAATAAAAAACTACAGAGTAGCTTTTTATTTATGAGACTTTTTTAAATGTTTGAAATAATGTTATAAAAAAGAGAAATTCAAATAAAAATCCTAATCTAAGCAAAAAAATAAAGTGAATAAGCTGATAATTATCCAGGTGCTGAGTTGGGGGGCGAATCTGCAGAAATCATCTGAAAATGTGACAAATTAAAGATGAACAGTCTGGATAATGGAAGAAGAGTTTAAAACTCATTTTGAGCATCTTTGTTCGGGTGAATCAGAGTTTCCTCCATCGAGCCCAACGCTGCCTTTCTCCACCCGAGCCATCAGTGAATGGCTGATTATTCATTAATAAGCTCATCCATGAAGCGTTTTTACTGATACAGATTTTTAAAGGGCCAATACCGATATTTTCTCATCAGCCCATGGCCGATACAACCTCCGATATTTGAGGCTGATACTGCATTTGACTCCTAAATTAATATAATGAAGGACACAATGAAAATTAATTTTACAACTTTTAATGAAAAAAAAAAAAAACACTGTAAATAAACATATTAAAAAAACAGAGCAAATGTAAACAAATATGGAATAGAAACATTAAACTTGTAAAAAAAAAAGTCTGTAAATTTTGCAGAGTGGGGGCATCAGCCAATACACTCAAATATTGGCCTGCCGATGTATCGGTCTGCCTTCATTTTTACAGGTCAGTGTGTTGCGTTAATGAAGCAGTTAGGAACCGCGATTAACTCTTCACGCAGAGTGACACAGAAATCTTTTATCTTTACATTTTCTACATTATAAAAGAATCATCCATCCATCCATCCATCCATCCATCCTCGGGTAAACGGGACCGGGTTACGGGGCAACCTCCTCCAGCTCCCCCCCAGCCAGCATGTCTTGGTTCTTGATTCAGAGCATCCTCTCTGAAACCCACCCCGTCTCCTAGGAGACGAGTGGAGGACATCCCATCCAGATGCCTGAAACACCTCAGCGGGCTGTTTCCATGCAGAAGCACCACACCCCCTGAAGCCCCTGAAGGTCAGCTCATCTCCACCTCTCAGGTTCATGACCTCATTCTCTGAGTCACTACCAGCAGCTCATGTCTGAACAGCCCAAATCCGTACTACCGATACTCCGTACTACCGATACTCCGTACTACCGATACTCCAAACTACAGATACTCCAAACCACAGATAACATCGATAGCACTGTTCTGGAGAGAGGAGACAGCATGAAAGGGAGATGTTGAGCAAAAAGAGAAGAAAGAGGAGCAACGGAGGGATGAGGAAGTGACAGGACTCGTGCTCATTATAACAGCTGGAGCCAGACTCGGTCTTTCTGCGTTTGCCAGATACATGTGTGTGTCCCGCTCTGCGCATCCACCGCTGAATCAGCTCGTTATCTGATGGAGCTGCAGACAGAATGAGTTTAAATCTCTGCATCGCCGCCAGCTCTCGCAGCGCCTCTTCTACTGTTTGCTCTCTCTCACCGTATCGCTGCACAGGTATCACAGGAAGGAGGAGGCACGAGCCACCGCGACACTAAAGGGAAACGTTACTGACAGGAGGCCCGTGTGGCTCTGAAGGACTCTCTGAAACCGTGACTCAGACAGTTTGCAAACAGCTTCCAGTCAGGTTTCTGGAGTCACCAAAGACAAGTTTTTATTTCTGTTTCATACACGAATGTGTTTTACTCACTGGATGGTACAACCAAGGATATGATACATAACAGGACAGACACTGTAATAATGAAGCATTAAACAGATGAATGCATGGCTATTTGAGACAAAGTAAAAACAAATAAGCTGAACTAAGAATTTGAAATAAAAGAAATAAGAAATAAAGGAAAAGCTTCAGCTATCTAACTAATGTTTTACACTTAAACCTAACCATGTTTAACACCTAAACTTAACCATGTTTAATACCTAAACCTAACCCTAACACCTAAACTTAACCATGTTTGACACCTAAACTTAACCATGTTTGACACTTAAATCTAACCATTTTTGATACCTAATCTTAACCATGTTCAACACCTAAACCTAACCATGTTTGAAACCTAAACTTAACCATGTTTGACACCTAAACCTAACCATGTTTTACACTTAACCTTAACCATGTTTGACAACTGAACTTAAACATGTTTAAAACCTAAACCTTGCTATGTTTGACGCCTAAACTTAACCATGTTTTACACCTAAACCTAACCATGGTAAACACCTAAACCTAACCATGTTTTACAGTTAAACTTAACCATGTTTAAATCCTAAACTTAAACATATTTAACACCTAAACCTAACCATGTTTTACACCTAAACCTAACCATGTTTAACACCTAAACTTAACCATGTTTAATACCTAAACCTAACCATGTTTAACACCTAAACTTAACCATGTTTACACCTAAAGCTAACCATGTTTAACACCTAAACTTAACCATGTTTGACACTTAAATCTAACCATTTTTGATACCTAATCTTAACCATGTTTGACATCTAAACCTAACCATGTTTGAAATCTAAACTTAACCATGTTTGACACCTAAACCTAACCATGTTTGACACCTAAACCTAACCATGTTTGAAATCTAAACTTAACCATGTTTAATACCTAAACCTAACCCTAACACCTAAACTTAACCATGTTTGACACCTAAACTTAACCATGTTTGACACTTAAATCTAACCATTTTTGATACCTAATCTTAACCATGTTCAACACCTAAACCTAACCATGTTTGAAACCTAAACTTAACCATGTTTGACACCTAAACCTAACCATGTTTTACACTTAACCTTAACCATGTTTGACAACTGAACTTAAACCTGTTTAAAACCTAAACCTTGCTATGTTTGACGCCTAAACTTAACCATGTTTTACACCTAAACCTAACCATGGTTAACACCTAAACCTAACCATGTTTTACAGTTAAACTTAACCATGTTTAAATCCTAAACTTAAACATATTTAACACCTAAACCTAACCATGTTTTACACCTAAACCTAACCATGTTTAACACCTAAACTTAACCATGTTTAATACCTAAACCTAACCATGTTTAACACCTAAACTTAACCATGTTTAAACCTAAACCTAACCATGTTTAACACCTAAACTTAACCATGTTTGACACTTAAATCTAACCATTTTTATACCTAATCTTAACCATGTTTGACACCTAAACCTAACCATGTTTGAAACCTAAACTTAACCATGTTTGACACCTAAACCTAACCATGTTTGACACCTAAACCTAACCATGTTTTAGACTTAACCTTAACCATGTTTGACACCTAAACCTAACCATGTTTTACACTTAACCTTAACCATGTTTGACACCTGAACTTAACCATGTTTAAAACCTAAACCTAACCATGTTTTACACTTAAACTTAACCATGTTTAAAACCTAAACCTAACCATGTTTGATGCCTAAACTTAACCATGTTTTACATCTAAATGTAACCATATTTAACACCTAAACCTAACCATGTTTGACACCTAAACTTAACCATGTTTAACACCTAAACCCAACCATGTTTCACACCTAAACTTAAACATATTTAACACCTAAACCTAACCATGTTTGACACCTAAACTTAACCATGTTTTACACCTAAATGTAACCATGTTTCACACCTAAACCTAACCATGTTTTACACCTAAACCTAACCATGTTTAAAACCTAAACCTAACCATGTTTAACACCTAAACCTAACCATGTCTGCTCATTCAAGCTTAATCCTGGTTGAAGCTGAAACAAAAGTGTGGAATAAGCAGCAGGATGTGAAATATGGAGGTAATGATGTGCGTAGTGATTGGGCATGTGCCGGTTTGAAATTCTAACCTTGAGGTAAAATATCACAGTTTCACAGTGACTACGCTCACAAACATCTTTCAGTTTAATATTGACATACTGGATCATGGGTGCCCAAAATAAATCTCAAGGGGTTCCTCTAAAACAAAAGATAACAAAAACATCATCTTTCTGTAGTCAGTGTTTTGTAATGCGGGAAGAGAAATCAAGCGCAAGCTAAAAGAATGTCAGGACATTGAAACAAAGTATCCACGTATATCTGTGAGCCCATCTGTCTTTTTTCCCACCAATATCTGTACCGATGGCAACTAAATCTTACTGGCTGCAGGATGGTGCGCATTTAAACATAATCATTACTGCTTTCTCTCGTCCACATTGCACACGAAACCATTGACCACAGAAAGAAACGTGGTAGGAAGTATCATATTTTGGCTGCAACATTAGAGCTACCTTAACAGCGAATGATTTTGCTGGATTGACAAGTTCAGCAATCATTCACACACCCTTACCTCACCTGTGCAGTGCGCACAACTCGAGCTACACTTGACTACACACTCTCCCTGCGTTTTGTAAGACATAATAAAAGGTTTGTGTGTATAATTTGTACATGAATATGGAAACGTCAGCTGCATTTGTGTCATGGACTTTATTTCTTTATAAAGAAAAAGTCATTTTAGATTCTATATTGTAAATTTTACTCAATAATTAGCCATATTTAAATAAAGTGTGGCCCTGAATGTAAAAATAGCAGAAGACACACACAGGGGAGCTTTCACAGGGTAATCACTCATTTAGGGATTATCCTCAATAAAAACGGACAAAAATTTCAACCGGCCCCTCTCTGTAATTTGGCTCAGGGTCTGTTGAGCCTGTGCTGGGGTAATAATCAGGATAATCTGCCTGTAATAGCAGGATTACAGCAGGTTAGGGAGACTGTACTCTTTGGCAGAGCCCCCATTTGTGGATCTAAACTCTAATTCATTAATCAACTAATACCCATTCAAGGCCTGCTCAGAGAGGCAGCAGGGCTGGAAGGGAGCCTCAACCCACCACAGCGGTGCTTCCTTCATTACACATTATACACACAAACCTACTGTGGATTTTGAAGCTGATGTTTGATTTTTTTGTCAAGTCCTATGAAAACATAAAAATAAACTATTTATAATCTTCCTGTATGCATTGTGACTTCAGTTCTCTAAAGGACTTTCAGTCTTGCTCCCAGCCAATAAATCTAAGAGGTAGGCTACTTACAACTGAATATAAAACTATGCTAACCAGTCGGTTGGATGTTTACTCCCTAAAATGTTCAATTAAAAAAAAATACATATATATTTCAGATGTTTCTTTCTAGTCATCTGGTCAATGGAGTTTAGAAGCGCTCATTACAGTATTTCCCAGCCCGTCTGTCAGGAGCCAAAGTTATGTCAGTGGCTTGGCACAAAGTCCAAAGCCACATATTACTGGAAAACTGCAAAGAATTTGGCTTTTTATCATTAAAGATTGATAATATTATTAAAAGGTGCCAGAGAAGGTGGAACATCGCTGCACATAAAGGCTGAAAAGCAACACTGAATATTTGTCATCCTCTTTTTGCAGTAAAACATGGACTCAGTGAACTGTTTTCACCTCCAGAGCTGCCTTCACAGACTCAACAAGGTGTCGGAAACATGCCTCAGAGATTTTGCTCCGTATTGACATGATGGTGTAACCTGCACGCCATGAACCTCCTTTATTGTGGTGGGTCTGTTTCCAGCGCGGCTGTAGCTTCGTTCTCCTTAGCTAGCGGCGTCACTCTTACGCTTCTGACTGAGGCTGCGGCATGCTCTGGTTGGCGTTCTGTGAGGTCCATGGATACGTTCTCATCTTTATTCCTTTCATCATTGCTTATTTGAGTTGACACACAATCACGTTTTCCTGCTAAACAGGCTGGAACACTCTGTTTCTGCTCGAACTACGTAGTTACACAGTTCAACTGTGAGTTTTTTTTTGTTATGAACACATAAACCTTCATGCAAGCCCCTGCTTGCCTGAAGTGAAGATGGCGAGCTAACTGATCTACCGGTATGACACAAACTGACACCTCTTAAAGGCATATGCCACCCCTGGGTGAAATTGAGCCTCCTGAGTTGGACAAGTGAGCAGAAGCGTTTTCTACACCCTCAAAAATAGAGGTACGAGACAGGAACATTTCTGTCCCTGTAGGTACATTTTTTACCAATGTTCTCTCAAACGTACAATATTGGTCTTTATGAGGCCAGAAGTACCTATATACTATGAAAAAGGGTACAAAGTAATATAAAGTACACATTTGTACCATTTCAACCCTAAGGGTACCTGCAGCATTGAAAAGTGTATGTAGCTTGTACAATAACTATAAATAGCAGTACTTATAAACAGTAGTATAATTATAGTTATTATATTGTGATTTTCATAATGATCATAGTAATAAATGTATGTATAATTATATATGTGTTTGGCCTAATATTTATATAATAATTATTCATTTATTATTAGCATCTTTGATTGTTGTCATAATCTCTATTTTATTGACTTTTATTCATCATTTTTAATTGGTTTAATTGTACTTTATTAACTCATAGAGCTTGATAAGGTACAAAAATGGACCATGAAGGTACAGAAATGTCTTTCAGAAAGGAACCCCCCCAGCAACAAGCTTAGTACCCTTTTAAGTACAAATTGGTACCTCTATTTTTGAGTGTGTAACTGACCCAGGTGTCGGTAATGTAGATATAAGTATTTTCGGACACACTCAGACAGCCTCTCCTCGAAAGCTCCAGCCATGTCTACAGATGCTCTTCTCTGTTTGTTTGGCATCTTCTTTCTCAGGGCTATTTGACATTGGCGGTTTTTGTGTTGTTTTCTTCCGGTTCCTGTTCTTCTTCTCTGGTTTGTTCCTGCGTAGCAGCTACACAGCTCAACACTGACCCTGCAGTTTCCACTGGTATTGCTCCGCCTTCTGCGTCGAGTGACGGACCAACAAGCCCCTCGAAAATGCACCAAATTACGTGCGTAACTGACGCAGACAACGGACAAAACTGTCCGCCCGTCTGCGTATCCGTCTTCTGCATCGAGCAAAAATCGGGCTTAAGGGGGACATGACGCCCCATCGCAGCCTCAAGTACCTCTTCCATGGACTACCTCCACAAGCTAAAACTCCACAAGCTAAAACTCAGCTCAGAGAAGTGGGAAGTCTGTTGGAGAGGTCATGAAGGAAGTCATGGGTCAAATAAGTGGCCATCTGGTGGAGATGGGTGAAGGAGGATGATGATGAAGACAACAATGATGATGACAATGAAGAGGAGACTAAAACTGAGGTACTCGCTGCTGGATAGGCCACTCTGGGCCCAAAGGTTGTATCTCAGTCCCCTTCTTCTCCTCCACTGGCCAGACTAGAGCTCCTCCTCAACCCGGTGTATTCGTCAATGTGGGACTAAAGGTCTCTCTCTGGTCAAGACCTGAACCCCCCAGGAATACCGAGAGTGGATCGTGGAGCACATTGTGAGGAAGGATGATTTGCTACAGCTTCATAAATAGTCTATGAAGAACCAGCCGCTCCTCCTCACCACAAACCGTCAAAGGCCCACAATGATTTATTGATTTCTTTATTTGTCACATGAAAAGAGAAAGTTGCTTCCACTGTCTCTATCTTTTATCTCTCTTTCTCTTGCCTCTTCCCCTCATCTCCTCTCAGAGAAGAAAAAGAGGACAAATCTCCACTTGACAGGTTGGGGGAAGACGGGATTCCCTGTCTGCTGTGAAGGATCTGTGACTATCAAGGTTTTTTATTCCTCCTCTTTCTTCATATTCTTAAATTCTGTTTATTTTTCTTCAGCTACCTTTTCATTGATTCTTGTCTTCATTTGACCTTTAGTCTTTCCTTTTCAGTTGCTGCACATGTGTCGACTGCACATCCATGATGAGAGTCTCCCATTCCACCACATCCCAAAGCTGCTCTGTTGGACTGAGATCTAGTGACTGTTGGAGTATTGGAGTCTAGTGAACTCATCGTCATGTTGGAGATGATGTAATCTTTGTGACATGGTGCGTTATCCTGCTGGAAGTAGCATCAGAAGATGCTCCACTGTGGTCATAAAGGGATGGACATGGTCAGCAACAATACTCAGGTAGGCTGTGATGGTTAAACTATGTACCATGTTGGTGCTAAGGGACCCAAAGTGGGCAAAGAAAATCTCCCCCACGCCATTACACCAGCAGCAGCCTGAAGCCTTGATCTAAGGCAGGATGGACCCATGCTTTCATGATATTTCCAGCAGATTCTGAGCCTAACATCTGCAACGTTTCTCCATCTTCTATTGTCCAGTTCTGGTGAGTCTGTGTGAATTGTAGCCTCAGTTTCCTGTTCTTAGCTGACAGGAGTGGCATTGGTGTGGTCTTCTGCTGCTGGAGCCCATCTGCTTCAAGGTTGGACCAGACAACCTTTCAAAGTCAGGCGTACTGTAGAGTCCTGAAATTAAGCTCTGTCAGAATGTATTTTACAACTCCCCTGGCGGCGGTAGAAGGAGAAATGACGCAGAATACACAAAACTGTCAGACTGAAGAGAAGGTAAGTATAGACTGGAAAAGATATTGAACAATTGATGGAAACAATTGAGGCATTGTTTAATTCAACTGGTTGAGCGCCCACCCCGTGTTCAGAGGCTACAGTTCATTGATGCAGCCTGTCTAGGTTCAGTTCCCAGCCTGAGACCCTCACATCACCCCCGTTTCCCTGCTGATATACTGTGATATGAAGGCCACAAGACCCCACTTGACTATCATATGATATTGTGTCGCCTATTTGAATCCTGTATATTTATGTTCACTGAGGAATATGCACATATATGACGTGCAAAGATGTATTTCTAGCCAGCGCAGCACCACAAATGTCATGTTTATCCCTTTCTTCCGGTTCGTTGTTAACAGCGTCCTTAGCAACCAATGTAGCAACAACCAAAAAAACCTGAAAAATGTACGTTGAAACAACAAAACTATGGATAATACTAATGGATATACATAAACCAAATGGTTATCATGAAAATAAAGTGCACATATGTAACTAGAAAAGTTATCAAAACAAAGTTAAATCCACAATCTATCTTAAAGAATATTCATTTCTACCGAAGATTGAAGGGATATCTGCCATGTTTCTTTTGGTCACACCAGACAGGAACTCTGCAGTCATGCAAACACCGCTAGAGGTTGCTTTTAGTCAAAATGTAAATGTCTGTATTTTGGTGCATGAACAAATGACCCTCTGGTACTTGTTGGGATGTGTTGTGTGTTCAGAGAGGCTATTCTGCGTACCTTGGCTGGAACCAGTGCATATCGGACTTCCTGCTGCCTTTCTACCGTCTCCAACCAGTCTGCCCATTCTCCTCTGACCTCCGACATCAACCAGATATTCTAGTACAGACAACGAGATTTTCTCCTTAATCCCCATTTCTTCCTCATTCTAATTCAAGTTGTCTTTACCATGACTAGATGCTGCCATGTGATTGTCTCGTTAAGATATTTGTATGAACAAGCAGTTGAACTGGACGACCTGGTGAAATGGCCAGTGAGTGTATCGGTAGATAAAATTAGTTTTAGGGGGAATTGTGTGTGTGTGTGTGTTTTTTTTTAAAGAAACATACAGGATATTGCATTGGCTCACATATGAGCTTCAGTAACATCCCATTCCTAATCCAGAGGGTTCAATATGACGTTGGTCCACCTTTGCAGCTTGAAGAGCTTCAACTCTTCTGGGAAGGCTGTCCACAAGGTTTAGGAGTGTTTATGGGAATTTTGGACCATTCTTTCAGAAGCCCATTTGTGAGGTCACACTGATGTTGGACCAGAAGGCCTGGCTCTCAGTCTCTGCTCTACTTCATCCCAAAGGTGTTCTGTCAGGTTGAGGTCAGGACTCTGTGCAGGCCAGTCCAGGTCCTTCACACCAGACTCTGCATCCAGGTCTTTATGGACCTGCTTTGTGCACTGGTGCACAGTCATGTTGGAAGAGGAAGGGGCCAGCTCAAAACTGGTCCCACAAAGTTGGGAGCATGGAATCGTCCAGAATGTCTTGGTATGCTGAAGCATTCAGAGTTCCTTTCACTGGAACTAAGGGGCCAAGCCCAGCTCCTGAAAAACACCCCCACACCATAATCCCCCCTCCACCAAACTTTACACTTGGTACCGTTGTCCCGGCAACTGCCAAACCCAGACTCGTCCATCAGATTGCCAGATGGAGATGAACGTTTTATCACTCCAGAGAATGCCTCCAAAGCTCTACTGTAGAGTCCAGTGGTGGCTGCTTTACACCACTGCATCCACAGCTGAGCTGCTGTCGTTCCCAAACACTTCCATTTTCTTAGATAATACAGCTGACAGTTGACTGTGGAATATTTAGAAGTGAGGAAATTTCACGACTGGATGTGTTGCACGGGTGGCATCCAATCACAGTTCCATCCTAGAATTCACTGAGCTCCTGAGAGCGACACATTCTTTCCCAAACAGTCTGCATGCCGAGCTGCTTCACGTATACACCTGTGGACATGGAGGTGATGGAACATCTGATTCCATAATTTGGATGGGTGAGCAAATACTTTTGGCAACATAGTGTTTGTTATAGAAGCAGCAACATCAAGTTATAATTATACAGATAAACAAAATTCTGTGTCAGAAGGGAAAAAAATACTGTTTGTCATGTCAGGGTCACAACACGAAGCTGTAATGAGAGAAACCCAACAGTTTCCCGGTGAATAAGCCCCGAGGTGACAACACGGAGGTGGCTTTATTTATAGCCGGATGAGTGCCGCAGGTCACGTCTACGATAAACACACACATGTTGACAAACACACTGAACCCTTTCCTCACCTCCTCCCTCCCCTCATGTCGCCGTCGTCCCCTCTGTGGGGGCTGCGGGTCCGGTGTGAAATGCACGCAAACATTTAAATATTTCAGGCGGTACTCTCCCTCTCCGACCAGCCAACCACGCGGCCAGCCAACACTCTGAGAGACGGCGAGGGAGACGGCGGCGACAGCTTCATAAATAGTCCATGAGGAACCAGCCGCTCCTCCTCACCGCAAACCGTCAAAGGCCCACAATGATTTATTGATTTCTTTATTTGTCACATAAAAAGGGAAAGTTGCTTCCAGTGTCTCATCCCTTTCTCTCGCCTCTTCCTCTTCCTCTCATCGCCTCAGAGAAGAAAAAAAGAGAACAAATCTCCACTTGACAGGTTGGAGGAGAGGGGATTCCCTGTCCTGTGACTATCAAGGCTTTTTATTCCTTCTCTTTCCTTCTATTCTCAAATTCTCTTTATTTTTTTCAACTATCTTTTAATTTATTTGCTATTCTTTGACCTTCAGCCTTTCCTTTTATTTGTTCTCCTTCTCTCTTGTCCTTTTAACAGAGACAAAACCCAGCTTTCCCAGGTGTTTTCCAGTTCTTCCTTCTCGTCTTGCACCCAGAAAAACCTTTAACACATTTCTGTAAATGTTATTTGAAGCCTATTCGAGCATCATTCAGTCCCGGATCGGTTGGAGGGTAACAAGGACTCAGGGTGGCAGAACAATGAGACATTTACAGCTTTTCTTTTCTCTTCTGGTCGTCTTTTCGGGCGCATTTTTCCTTTCCAGCCTCCCCCTCCTCAGCTCTGTCCATCCATCCGTCTCTGTCCCCCCTCCGTCTATCTGTCCCCTGCTTTCAGAGCCCCTCTGAGCGCTGGCAGCCTGTCGATGAGAGGCATTGGTTGGCGGTTGGTGTAGTCGATGACCCTGACAGTGTGCAGTTATCGTTCTAATTAAGATGCCACACTTGAGTTAAACCGCAGCATTAGGATTTGATGGGGAATTGATCAAGGTGTCAGAGGCAGCGGGAGACAGAGAGGGGGAGAGGGATCTGGTGGGAGAGGAAGAGATGGCGGGAGGGTGAAAGGCAAAACAGAGGAGTATTCATTCAGAGAAGGGAAGCTCAGTAATGAGAAAAACCTTGTCATGTTCTGGTGTTTGCTCAGTCTGGCTCGATGTTACGTTTCCCCACACAGGGGCCAACTTTAGATTTACTTTACACTCTGAGAGGGAGTTTTTTTTTTTTATACTATTGTGACAGTGTGGGGTCCTATCAATATGCCTCTGATTAATCATGCGCCCTGGCTACTTGGCCACAGGGAAATTCCTTAAGCTGACTGGTCGGCACGCTTGACTCTCACCCGGGAGTCTGTGGGATTGAATCCCGCCTGGGCCCTTGTTGCGTACCTTGCGACACTATTAATGATCCCATTTGGGACATTTGGTCTCTGCATGTTACTCAGTACAGAGAGCAATGGGGTGCCGTGTGGGGTTCCCAGAGAGCAATTGGAGGGGGCTAAGGGGCCTTGCTCAGGGGCTGATAGTGGGACTCGAACCCACCTCTGTAGGTGTAGATTTGTTAAACCTCAGAGCAAATCTTTCAATTCATCAACCCTGATCCAGATTTTATGTTTGGTTATTGTGTAAGAATGGAACTGAATTTTCAAAGTTTCAATTTTTTTATTTTATTAAATCTAATTTTATTTAATTTTTACTGAATGAAATCTTATTTATTTACTCGAGTTTTTTCCTTGTGCTGATTGTGGCAGGGTACACAACAGTGGGCCCGGGAGGGATTTGATCCCACAGATTCCCAAGTGAGAGTCATGTGGGCTTACCAGTCAGCCAAAGCCAAAGGGATACTGGTCAGCATGCATAACTCTCACCCAGGAGTCTGTGGGATTGAATCCTGCCTGGGCCCTCATTGTCTACCTTGCCAAACTATATTGATCCCATTTGGTACATTTGGTCTCTGCATGTTTCTTAGATAGACCAGAGAGCAATGGGGTGCCCTGTCTCAGTGCCCAGGGAGCAGTTGGTGGGAGCTAAGGGCCTTGGTCAGTGGGACTTGAACCCTGTTGCCTGGTCCAAAGCCCACCTCTTTAGGTGTAGATTTGTTAATACTCAGAGCAAATCCATCGATTTATCAACCCTGATCCAGATTTTGTTTGGTGACTGTGTAAGAATTTAATTGAATTGAATTTTCAAAATTTCATTTTTTAAATTTGATCTATTCTCATCTTATTTCAATTTTTATTTAATGAATGGAATCTCATTTATTTACTTGAGTTTTCCCCTTTTGCTGATTGTGGCAAGGTACACAACAGAGGGCCCAGGAGGGATTTGATCTCACAGACTCCTGGGTGAGTGTTATTCGCGCTTACCAGTCAGCCAAAGGGAAATCACTTCTGCTTCATCCAAACTCTGTCAAGAATGTCACAAAAAACCTTCTCATCCAAGCCTCTTATCTTCTTTCTCCTCATCTTCTTCCTCAATTGCTGTTTTTACCGGCGGGTGGCAAACAACTAATGAGGTGCATTACTGCCACCTACTGGTAGGGAGTGTGAACTTGTGATCAGGGTAATAGACTGTAATTGAAAAGCTACCAAGCCAAGTTGAACTGAGTTGAGATTAGCTGACCTGTGCAGGTGGAAAAGGGCTATTTGAGGGTCACTAGTTCTAGTCCCGGCTGGGGAAAGGTTTGGACAATTCCAACAGCGGCCGTCCTGTGTGGAGTTTGCATGTTCTCCCTGTGTATGCGTGGGTTCTCTCCGGGTACTCCGACTTCCTCCCACTGTCCGAAGACATGCATGTTAGGTTAATCGGCTCTATGCACAGCTCAATTATTTCCTGAACTTAAGGTAGCTCCTTTGTTTCCTATCTTTCACTATTGGTCGAACTGATTAATCCAGGTGTGCCTGACCTCAGTAATTGGCCAGACGTACCTAGATTAATCAGTTTGTCCAATAAGGAGAGACAGGAAACAAAGGAGCTACCTTAAGTTCAGTGGAGTCCTGCATAGAGCCCATTAATCACTCTAAATTGTCCAGGAGTGAATGTGACTGTGAATGACGGTCTGTCTCTCTGTGTTGGTCTTGCGACTGGTGACCTGTCCAGGTGTACCCTGGCTCTCGTCTGATAGCTGGGATAGGCTCCAGCAACCCTGAACTGGATAAGCAGTGCAGAAAATGAATGAATGGTTTTTACCAGAAGAAAGAATAATAAAATAGAATGATAAATAAAATCATGGCTCTCGTGCAAGACAGCAGCTGACTGGTGTTAAACGTCAGCCTCTGGTTACTGGTGTGTTTTCAGTGTGTCCCACATTGCTGGACAGGTTTTTTTCTGACAGTTTGGTTTTCAGCTCAGACTGATGATGAAAAAAAACCCAACAAATCCTCACTGACCCTGTAAAATGTGATTTCGCTCATAAGAGAACTGAAACAGTTTTTATGCGTATTTTTTGTGCTTGTACATTTCTTTCAACTTTAACCTTCCTCCATAGATTTCTTTATACTAGAATCATTGTATGTTAATTCATTTTTCGCCACTAACAAACATGTTTGACCTTCCATGATTCTTGCTAGAATGGAGCATCCTGCATGTTTCTAGTCTGAGGGATTTCAGGGGCGAAGGTTAAGATAATCCTCGATCCCATTTGATCGACAAGTCAATATCCTCAATGGCAGGAGCTGAGCGTGTGTGTAAGTATGTGTGTGTTCATTCTCTGCACATTGAAAGCTTTGACAGGTTCTTATTGCTTCGGTCTCTCGGGATTTCAAATGACGGAGCAGCTTCTTCATACAGAACTCCAACAATACGAAGGCTCTGCTGAAGTGTTTGCAAACACCTGAAAAACCAGAGTAAACACAGCATGCTGCTGCACCGGTGGGCTGCTTCAGATCGGAAACCACGAGCGCATGATTACCTGCACTGGAACAGCTGGATGCATGCATGTGTGGCAGATAAATATGAATGAGCCACACGTAGGCTTCATGCATTAAAGTGGGTGCGGCCATGCATATCTGCTCAGCTCACTGCACACATTCACATGCATTTTAGACACAGGACTTTACAAACAGTTCTGCACGCACAACACGGTGCAGGAGCTGGTCGAAGTTTGAAACCAGGGCCGGCTAAGGAGTTTTCCTGACATGCAAACATTGTTTGCTATTAAATCAGAATAAGGCAACGTGACTCGATTTATGAAGCAAGTTTCAAAAACGTTTAAAATCAACAGAAAATGAACTTAGGTTTGAAGTTATAGTTAAAAATAACAAAAAATTACAAGAAAACACTGCTAGAAATTAATAATAATTATAAGCGTTTAGCATGAAATTTTTTTTTTTACTAGTCATTAAAAACAACTGTTTATATCAAAACATACGAAGCTGAATCACTTCCCACAGCTCCAGTTTTTTTTTTAGTTTTTGCTGTCCAGCATAGTTGCATGCAGAACGATGATCTGGCTGCAGCGCTGAGCCCAACAAAGAGATGAACAACAAAAATAGAAACAAACAGCAGCAACTACACTCACAGAAATGATTCTTGTTCGTATTAAGTATTAATCATTATTTTCATTTAAAAGTAACTGAAATATGCAAGAATGTCAAGTTTATTTACTCGTTTTACATAATTCTAATGTAAACATTTTAAGTTTATAGCAAATGTGAACTACTTGAGTAGACTTTATTTAATTAGATTATAGTTTTCTGAAACATAAAATTATCCGCTAGATGGCAGTAATGCGCAAGTACAACACCAAGGCTGCCTGATCTCAAAACAAGAAGAAGAGACTGCGCATGTGCTGAGTGACTGCTGCAAAGCTAACTGACTGCTCGGTGCCTGCGCGGGAGGAATTTAAAAGTTCAAGGTAAGTCCGACTTATTTTGTTTTTACAAACTGTCGTTTTTCAGAGAAAAATGTTTTATTTCACCAACATCAATGTCTCATATGTTGACAAAATCCGATTTGAAAAACTTATTAAAAATCGTCTTACTAGCTAGCTTTTGCTGCATTTCTTTCCTTTCTTTGCTATGTTTTTCTCTTTTCTGACAAGTTTTAATTAGCAGCATTTCTTACGGCATATAAAAAGTTGCTAAATATGCACTGCTACCCCATTAACGGTCATAACAACAACGTCCTCCCTCTGTTTAAAAGCAGAGTGAAGCAGTGAAGGATAAACCCTCAAAGATAAAGTTATTGAACTTTGCTTGCTGATATGCATACACACACACACACACACATATATATATATATATATATATATATATACACACACTTTATAATAACAATGAAAGTAGAAAATTATATACCGGCATGGGTTGCTCATATATTTTACTTTGGAATTTGTAGGGAAACATTAAGAAAGAGATGACCATTTTAGTTTTTTTAATGTCTTCTACTAAGTTCTACTAAGTTAAGTCAATTCACTCAATTCAATTCAATAAATGGATTTAACTTTTTTTGACAGATACTACTTTCATTTATCTCCTCCATTTTCCAGGTGCAGCAAATATTTTAATCAACACAATAGTTTTCACTTTGTTGGCTGCTGCTAAAGTTCAGGTAATAGTGTGATGCATTAACAGTCTACTTGTCAACTTCTTCATTAAATGTGAAATTACATCTCTTTTTCTTATTCTTTTGGTTCACATGCAGACAAGGGGTGTGTGAAGTGTGTTGCAGTTCTTTGAGGTAAGAGTCATACTATTTACAAAAACAAACATGGTTCACACATTTTGGACAATTTCAGACATAATGCCTTATTGCCTTGCACATATGTCTAAAAGAATATTCTCAGACCTTTATGTCACATTCCCAAAACTCATATATGTTTAAAGGGATGAGAGTTATCTCCTTTTAATACCACTTTTGACATGTAACATGGTTTTGAATTATTGCAATAACTTGAGCATGCAAATGTAAATGAGCATTCGGTGTCATAAACTGTAAATTTTAAAGAATGTGCATTTGACACCAACGATTACTACACATTTCACACTAATAAAAACAGAATCTAATTTCCATACTGTATGTTTGATAACTTTTAAAATGGATATTTGTGCTATGAATCACACGACTTGGTGCTTCTGTTGCCTCTTGTTATGAAGCCACAGTTGTCGAGTCTAACTTAAACAGTTACATTGAAAACATGAATGTTTTCATAATTGAAGTCTCATCTTATCTTGTTTTCTTTTTGTAGATGAAAGCAGAATTTTACATGTACTAACTTTACTACTTAAAAAACAACGTTCCTGGGACAGCTTGGTGGAGACCCAGCTAACTTAAAGGTCCTTGGCGTGAGAGGAGGACTGCTGGAAGGAAGATTATATTTCTGATGGCTTCAAGACCTAAGGCAAGTTCATTTCACTGCTGCATAGTTTGGTTAAGAAAGATGTTGTACTTCACTATTTTAAACACAATTTTCATTCTTAGAAACTGATTTTTGTTATTTACAGCATTTAATTACATCTTTACATAAGATTCCTGCAAGCAACAAATTGTGTTTAGTTTGGTACATTAGAAATCTCATCTGTTCAAATGCATATACACTGCAAACAGCATGCCGCAAGGTCACCACTAAGAGGATGAGAAATAAAGTCCTGAATAACAGCCACTATTTCATATGCTCTTGTTTGTAGAGTGAAGACACCTAAGTAGGAGGGACTTCCTCAAGTCTGAAACGACAACACTTCTTCAAGTACATGTCAGTATTCACATTTTACTCTACACTTAGTCTCAGACTCGTGTTTTTGTGGTGCAACAGAACATTTTTTCTCATCTCCATGGAACAGCCAGAAGCTAGGACCAGACAGACCTCCAGGGGGCTTCATGTGATTCACGCAGCGGTGTCGATGAAGAAGAGCCGATGGATGTCAGAGTGGTGATGAAGGTAGAGGACCTGCAGCACAGCCTAGACACATTTCCTTTGCACGTGCCAGACTTTTAGAACTGATCTGCGCTCAGTTTTGGACTATGAAAAGAAACTTGAGTCACATTTAAGTTCCTCAAGAAAGTGCCGATGATCTTGGATGTTGAGGAGCTGCGCCGAAAGATCAAGACGCTTCAGTTTGCTCACAAGTTACAGCTGAACTGTTCAGGCGGAGGAACTGTTAAGAACCACATTCTGCTTAATGGATTTGGTCTTTTGGTGGCCGAGCAAAAAAAGCGCAAAGACTGAGAAACGCACAAAACCCAGACGGAGACATCTACAGCCGTTGTCCCTGCTGTAGGACTGCATGGCCTCGGCTGCTTTCACAAACTGACTGGTTGAATCCAAATGTTCTGTTAAAAAAACCTGTTGTATGTATTTCTGTGATGTTGTCATCAAAATAACATTGCAATGTCAATAGCTCAATGGGTATATTAATGTTGGAAAAAAGTAGTTATCAGGGCTTATTTGGTGTCATTATGTAAGAAATTCCTGAATTGAAAATGTTAAATGTCATAATGCCTTTCAACCCATAGATTTCAATTAGGAGTATTACTTTACTGATACAGGACTGGGATATTTATTTGTAAAGTTCATCAGAGGCTAGTTTAGAGGCTTTGCTCCTTTTTGCAGCCACTCCCTAAACTTTTTATTCACTGACATCCTTTTATAAGGTAATGCTTCAACATGTTCAAACTAATTCTACAAAGTCAGGTTTTAGGAGGTCATTCGTTTCAACTGTCAGAGAAGAAACTGTTAAAGAAATATGCTAACCTGTCTTGAACTACAGAATTTACAACATTTTTTTAATTGCATTTAAATCTGTGCCGCATCAATGTGGTGTTAAGATTGATACATTTATTTGATGAAACTGTTAATCCGGGTACCTACCTTTGAAATCTTTCAATGTTCTGGAGAAATGTTTAACTCTATCTTTAAGATTTATGTAATTTTATTACATACAAATTTCCATTTACTTTTTTTAGATAATTTTAGCACAAATCTACCAAATAAACCTTATTAATTCGCATTCATTTTGTAATAAAGCATTTATTTAAAATACATAATCCTTTGTTTATGCATTTAGTATTAATAAAGAATAATTAAATCAAATGAATGATGATGAATATTTACTTTAAATACATAAAGTATATTGTTTGAATTGCATAATATATTGGATATCTTGAGGATTATGCAATTCAAATAAATAGGCTTCATTACACTTATAATATGTGTCATTTAAGGTTTATTTGGTAGGTTTGTGTTAAAATTATCTAAAAAAAGTAAAGGAAATTTTCATGAATAAAATTACATAAATCTTCAAAAATAGGTTAAATATTTCTGTGAGTGTATACAGCTAAAACCACAAAAAACCTCCAAAGAGAAACTTCACAGAAACATTTTATTGGCCTCTGTAAGAGAACAAAGCTGAGATTCACCTGCAGCACCTGCAAGAAGACGGCTGAGAAAACATGAAGAATGTTAGCTGCATGAGCGTGCAGCTAGAGAAGGAGCGCGAGTGCAAAATATTAGGCGGGAGCTGATGAGTGTGAACATGCAAATGAAAATTAACCCATCCAGGGATCAGAAGAAGTTTGGATGAATGAAATATAGTGAAAGGAAGTGGGAGATATCAGAAAGTAACCAAATAACATGACAGCATCTTTCTGCACCGTCAGCGATGCTGGAGAACATAAACAGCTTTTGTTAGAAAGTGTATGTCTATGCAAAAAAACTAGATTTGTCATTAAATAGTTTTTGACCTGAAAGTGATATATATGAGAATTAGTCCTCCAGTCTAAAGAACCACATAGTTCATGTTTTTACCCTTAATATGACCCCCATAAGGGATCAGTGATTTCCAACCTACTGATGACAAAAAACCTTCGGTCTGATCTGCTGACGTCAGACGAGACGTCCGAGATCATCTGGATCAGGTTTGCGCTCCATCCTGACGGTGAAAACTAGAAGATGTTTTCTGCTCCTGATTTATTTCCAAAGCTTTTAAATAAGAACGAGAGATTTTCTTTATCTTTTAAAATGCTTTTTCTTGCAAATGTGTGTTGACAGTGATGATGATGATGGTGATGATGCACTTCCTGACTGGACGTATTCTGTTCTCTGTGTCTCTCTTCTTTTGTTTAAATGAAATTTCTTTATTTTCTAAATTGTTTTAATTTTAATCTTTAATGTTTCTTTTGCACGCTGCTGTAATGTTTTTAATGTTTTTTGTAAAGAACTTTGAGTTGTCCTTCACAAATGTGTTTATTCTCATTTTAGTGGTAAATTCAGCAGTTCAGTACCAGGTCATCCTCACACAAGCAACAGATAGAAACTAAATATTTCATTCAGACTGTAAGTTTTCATTATCGGGACAAAAATGTGTAGTTTTGTTTTGTAGAGCAGTGGTTTTCAAATTTAGGGTTGGGACCCTCATGTGGATCACGTGATAATTTCGAGGAGTCAATGTGAATGTTATACATAAAGCACATTTTAACAACCTTCGGTTTACAAAAGAGCTGCACAAGTTTAAAACTCGCTCAGCACTGCCACAAAACCATAAATGTTACATATAACAAGTAAAACAGAGATACAAAAGATAAAAAAAAGAAAGAAAATGGGTGGGAGGGAAACTAAAACAGTTGATTGGCCATCCAATACTTCACCAGATGCCATTTGTTTTTTTATATATATTTTTATTTCACGAACGAAAATGTTTACAATATCATACAAACTTAATTTTCAATCTTAAATCTTACCGGTTTCCTTTGTGCAGCCCCCTACCCCTAAAAAGAAAAGGAAAGAAAAGAAAACCCACAAAAGAAACAGAACACATAAAAAGAAAAGGAAAACAAGAAAAATGGCAATAATAAAGAAAATGATAAAAAAAAAGAGAAAAGAAATCAAAACACATCCATATACACACATATACATACCTACTGTATAGTAATAGGAATCACAATTATATGTAACAGGGAGCCAATTGGGCATAATAAGGCGAACTATAACATAAACAGTTGTAAGTCAGCATTCAGCATTTAATATAAAAACTCCGACTTTCTCCATCCCAGAGAGTAAAGGCAGCCAGAGCTCATTAAAATGGGGCACGATTATATTTCTCCCAGGTTTGATTTTCCAAAGGTAAAAAGGAAGCAAGGATGGAAGTGTGAACATGCAAATGCATACTTGTATTTCTTCCAAAATACAAGTATGTCTTATTTTTTTCAAAATAAGTAATCAGAATCAGTAACCTACATTTTTTATAAACTAACCATATGTCATGTGTATCTTTAGAGTAAATATAAAACACTGCTTATTTCAAATTGTGTCCAAAACTGATCCAAAACAAGGATGTCCCCTCCACATTATTACATCTTTGACAATCTGTTATATTTTACACATTTTTTATAGGAGTCAAATAGATTTTATGAATAAATTTGGAATCAGCTTCTTTATCTTATCACTTGCAAAATGAAAATGAATTCTCTCACAGATGTTTAACCAGACCTTTTCTTCTAAAGTCCTCCCTAACTCCTTCGTCTATATTTAAAAAAAAAAAAAAAATTGGAGTAAAGATTTTCCTCCTATTGTTAAAATTATGTAAAATTAGCTGCTTTTCCCCTTTGTTGTGTCTTAAAAGAACAAAATTTCATCCAGTTCTGATCCCTCCAATCACAGTTTCTTTTTCTTGATAAGAAATTCCAAATGCCAAAGTTTTCAAGTCGTACATGGAGAATTTTTATCATTGAGTTTCCAGAAACAAACTTATTACAGCTGCTCCTTTTTTTAAAATCAGTTTTTTCTGTTGTCCCTCTTTTTGTAGTAAAATGTTGTAGATTTTGTGTTTATAGCCTAATTCTGATTTGTTCTTGTAGGAGTCTGATTTTATTCCTGTACATGTGATATAAATGTGTTTGTGATGATCTCATATTTTTATATTATGTCATTCATGATTATCACGCCACATTTTACTAGGTTCAGTCTGTTAAAGGCAGGTGGATTTGGTTTAGTTATTAAATAAACCTAAAATGAGATCATTACACTGATACAGTGTTAAATATGAATGGACCCTGGACCAGTTTGGACTGAAAACTTGGGCCCCATCATGAAAAAGGTTGAGAATCCCTGTTCTGATTAACTATGTTGCAGCAGCGTTGGTGTCAGTGTTTCATCTGAGAGGGAATCCTGCAGCTCCTCATCCTCGCCTGCATCGGCAGGCTTCCTCGTGTGTGTTGGCTCGTGTTTGTGTCAGGTCTGGTCAATCAGCAGGCAGCTCTCTGAGTCCGGCCGTGTGTCAGGTGTCGTTCACGTGTCCCGTCAGCGTTGATGACCGGCCCGTCCCTCAGGTGCCTCATGTCACCGCGTCCTTCTTCCACTCAGACAGCAGACTTATGAGGACAGACAACCCACGCCAGTCATGTGGACTGACGGCTCATAAGTGTTTCTTACCTCTTTTCCTTCAGCTTCCAATCATGTGACGACATTCTGAATATTTCCCGTTGAACCTGAAATTTTTAGTTTGTTTAGAATTATTTTACTCTTCACAACAACAAACACAGAAGAAGAAAGCTTATTTTAATGAGCATTATGGAGGGAGAAAGATGAAGTGGAGATGTGACCCGTCATCTTGTCTTACACGGCTGTTATAACCAGCCTAACAGCCGAGATGTTCCCGATAACATTTAAGACCCTCAAGGCTATTCCATTCATTGATTACCACTGATGGGGATCATTTACATAAGTATGGGAATGTTCAAGGTTAGTTCATGCTAAAATGATTTTCTGAGACCATTTCAGGTAATCTTCAAAAATAATGCATTTCCATAGAATCAAGGTCCATGCATGGGCCTCTCCGTGCTCTCCTCCTCTCCCTCTGACGACCGAGAAGAGCTATCGACTAACCATCAAATCTTCTATCTGCACGGTCGGCCATTTCTCCTTGTCTCAGCACTCCACACCTCCTCCATTATAGCTCATAATCTCATCTGAACAGGCAAATGACCCTCTGAGACGTACAGAGCAAGAGGGAGGGAAAAGAATGAATGCAAAACATGAACACAGTGGTGTTAATAACATCCCGCTGCATCCAGGGAAAATTACATGGATAAATAAAAGGAAGTTGTTCCACTGGATTAATATTCAAGATCCAAAAACATCAACGTTCCCATAAAACTAGAACTGACTTGAAATTTGAAAGATGTGAATTTACGACTTTTTTTTATTGTGATGATTCTCGCTTTGTCATGCACACTGTCATTTTTTTACTTAAAGGTACAGTGTGTAAAAAAATCAAAGGTCATTGGCAGAAAAATGTGATATAAAATTCAAAACTGTGTTTCAATTGGTGTGTAATCCCTGCACACACATGGAGGCTGCCATTTTTGTGCCACCATTTTTACTACGGTGTCTCTGAGAGGACAAAACAATGTGTGTGAAGTAAGAACCCTCTGAACTTTAAAACTGCAGTACCAGCTTTGTTTAGGGGGAGTTAGAGCAGGGGTTAGAGTTTGGGATCAGTAATGCCATAAAAGACATAGAAAAAAAAAAAGTTACTCATCGTACAGTCATAGCTACACCTGAGACCACTGTATCCACGCGCAAATGAAAACATCGCCACCGTACACTCACAACAGTGCTGGAATATGAAGTTATTTGAAAAAAAAATACCCATCTTTACTACTAGATGCCAGTAATTCTTATATACTGTACCTCTAAAGGTGGCTACCAGTTTAATTACCAGTTAACTACCAGTTTAATACCCGCCAGTAGGTGGCGCCCTCACACTCACCTACTCACTTAGTATTAGCAATGTTGCAGAACCGACTAACTTTTAATTAGTATATGATTAAAGGAGTGATGACATATCTGTACTAACTATTTCATGTAGTTGATATCTCTCAATTCTCCTAAGAAATTACGTTTTTCAAGGGGGGGGGGGGGGGTGTGGCATGTCAGATTTTTCTCCTCAGTAAAAGGGTTGGGTATCTGCCTGGAGACCAAGTTTTGATTGGCTACAACCTTATTTGGCTATAAACTTATTTAGAAAAATTAGGTCGACCGACCTGGACGCCTCCCTGGCGAGGTGTTCCAGACACATCCCATCAGGACAAGATCCTGGGGGAGACCCAGGACACACTGGAGGAACTATGTCTCTCGGCTGGCCTGGGAACACCTCAGGATCACCTTATCCCAGATAAGCAGAAGAAGACGGTACGGTAGGTCAACCAGCCAATAGCTAGCGTTGGTTTGCTAGGAGGCTATCTGTTAGCATCATGGGCCCTTCAGACAGTGAACTATGTTTATCAGACAAGACAGCATTTAGAAAATAAACAAACATACCGGGTATGACAACATTGTGGTTGCCTCCTTCAGTGTTGCTACAGAAGTTTTTAATCCATTTGTTTCCAGGGAAAGAGGGGAGGCTATTCGCTTGATGATGTGCTCTAATTGGAGAATATGAATTATGTAAAATGATAACATACATAGAACAATAAACTGCTGTCTGATTCAAGTGTTTTTGAACAAAGAAACAAAGCTGACCGTCTGAACAGGGACTTTGAAACTTGTTCTTGACATTCATATGCCCTCATCAATGCACAACAGATTATATGCTGTGTTCCATTTGAACTCGGACGTCAGAAATTAATGCTAATAGCATTAGCTCCTTTCTTGTAGACAGTGGCATGGTAACCAGATGTAAATATTTATCGCACAACTAGGTTCCTTTTGTCTTCTCTGTAATTTCAAGTATCAAAGATCTTTTTCATGAAAAGAGATTTTTTTTAAGAAGTTGTAGTTTACCTTTACATGTTTCGACTTCAGTCTTCCTCAGAAGCGTCATCTGGCGTCCATCATGCCGTGTCTTTATCAGCTGATGGAATCCCGAAGGACTCCTAAAGGTACTTAAAGACATTTTTACTGCAGCGGCTTAAATGACGTCACTGTTATGCGACACCATAGCAGGTAAATATCTGTAAATATGGACGTATCACCACAAATAAGCAAATCAAAGCCGCTTCGAGCTCACAGGGGGGTCCGACTAATGTTTCTTCACAAAACATTGGTGAAATGAAGGAGTTGTGGCAGATAATGCCTTTTTTAGAGGCTGAGCGAGGTTGCCCGCATCGCTTCCATTATATTGGACATATGCTGATCTGGAGTGGATCTAAATATCTCCTGAAGGAATGTAAGTTACACCAAAACTGTCTGGGTGAGTACGTAAATGAATGTATTTCATGCTAGAAAATAGGTCCGGATTGAAAAAAACTAACTTTCCCTGTAAGGCCACGGGAATCTTGTTACAGCTCTATGAATTGCATTATTTTAAGAATTGCTTTTAAAGGGTCAGTTTTCTTCCTACTTTTTATGACTGAAACTATTACAAAGGATTAACATTTTCCTCTGTAATGCTCTACTTTGTTAACAAATTATGTCTTCATAACTGTCATAGGGGACCTAAGTGTCATAGTGCACTTTACCATCACATCTAAACGCCTTAACGCCGACCTGAACCTGACCATTAACCATGAAATCAAGAGCGAGTCCTTTGAAGATGCTTCACAAACTCAGGATCAGCCAAAATGTCTTCAAATGTCTAAATCTCAAACTGTTCCTCATCTTCAAAGGACGTCACGCTCCCCGTGACTGTATCTGTCCCCTCCATGCCTAATCTGTGTTGTAACCTTAAACCATCTTAAATGCTAATGAGTTATGGGGAAACCTTTTGATCCTAAAGGTGAGAGAGACTGGGTTCCCAGAAAATATCCAATTCATTCACAAAAATTTACCTCTAAAGGACAAAAACTGAAGGGGAAATTATTTGGAAGGTGAATTTCAAACCTAGCTTGTAATCTGTGAGTTGTGAGCGATTGAAACATGACCTGGGGGGGAGAGTCTGAGTTATCCAGCATGCTAAGAAAAACTCTCCATCTGAGTTATCGTCCTGGGGAGAGGAATTCACCTCTGGAGGAAGGCTACTGGAAGTCGGAACACTGTCATGCCCAGGTACAATAAAAATGTTGACAAGTCGACATCAGCGCGCAGGTATTTTTCTGCAGCGGTTTGTGTGTGTGTTTGAATGTGTGTGTGTGTGCTGACTAGACGACCCGTTGTTTTTGTTCTGGATGCTCAGCAGCAGTCTGCTTATGTGGCAGTTGTTAATTTTGCCCTGAATTCAACCTTAATGGCTTTACACTCCTTCAAAAATACCACACTGATGCAAAAAGAGATCCTGCTTCGTCATGCTTATACTTTTCTTTCTTTTTTGAGCCGGCTTCATCTCATACTGTCATGTGGAATGAAAGTATGCCGTATCTCAGGTCGAAGGTTTTATGTATGCAAATGTAATAGAAAATGTATAACATAGATCAACACTGGCGGTGTGTTTCCACGGTGGAGAGCTAAACGGCTAGTTTGACTCCAAGCTAGGTCTTCTTCGTTTGGATAAATAAGTACCAACAGAAAGTCAAATGTCTCTTTTTATTGGTGTTTCAGTAGCGTTAAGAACATGTAGCTATGCTGAATCAATCAAATTCAATTTTATGATTGTAGCGTGGGTTAATGTCCACATCATTTTCACTCATGGAGAAAAGTAGGAACCAAGGGACAAACTCTGCTGGAAAAGAGCGAAGCCATTTCCGGGTTGTTCAAAAGTTGTCATTTTTTCTTTATCTACTAGGGGCTGCCCCCTCAAACAGAGCAAACCCCCATAGACTCCCATGTTAAAAAGACCAACTATATAATTTTAGGTTTGATAAGTCAATTATACCTTCATGTCAACTGTGAGGGGGGTGAATTTTTTGTATAACTCATCCATTTAGATGCTATTTAACCTTGAAATCACACATAATTAGGGACGTGTCCTTTTGATTGACATGCGGCAGACTGCATGCCGGTTTTAGCTGTCGAGGCTAAGAGTTCGCTCAGCCTGTAGCAGAGTTGCACAACGGTGGTTTTTAGCTAGGTAACATCAAGTCTGAGCATGTCTTTTAGACGTCTATCTTTGTTCCCTGTCTTTGCCCATTTCAATATTTTCCAGGAGTGATGACACAAGCAACACGGCAAGATGGCGACGGTGGGAAACACCCAACTGGCTGCACTTTCAGCTCTTCAGACGTAACCGGATACTATGTCCATTGTTTTTGCAGTCTTTGTTAGGAACGTTAGCGTTAGCTCCAGGTGTTAGCACAAGCAGGGATCTGACAATGGCTTTAGCCAAGTCGGCTGGAATCCGCAACTGAGTAACTTACTGTAGTGCGTTCTGGCCAAATGCAATTTCAGTGTCAAAAAAACATTTAAATGCCCAAAGTTGGACACTGGTCCCGACACTTGACATCTAGAGACAAAAATGCTCAACACGCATCAGAGTAAAGTGCTGGACTTGGTTGCTTTCCTCAGCCTGTGTCTTTGCACAATGGCGGACGAAACTGAGCAGCTGCTTGGCTTTATTTGCTCTACAAGGCCAGAGAACAATGTTGTAGGCCATCTCTGCACCATGTCTGGATGCACCGGATTGTTCAGAGGTGTTCTGAGTTTGATGGGTTTCACCATTTACTCCAGAAGCTGCGTGCTGATGATGAACACTTTCAGCGCTACTTTAATCTGATCTGGGCAAGTCTGGTTGTCCGAACGAGGTTCAGATGCAGATCACAGTTTATCTTCCATTGTTTTCATAAAGTGAAGAGATTCCCCGGGTTCTTCTTGGTATTTCCTGTCAGAAAATGTCTCTCTGTCACCACACTGAGTCGCTCTGATTGGCCGACGTCCCAAGTCAAGCTGCAAAAGTTCAGATTTTCCAACTCTGATATCCGCTGCCCTGGATGCCCCTGGTTTCTAATGATTCTGCTCTGTTTGCTCCGTCAGGGTACGCATCCACAGGGGTCCTAAGAATGGACTACGATCCAGTAAAGGATCCAGAAGACGGACAAAAGGCTCCATATCTCTGTGTGTATTGTAGAGAAGAAAGGGGCCTTTAAGACCGTTTGGCCTGTTTAGTCCTGTTTCCACCAGCGGGTCTGGGTCAGGTCGGGTCAGGCTGGTCCACGTATTTTTGCATCTCCACAGATAGAAAATTGGGACTGGTACCCTTATATCCAACCCAACCCGTCCTACTTTTTTGGTACCCTTCTGTAGGGGCACTGATCTAACCGATCCGGACCAGAGGTGGAGCTTAACATACTGCAACCCATTGAATGGTTGAAAAATACTTCCAGCGTGACCTGGTATATAAAACAAAGCAGGGGTGACTCTTTTGTTTCTGTCACGTGTGGTGCTTTGGTTAAAAGGCATTGCGATGATGTCATGTGGTCACGTAGCAGCGCTATCCGGTTAATACTCCGCCTCCAGGGTAAGGGGACAGGTTGCTATGGGGACCCAGTGTGAAATCAACATTACCGTACCAAAACCTACCCAACCTGGCCCGGCCCGACCCGACCGGACCCAGACCTCCGGGTGGAAACGGGGCTTTTGAGTGAAGTGCAGTGTGAAACCAAACCAAATGCAGGTGTGACATTTTTTTGAATTTCCCTCCCGCTTCAACCGAGATCCCCGGCTTACACTGGTATAAATGCAGAAACCAGTAAGGCTGGACTTCATACGCTGTTTTATATCTGCTTTCCCCCTCCCTGACCGTCCCTACGTTCCTCTCTCTGGGTGACTAACTGCGCCCCCCCGTCCTTCCTCTGACCATTGATCACTGGTGACAGTGATGTCTCTTCTTGCTTCCTGTGTCGTCCCCGCTGCTGTCAACCAAGATTCCTCCTGACCCGCCGGTATCAGAACCTGCTGGTTACCGTGACAACTGCATCCTGAGCTGTTATCAGTCTGGTCTGCCTACCTGCTCCAGCTCGCCTTCTGTTAGCAGCCATAACTCCTGCCAAACGAGGCTTATGATCCCTCGCCTCCTACGCCCTTTATGGGTGCTTGGGGAGACAATGGGGCGATGCGGACCCTCCCCACCCCGTGTTTCACTCAACTGTATTTCTCTTCACCCCTCACCGCTCCTCTGTCTTTGCATCACACACATATATGGCTGAAAGTGGTCCGTGGCCCCGTGAATCCGCCCCTCCTCTCGACTGCTCAGTGATGGATGGAGAGGCAGAGGAATTAACCTTGGCTTTATGAGGTCTCCTCTGCCACTCTCCACTGCTGTCTGAGATCCCCGTTTGCCACTCTGACTCTTGATCATGCTTTCCCTCGCTCTGCCAGTGTGACGGGTTCTTCTGAGCAAACGTCCCATGAACAGGGCAAATGATGCATATTGAGAATTGCTTCCAAATGAGAAGTGATTTGTCTCTCCTTGACTGGGGGCACTTAGTCAAACAAAGAGGGCAGCAGCCATGGTGACAAGTCCCACATGGCATGAAACAACAGGAGACAAGGGACGAGGCTGTGGGAAAGAGGCAGTCTTTTAACTGGTGTCATGTTAAAGGAATAGTTCACCCACAGAATGATGTAACTTTATTTTCCACTTACCCTCATGGTGAGCAAGACTTTGGAGCACTTTTTTAATATCTCAAATGCAGCCGGCGATCAGGAAGGCTTCTCTTTTCCCCCAACTTTCATATAATGGAGTTCGCCGGTGTCCGAGCCAAAAAGGTCCATAAAAGTGCACAAAAACAAAAAATATTCCTCCATACTGCTCGTTCAATGTAATCCAAGTGTCCTGAGTGGGTAGCGTCCAGAATTTACTGGAAACGACGTCATTTAGTACATTTTTAGAGCCTAAACAGGAGTACATCTTACTTCTGTGAAGCACGCATAAGCGCATTCACGAAACTACGGAAGCCTTGGCGTTCAGAGCCTACTCTGCCGATAATGCAAGCGTAGAAGAAGAAATTTGCTGTTTACATTGTGCTAAGAGCGACGGAGCTGCAGATAAACTGGGACAAACACAGGAGGGGTTGGATATTGATTTAAAACAAAGAAAGAAAGAAAAAGAGAACGCGCAAACCCGTCTGCCGCGGCTTCCTTAGTTTCATGAACGCGCATCGGTGTGCTTGCGGGAGATGCGATGTAGTACTGTTTAGGCTCTAAAAATATACTAAATGACATCGTTTCGAGTAAATTCTGGACGCTACCCACTCCGGACACTTGGATTACATTGGACGAGCAGTATGGAGGAATATTGACAAGTTTTTGTGGACTTTTATGGACCATTTTGGCTCGGGCACAATCGAACTCTATCATGTGAAATTTGGGGGGAAAAGAGAAGCCTTCCTGATCGCCGGCTGCATTTGAGATATTAAAAGTGCTCCAGAGTCTTGCTCAGCATGAGGGTGAGTAGAAAATGAAAGACCATCAGTCTGCGGACGTACTATTCCTTTAAATCTAGTTTCGTTCTCATATGCATTACATATAAGTTTCAGACAATACAGATAGAAATTTTACAAGATTTATTCATAAATGAGGCTTTCAGCTTGAAGCAGACATTCTGACGTTAAAATAAATCCAACAGGAATGAATAAAACTGGTATTTAGACTCGTATGCCTCCATCGCATTCTGAAAATGGGTCAAACCTCTGCAATGATGACTCTTATAAACCGATTGTACATTCAAATGCTAAGTCAGCAGTTTAAATACGCATCACTTTTCAACACATCCTCACAGACAGTCATGTTGTAGTGGTCACACCTCGGACAACCCCTGCCCTTTTCCCCCATCGTAACCCTCTGACACCCACACATCAAACAATATATGTTCTTGTGGTTTTCATAACTGAAGGTAGTCTGGATCACATCGCTATGACATGATTGCACTTGTATCAGCAGCTGTATCAATCCAATTACTGAGTACTTTACAGCAAAATGATCAGTGCTGGTGTAAATGCCTATAAAACCAAGCAAGATGACGCGTCACACAAAGCCACCGACCCTGCTCTTAACCCCTGCAGACCTGCCCACCCCCAGCCAATTCCAGCTCCTGATTGGGAATTGGAAGCGGGGACGGAGGGGAGAGTGACAGGTGAGTGAACGTGAGGGAGGCTGGGTGGTGGAGGTTAATAGTCCGTCTCTTTTTAGCAGCCGTTAAGGGCCCAGACAGTCTGTTAGTGCTTTAGATCGGGTCAATCGTACATGTCCCTTTGTATTAAAGCTCAGAGGTGACAGACAGCAGAAACTGGGTGAGGGGAGCTGGGCAAGGAGCTCTGCTCAGTTGTAGTCACGGGATGCTGAAGCAATGATAAAAATCTATTTACAGCCAGCTGAGACTGTTAAATAATACATTTATCCCAATTTATGATGCAAGCCTTGTCTAATTTCTTAAGTTGATACATGTCAGACAATTTCTTTTAGCAAATTCTGAAGAAAAATTAAGAATTTTCGTCTTGTTCTTCTTGTTTAAGAGAATTCAGAAATTTTCAGTTTTAAGTTGAGAAAAATTACTTATATCTTCACTGAATTAAGAAAAATCTTTCTTTCCACACACACAAACACGCACACACATATACATATTCAGCATATATATATATATTAGTATATACATTCAGGCTGTCAGTTTAACGCATTAATTAGATTAATTAATTACACTGCAAATTAATGCATTAAAAAATTAACTACGATTAACTGAGTGTCAATTCTATGCACGAGCATTTTAAATTTGGCCAACTGAATGACCTGGGCAGTGAGTGGCGGTAATGCACCCAAAGCTGTTTGCCAACCGCCAATAAACAACAGAAGAAGAAGAAGAAGAAGAAGAAGAAGAAGAGGACGTGTCAATAGAGTCACTGCATAGATATCAAATAATGAAGGCTAGATTGTGCAAGCAGAGTTGTTCAGCGTAGCTACATGGTGGCCATCTTACTTCATCCCTTGAACAATATTAATGTTGATGTGCATGTACTATTTAAAAACCATATCTGGCTCGTTTTTCAACCGATTTTCAAACGGTTTGATTTCTTATACACATCAGAGATGTAGCTATGTTCCTGTATACTTATATGTGGCATATATCTCAAATTATATATGATATTTTCATATAATGACCGCTGTCAAGGGCAACTGATCTTTTTTCCTTTTTTAACGTGTGGTCTTACGGTTAACCTAATATTAGTCTGCACTGCAAGTAGTCTGGTCACTTTTCTCAACCAAGATCTCAATGGGAAAAAAAAACTGCAACAAAAGGCAGTGAGGGAGCACTTAGTGACACCTTGTGGTACAAAAATGGATTACTTCCCCATTAATCTGAACATTTTTGGCGAGTGCTGGGATTTTGAACACTGGGTCCAGGCTGAGTTTAAGGACTCACCTTCTCCAAAACAAAAAAAGGACTAAAAGAAGACCACGGGAAGACCAGTGGCATGAGGCATATGGCTACCAGCAGAGGAGGAAGTGTCCATTTCAACATGCAGAAATAGCCGGTGCTAGCCCAAATTCCAGCTGCCATGACTCAACTAACAAACGTTGCTAAGCAACAAACACCCCGACTGTGGGGAACTATTTAATTTGTAGCGTAAAACATCAGAGAGTTATTTGGCCCCCACAAAAATAGAAGAATAAAATTTTTTGCAACTAGCTGTATAATAAGTGGAATAATGTACCTGTCGACATTTTCCGATACGCTTCCAGTCGGGGTCTGCATTCGCCCTGTTGGTCCACATTTCCCAATAATAACCTGCGTTCCATACATTATCCCTCACATATATTAGAGTTGGGACTTGATTTTTAAAAAAAAATTAATTAGTTAGAGGCTTTCTAATGAATTTATATTAATTAATCACATTTTAATCACATTACAATATTAGAATATCTATTGCTGTGTCTGCAGCTGATGCTTCCCGCAGCCTTTAGTGTGTGATGGGGGAGGGGCCTGTTTTTTCAACCTGTCCAGGCGTACCTGCCTCTCACCTGCTAATTACTGGGATGGCTCCAGCTTCCCCACAACCCTGAAATGGAATACGTGGAACAGAATATGAATGAATATCCACATATTTAACCCTCATAGGGAAACGGCGTGAAATCAGATTTGTTGTATTTTTCTACAATATAATGAAATGGTGCCGTTTCTTCATCCTCTCAGTAGTTATGGCGCTCTTCATCCTCACTCTTTTAAAAGTTTGTTGCATCATATCCAAACACCTGCTTGCCATGAAGTGCTTAAAACTTTAAATAGAAATGTTTCTGTGGCTCAGATAAAAAGAGACTTCCAGTCAAAGTCTCCATCTCAGTGCACTTTTTTTTTTTTTTTATCATACAATGATGCATTAAATGACATACTGTATACGGATGCAAAACCATTGGATTTTGCTCACATTGCTCTGAGATAATAAAAACAGATATGTCAGCACTCAGGCTTGCCTTGTTATGGGAACTGTGTAGAACCTGGACAGACTCCAGAGAGACAATCAGGGGAAAGAAAGATGCAAAACGGTCACTTTCAGGCTGTCCGGAGCAATAAGAAAGTAAATCTACAAACGACACCTTAGAAATCATGTTTATACACACATGAACATGCAGGTGTGCAGATGTACCCCTCAGGACTGATTATCTAATAAAGTCACATGTCAGTCTGATTTCCTACCACACGCCCAAACAATGGAGCGTCTGTGTATTTAGAAACATTAGTGAGTCTAACAGACACGTTTCTGGATGCTGAAGGAAGCAGGTGGAACTTTTGAAGGAAAACTAGTGAAGCTTCCAGATCGATGCTGTCATGTTTGGGACGTTTATAAACCAGCCCCCACAGCTGCCCGTACAGAAAAAACACATGAATTTCAGATGTGAACCATATGTTCACATATGGATCGCATGTTCGTGCACATGTGGGTCACATTAGATTCACATGTGCTTTACACTTTCCTCACATGTGGATCGCAATAAAATATTCCAAAAGAAAATGTTTGCACATGTGGGTCACATGCGGTCCTCATATATGATTAACAAGTGTTTTTTTACATGTGGATCACTAAAATGTTCCAAAAGCACATGTTTGCACATGTGGATCACATACATGAACATCTGAGTCAAATGTGCATTAAATGTTCCTCACACATGAACCACACTCAAATAATCCATAAGCACGTTTGTACATGTGGATCACATGTGATTCACAAATCTTTCACATATATGTGATATGTGGTTAACATGTGCATAGACATGTGATGCACATGTGGACCACGTGTGATTGACAAATGTTCCTAAGTGGATCACATGTGATTCACAAATCTTTCACATATGTGGTTAACATGTGTATAAACACGTGATGCACATGTGGACCATGTGTGATTCACAAATGTTCCTGAGTGGATCACACTAAAATGTTCCAAAAAAAAACATGTTTATACATGTGGATCACATGTGATTCACATGTGGACCACAGGGGGTTTACACGTTCCTTGCATGTGAATCACACTAAAATGTTCCAAAAAAAAACATGTTTACACATGTGGATCACATGTGATTCACATGTGGACCACAGGGGATTTACACGTTCCTCGCATGTGAATCACACTAAAATGTTCCAAAAGCACAAGTTTGCACATGAGGATCACATGTCATGCACATTTTCATGAATATGTGCATGACATGTGATAACCAAATCTTTTGCATGTGGATCACACTAAAATGTTCCAAAAACGCATGTTTATACATGTTTACACATGTGGACCACATGTGGATCATATGTGGACCACAGGGGATTTACACGTTCCTCTTATGTGAATCACACTAAAATGTTCCAAATGCACATGTTTGCACATGTGGATCACATGTTGTGCACATGTTCATGAACATGTGATCCACATGTGATTCACAAATCTTTCGCATGTGGATCACACAAAAATCTTTCAAAAACGCACGTTTACACATGTGGACACTGTTCATGTGGACCCATGTGTCACATGTGCATGAACATATGATTTACATGTGGACCACCGGGGATTTACACGTTCCTCACATGTGAATCACACCTAAATGTTCCAAAAGCACATGTTTGCAAATGTGGATCACATGTCGTGCACATGTTCATGAACATGTGATCCACATGTGACTCACAAATCTTTTGCATGTGGATCACACTAAAATGTTCCAAAAACGCAGGTTTACACATGTGGATCACGTGTAGTCTACATATTCATGAAAATGTGATCCACATGTTTTGCACATGTGGATCACATGTAGTCCATATTTTTTTAATGAACATGTGATGCACATGTGATCCAAACGTTCTCACATGTGAATCAAACTAAAATATTCCAAAAGCATGTTTGCATGGACATGGGATTCACATGTGGTGCACGTGTGAATCACATTAAAATGGTCCTAAACCACATGTGCTGACCAATATGCTGGTCATGCTGATGGCTGTAACCCAGCAGAGGAAGCTGAATATGACCATCAGAAGGAAGACATGAAGGAAGAAGACGTGTTGGTGCATCCATGTTGAGCCGTCAGTCTGGTTGTTCACACACATGACCGGGAGAGACGGCGAATGCTCGCTGTGCGGCTCTGACTGCTGCAGAGAAACTCTTGTCCGGTTTCATGATCAGGTGTGGCGGCTGGAGCTCGTCTGTCCCCCCATCACCTCGTTACCGTGACGATAGGAGTTGAGCCCTGTCCTCTTTTAGTGTCATTACCGGGGATGTCCGTGTCTCTACGGCAGGACTGACAGTCCGAAAGGCTGGTACGAGTGTGTGTGTGTGTGTGTTTGGGAAGCGTCTGAGTAGCCTTGGCAGTCTGTCCCTTAGGATCAGCCTTTCCTGCATGACCCGCTGACCCCCGCTCACACACAAAACACACACTGGAGGTTTCCATTTTACTCAACTGCTCAGAACATGCACAGAAATAGGATGTGGCATTTATTTTTAGTAACAAGAACTTAAATATGTTTCACAAAACAAACTTAAAACCACATCAAAGCCTGAAAGATAAAAATTCAATGCAGGTGAAGGGTAACACCTCACCAAGAACTACTGGGAAAAAATATCAGCTTTTCCAATCTGAAGTCTTCATTTGGCCCTTTAACAAAATGTAAAAGAAAAGTAAAAAAAATAATTTGCATATACTGGGATGGACTGGTACCCTGTCCAAGGTGTACCCTTCATCTGGCCTAGCTGCTAGTTTTAGGCTTAAGCGGATAAGGAAAAAAGATGGATGAAATTGATAACTGCATGTTACATCAGAATGGTTGAAATACTTAAATCATCCACCTCATTCTTTAAGAAAAAAAAAACAGCTATATATTTTACGGCAGCTACGTGGTGCATCCATCGTTTACACTACAGGCACATTTTCAACATGGCAGCAGCAATAAAAGCTGGAGTTCCTCAAGGCCAGTTTTGGTTGAAAATCTTAAAAGTCAGATCACTGTTTGAAAACTACAGCAACGCCTCCCTGGATTTGCACCTTCACACAACTCCAAACAAACTACATTATCCGTGGAACTGGACCAGGGCTAGTTTATAGCCGACCAAACAGTGCCAGCGTGAATATGTCACTTAAAATTATATGTGGAGTATCAGGAGAGTAGAAAGTTCTTGCTCAAACATAATATGAATATTGAGTTTCCACTGTCCAGCATGGCCATCAACGTGAGTCATTATATGCATGGATGTGTCTTTGTTCCTTTATTAGCCCTTTACAGTTATCTTATTGCACAAGATGCTCATATTTTCTACTGCATAAAACAAGGATTTAGTTTTGACTCAAAAACATGGAATTCATGCCATAAAGTTGAAGGTCATGCCCTTCATCCACTAATACAGCCATGCTGCTGGTATGCACAGTTACAGTGATATTGCCATGTGACAAGGCTTATGCAACTTGGTTCTTCCTATCCAACAGTTATTGGCTGGGTTTTCCAGTTAAAGAAATATTTTTTTTAACCTAGATATTATTTCTAGAAGTATATACGTGCATTTACTCACCAGTAAAATTTCTGCATCACTTTGAGTCCTTGGGAAGATATTACATTGAGTCGCCCTACGGCGTACATCCAGTAAAATGGGAAAGACGGGGCAGCCACTGTAGAAGGCATTATCTGCAGCAAAACTCCTTAATTTTCGCCAATACTTTAAGTAGAACGAACGAACGCACGAATGAGTACTATTGTCCCGTGAGTCCAGATTTAGCTTTGCTGCAGATAATGCATGACGCTCAGCCTTTCTCCCCTTTTCCTTCTTTTCCCCTTCTTCCCCTCTTTTTTTTACTCCTCAAAATCGTATTTATTTATTTTTTCATTTCTTGCTCGATTCATCTATTTTTATTTTAGATTTAAATTATATAATTTTTGTTTCTGCGACTACACGCTTTCCGTGCATGTCTCGTTTTTTCCCCCTTTTCCCTTTTATCCAGTCCGCCTTTTTTTTTTACCCCCTTATTAGAGAAACAAAAGAAATAATCAAATTTTTTTTTTTTTTTTTTTTTTTATTTTTATTTTTCATCTTAATAGAAATTTTGGGGAAGGTTGAATTTTTTTTTTGGTCCCAATTTCTCATTTTTGAAGGGGGGGGAGGCGGTGTACCGCGCGGGGGGCGAAAGAGGAAGTGTGTTTGTTAAATTTTACTTTTTTAGAAAAGCTCCTTCCCACAGGGAGAGAAAAAGAAGAAGAGTGGTGATATATATGTATAAATTTAAAATTCCCCCCTCCCCCCCCCCCCCCCCCCCCCCCCCCCCCCCGCCTATTCCCCTATTCTTTTTTTTTTTTATTTTTTTTTTTCCCCCCTCTATTTTTTTTTTTGATATTTTTTTTTTATTTATATTTTTTTCCCCCCCCACATCTTCTCCTAAACCTCTTCTCCCCCCCCCCCCCCCCCCCCCCCCCCCCCCCCCCCCCCCCCCCCCTCTACCCCCTCCTACATTTATAACAACATTTTTTAAACACACACACTTCCTCATATCTTTTTTTTTCTCCCTCCTCCTCACAAAACCCCCCCCTTTTTTTTTCCCCTCCCCCCACAATTTTTTTTTTTCAATTTAATTCATTACCCCTATCCCCCCCTTTTTTTTTTTTTTTTTTTTTCACCCCCCTTTTTTCATTTGTTATTTTTTTTTTTTTTTAAGAATCCTTGTTTTTTCTTAAAAACCACCTGTTTTTTTTTTTTTCGTCCACAACCCACCATTTTTAAAAATTTTATTTAAACCCCCACAAAAAAATCGATTTTTAAAAAAAAAATCAAATTTGAGTATTAAGACCTGCAGTGTGAACGTAGCCAATGTCTCAGGCTACGTTAGCACGCGACGATCAGAAGAGAAGATGCAAAAATGTTGTCTCATCTTCACCTTTTTATCCGCGTTTACATGAGCGTCGTCATGAAGAAACCTGTGTGCATATGAGGACGCAAGAGTGTGGAACTGGATTGGATATGCACGGCAGGCTGTTAAGTGGTGCTGTGATAGAACTCCACCATGACCGCGCGCATGCGTAAAATCTACCTTAGATCCGCTGGTTTACGTACATTGTTGTTTTTCCTGTTTGTGTGTGATGTCAACGCGCATGCGACATGAGCATGGCGTGAGCAGGTCCACCATCATTTTTGCGTTTTGGACCATACAGACAAGAACACAACAGCGTCGCGTCTTTAAGAATTCCACTTTGGAATGAGTCTTTAGATTTTTGCGTCTTCGACCCAGAATAACGCTGTTGCCGTGTGAACGAAAGGCACTTCCAATGAAATATTTTGCCATTTTTACCTGCAATCGTGCTCCTGTGAACGGCCCCTTATATACAGTAGTGGCTGCCCTGTCTCTCCCATTTTACTGGTCGTACGCCCAAGGGCGACTCAACGTAATATCTTCCGAAGGACTCAACGTGATGCAGAAACTTTACCGATTCAAGGTTCAAGGTTCAAGGAGTCTTTATTGTCCCTGTAGGGCAATTTCTTGTGCAACTAGCAGTGCTAAAACACAATTAAACAACAACAGTCACTCAGTCAACAACAAAGACAACAGATAGGAAACAACAGCATGACAGGTTAGTCACTTGTTTAGGAGAACAATGGCTGCCTGGACAAATGAGTGTTTGAGCCTGTTGGTCCTGCACTTTGGCAGCATGTACCTACGCCCTGACGGGAGAAGCAGGAATTCACCAGCCAGGGGGTGGCTCCGGTCCCCAAGGATGGAGTGGGCCTTGCCCAAAGTTCTGCGCTGATAAAGGGCAGTGAGATCGTTCAGGTTTATACCTGCAATTTTGTTGCACACTCTTACAATGCCCTGCAGCCTGTTTTTGTTCTTTAGGGAAATGGAGCCAAACCAACAAATAAAGGAGAAGGTGAGGATAGATTCAATAAAACAAGAGTAAAACATGCGCATAAAAGTGCTGTCCACATTAAAATTACGCAGCTTCCTGTAAAAATATATGCGCTGATGGGCCTTTTTACACACCGCATTAACTTGAGTCTCGAAGGTCAGCTTGCCATCTATATAAGTCCCGAGGTACTTATGAGTACCTTGCACCTTGGTGAGTAAATGCACATATATACTCTTAGAAATAAGGTCCAGGTTGAAAAAAAAAGGAAGTTATCCTTTAACTACTGTTGCTGAGTACATCTGTATGGACCAGGTTCCTGTCTGATATACTATGTGAACTTGATCTTCAGGCTTTCTTCACAATGCAAATTTGATACACTCTTTTAGAGATGCAAGACATAACTTTCAAACAAAACAAAGGAAGTGTTGAACATGTAAACGCCTGGTACATAAGATATACTTTCTTAATCTCAATTACAGTGTCAATTAGGAAATTTATTCTCTGCATTGAACCCATCTCAGGTTGAACCTGAAAACAGAGGGCTGCTAATTAAGGTGCCTGGGGAACAGTCGGTGGGGGTTGGGGACCTTGCTCAGGGGTCCACAGTGGTTCACCTGGGTGCCGTGTCAGGGACGTGCCACATCCAAGCCCGTGACATTAAACACTACGCTAGCCACTCCCCCAAATATACATACCAAAATATAACAGGAAAAACAGTCAAATACAGGAGTGATGTGAGAAACATCTCTACCTACATATCAAAATTAGCTGTATAGGTTCAGACACGTCACAGTTCAGCCTGAGAAGGTTTCGTTTTGCATCTATGATTTAACTCCAGCAGCAGATCGGCCGTTCAGGAAGGAAAGAGCTGAAGTTTGGATGAAAGTACCAGACGTAGAGTTGGACATCATCAGCGTAGAAGCGGAGTGGCTGGATCACGTTTCACAGAGACTCACATAGCCAACTTTAAATGTGTGTTGCATGCTGCGAGATTACCATGCTGGACCTTCACACACTCCCTCTCTGTAAAACACACATTTCCAAACACACACACAGTGACTCGGTGTGGCAGACAGGAAGAAGAGACCTTCTCCAAGACGTGGGGGGGAGGAGGAGCTGCTCTGCTATTTCCTGAGTCTGAGGAGGAGCATTAGACCCAAGACAATGTCACAGCCAATCACCTTCAGCAGTGTCACATGACTCCCTCCAGTTGGCTGTCTCGTCGTCCTTCCCCTTCTAAACCTTTCTGACAAGCCCCCCGATCCCAACGACTCCACTTGTCAAAAACCCAGATTCCTCCTCTCTCCTCGGCTACTTCTCTTATTTTTCCTGTCTTCCAAAGTCTCCTCCTCCTTCCTCCCTTCATCTCTCCTCTTCGTGTCCACACCAGCTCATTGATCTCTGTCAGTATTGAATGTCAGAGACACGTTCAAAGATGCTTTTCGCTCCACATTAATAATTCACACTGCCTGAATCATCAATAATAATTCTCACAGAGCAATCATTCAGCTTTACCACCACTCTCTCTCTCTCTCTCTCTCTCTCTCCGTTCCCCATCCCTCTCTTTATCCTCATCCTGCCCTAGGCCATTCTTCCCTTCCACACCTTATTCCCTACTTAAACTCCTCTCACTCTGTGATATCTCTTTTTGCTTATTCGGCCCGCTTTTCAAGCTTTTTTTTTTTTATGTGTATCATATCTTCATCCTTTTTCTCTTGGCGAAGCATTTTTTTTCATGAGGTCCGTCTGCGCTTTTACAGTGATGGATTATCTAAACATGACTGATTCCCTCCATATTCTGATGGAACAAACAGTTGTGTTTTCCAGTTTCATGTAGTGAAACATTAGGATTATTACTTGACTCACAGGATGATCCTACTGTGGTCTTTTTCTTTAACCGAGGCTATAACTCAAGTCCTGTCAATCACCTGCTCAAAAATGAATGAGGATGGACTATGTGTCACCACCCAGCCAGTGTATATTTACTTTAATAGATATAGTGGAGAGGAGGAAGAGGCGGAGGAGGACAAATAGAGGCAGAAAGCCTCTCTTAATGTACATGTAAAACTCTCCAGTGGGTCCATGCCAAGTGTAAGTGGTTGAGTGATATTGGCAAAGGAAAGAGGAGGGGATGGAGGGAGTGAAAGTGTCAGATTTAGGCATTTTCCTTAATGCTATAAGAGCTTATTGATATTTTGATTTTCACTGGGGGCCGGCAGGTGCTGAGGCAGCTGCTTTTTGCTCCGTCTCTTTACGAGTGAGAGATGTGGAGTTCATCCCATCCAGCTCACGGAAAACCGTCCGGAAAACTGTCTCCTGGGGATCTACCTGCCACCAAAGAGAGAAAGGGGGGAAACGGGTGGGGAAAGCAGAGAACGGGTCGTCTGAGGTCCATCAGGACTCATCCGACTTCGGAGAAGGGGGATGCAGATCTGGACGCCACACCGCGCTCACATTCAGGCGAAGCAGACTGCAGGAGTCAGGCCCCAGACAATTTGTCCAACACTTTGATCTAAAACGAGATATTTAAAAAATTCAGATTACTACAAAATGTGGTATGAACTTTTATGGTTCCCAGAGGAGCTCATACTTTTTGGTGACTCTGACCTTTACTTTACCGGAGGCCTGCTGGCCGCATCTCAATTTTTTATGCGATCCACACAGATGTGGTGCTCCGCTCATCGTTCTTTTGAGTTATAAGGCAGTTATTCTCAATCTTTTATGTCCGGGACACCTAAAATGAAGCAAGTCAAATGTCTACTACCTCTAACGCTTTTAGAGGCTCGTAGAGGTAAAACTGCTGTATGTTCACTATCTGTAGAAAAAAAAAAGGCAAAGATTGGAGGAAGTCAGAAAGCATGCTGAATATTATGAAAATGAATTTTACCTTACGTAGCAGCCTTTAAACAGCCACGTTTTACTAGACAAGCTGCACTATATCTGCATGGATGCTTTGCTTTTTGCTTTCGGTTGAGGCATCAGTATTTCTTTATTTCCCTTTTAAAAGTTCTTTTAATATATTACAAAATTGTCATTATAATTTTCTAATAATAATTTACAATTTTTAATGTTTATTAAGTGCATCTCAATTGCATGACTTTTTAAAATCCTGATTCCTTCTCTCTCCTCTGCTGCTTCCTTCTCTTCCCCTTTGAGGAAAAAATATCCACAGCTTTGAACAATTAGCTGGAAAACAGAATGAGACGACAATCTGATCAATTATCAAGTGTTTGGCAAAATTTAATCACAAAAGAGCCAAAAATAAATGTCTCTCTTAGCATTTCTGCATGACAAATCAGCTTTACATGATCACCAGAAATGTTGCTTTCTTTGTACATTTCAGCCTCTCAGAGTAAATATCAATTTATCAACATGCCAACATGCTGACTCAGCAAAGAAATACAAGAAGACATTCGTGGAGGAAGAAAGGAAAAAAAAGAGAACGTGACAAAGCAAAATAGAAGATAAGGGTCGGTATCAGACCAATTTTCACCAAATGGAGACGGTTCAGAGACAGGATGTAAAGCAAATACTGAGGTAGCTGTTGCTACGGTGCTGCAAAGGGTTAAAATCAGCCAAAGTTCAGTAGCGCCACTTTAAAGTTCCAGTAAAAAAAAAAAGAAAAATGGAGGCAATTTCTTTCTTCACTTCCCTCGGAGCAGTGACATGTGTCAAGTGCTGTATTTGACAGGCTCTATGCACGACTCCACGACTTCCTGAACTTAAGGTAGCTCCTTTGTTTCCTGTCTTTCATTACTGGACGATCTGATTAACCCAGGTGTGTCTGGCCAGTCACTGAGATCAGGCACACCTGGGTTAATTAGTTCGTCCAGAATGAAAGACAGGAAACAAAGGAGCTACCTTAAGTTCAGGAAGTAGTGGGGCTGTGCCATTTGCTATTACTTACAAATGTTTACACCAAAGTTACACGGTATCCCTTTAAAAGACATCAACTAAATTAAGTGTAAAAAGTCAAAGAAATTTAATGTTTTTTATGCCGAGTTTTACGGTGCATTCACACTCTGGCAGTTTGGTCCGATTCCACGGATAGTCCGCTTCGTTTGGTGCAGTCTGACCACCAACCGTACTCTGGTGTGCACCAAAGAAGAGGACTCTGGTCTCTGGTTTACTACGCTGATAAAGTCTTTTTCTTCGTAGTTCCACTTTTTAGTGTCTTTCTTAATGTCTGATCTGGATCGTTTGCTGACAGCACAAGAATCCCTAAATATCGGTTACAGTGTTTGAATTTAGTGCGACCGTCTCCTTCCTGGATCAAAACTGTCGGGGACGCGGATGCAGCGTCACATCTTTTTGGTTTTTAAGATTTTATCACCCATTACTATTAAAAAACTGGACATGTTTGTTTATTCTGTCACAGTTCCTGCCTCTAGTCCCTTTAAATAACATCTGAACGGATGAGTTATAAAAAAATTCACCCCCTTACAGTTGAGATGAAGGTCAACCTGACCTATAAAACCCAAAACGATGTCTTGAATCAGGCTGTAAACATGTTTATTTCTGCTGTGAAGTTGGTCCTTTTAACATGGGAGTCTATGGGGATTTGCAATGCTTTGCAGCCCCTAGTGGATGAAGAGAGAACTACAGTTATTAAATTTAACTTCTGGGCTTCACTCTTTTCCAGCGGAGTTTGCCCCTTGGTTGCCAGGCAACATAACATTTAGGATTTACCCTTGGCAGAATGAAAGATTCTGGTGTTTGACTTAAATGAGCTGATCTGACCGTCACCAACCTACCAACTTCATCTGTGGAAGACCAGGCGGGGGACGAGGTCCTCGGTCAGCTTCTCCGGGTGCAGTGAGCTGACCAGCAGCTGGAAAGATTACGTGACACCATTTTTGTCCAAGACTTTTCTTTCTGAAGCTTGTTGATTATTTGGTCTGGTGGCAGTTTTGTTGTTTTCTTGACTCTGTTGGAACACGTAGAACCTGTCTGAACCCTGAAAGCCCGGCTTGGTCTGGCTTTGGTTTTTCTCTTTAACTTTACTGAATCATAAGTAAAAAAGCAACGGGGCCTTTGGGTTAAGCCAACATTTGCCCACTGATGACGTCACAGCTTGCCATTTATCAATGACGTTCAGCTTCTGAACAAAGTTTGTTTCGGTGTGATTTCGTGGGGCGGTTGAAACTTGCCTGGCCAGTCTGAGAGGGCGCTGGGCCGACCGGGTGGTAACACACAATGGAAGAAAGCTGTTCCCTTTGGGAAGCGTTTTGGATGAGCTGTGGTTTCAGACTCCAAACGCTGCTTCTGTGTGGAAGAAACAAGTGAAGCAGAATCACCTGAACGCCTCCCTGTGTGGATCAGGTCTCAGCTGCAGCCTGCTGCTCTGCAACATGAGACAATTATCTGACTAAACCACAGAATGATAAACGGTGTAAATAAACTACAAAGCAAGTATTGTGCAAAAATAACCAAAGCAGCATGTACAGGAACAAAGGAACTATCTTCTTTTTTAATAAAAGTCCCCTCTCTATCTGCCTTTTCGATTGGCTTTGCAGCTAATAAATACAAACACTCCTGCGTCTCATTACGAAGAGGAAGCTTGTAATCGCCTCACGCTCTTCACACCCCTGCAGCCCACTTTTGCCCTTAATGGAAACCTCGCTAACAACTCTCTCAGGGATTCGGCTCTCTGTTCGCAGCCACCTCCTCCTCAGCAGAGGCTGAGAACTACCTGAATGCGTCTGATTCAAACAGCCTGTCTCTTACTGACACACACGCTTTCCTTGAGGAGGTCAAGGAGAAACGGGGAGTCGGTGTCCAATCGACTGTTGAGAATGAAACCATCCTGCTCCGAGACTGCTGCCGTCAAAGTCAAGTCACTGTATCTGAGCACAATGTGACTGTCAAGGAGCTCCTGCTCTGAACGGCTCCGGATCCCTTCCGTGTTTCTGAGGATCAGCTCAGCTGCACTGAGTCTGAAAAAGTTCACTTCTGACTGACCTCATCCCAACAGTGCAAGATTTCAGAGGTGCAGCTGGAGTCCTGCAGGACAGCTTTTCATCCCTGTGTGTTCCTGCACGTTCAGTTTCATCCAGTTTGAACATTTTCATCCTCATGAAGAAAAAAATGGAATTATTTTAGCTATGTCAAAGTAAGTTTAACTGGTTGAATTTAATTTCCCACATTTATTGACGGTAAGTCAGTGACCCCTCACAGATCACTCAACTAATGTGCAGATTTTAGGTCATTTTCTGGGAAGAATTTGGGACAAAATGACATCTCTGTGCAAACAGATGTCAACAGCATTCTTGTTTTTTTTTTTGTTATTTCGTGTACCTTGATATCAATCAATTAAATATTTTTAATGTTTCAGTGTTATTGTTGTTCTTATTTTTATGTTATTGTGTTGGTCGGTCAAGAGACCAATGATGGAAATGAGCTTTTCTATTGTCCTGCATAATTAAATTATACATTCATACTAAGGGCAGAGGTGACAGAGCTTTTTCTGTTGCTGCACCAGTTCTTTGGAACAGTCTGCCTTTTAATATTAGATGTGCACAGAGTATTGATCATTTTAAATCCTTACTGAAAGCACATCTATTCTCACTGGCCTTCCCTCCAGCCTGAGCATCTCTTTTTGGCTTTTATGTTATTTTATGTGTTTATCTTCTTCTGTGGTTTTATGTGTATTCTATTTATGTGCTGTTTTATCTATTCTGTGCTCTTAATTTATTGTTGATTTTTGATTTTATAATTTCTATGTTCAGCAGTTTGGTCAACTGAGGTTGTTTTTAAATGTGCTTTATAAATAAATTTGACTTGACTTGACTTGACTTACTGTCCCTTTTAAATAAAATAAACTCAAACATCTTTAACCAAGATGTTTGGACACTCTTTCTTTCTTTCTTTTTTCTTTCTTTGTGAGTGTTCATGTGAACACTCACCTGCCAATCATTCCAGCCTAAAAATGGCTCCTAACACAAGAAATAAGGAATATATATATATATATATATATATATATATATATATATACAGCCATGGAAAAAAATTAAGAGACCACCCTTGTCATCAAAAATAATGGTTATGCAATCGAGTACCAGCTGTGGTGTGAATCATGTGACTAAAATCTAGAATGCCTAAATGCTGTTTTTGGGCAGTTCAATGCCATAGCTTGATGTAAGAACTTAATAACCAAAATCACTTATCAAGAAAAGCGTGGAAAATGGCTGACATCAGTTCTTAGATTAAACTCTTATGAGATATTTTTTTTGTTATCACTAAACCTGTCCAGACAAATGTATTTTTGGTAGTACCAGGCATTAAAATAACCAAGAAATATTAGAAAACAAAGGTGGTCTGTATACTGTAATTGTACACAACAGGGGTTTTAGCAGAGTTTTTACCATAAAGTGATGCAATAGGTCTCAAAGACAGTATTATATATGATGTGATACATCAGGCGTTACAAGGATAACTTTAACATTTTTATAGATGCAGTTTGACAGGAAACAGGATTCTAGCAGCAACAAGGTGATTCCCAAAGAGCTGTTAAACATAGCAAAAGAAGAGGAGGAAACTATACAGCAAAGAACTGAAACAGGACCTGAGAGATGCCTCTGAATCTTCAGTTAATCCATCTGCTGTTGGTCTCATCAGAAATGGTTTCCATGGAAACGTGGCTGTCAAGAAGCCGTTCTGAAGTAAGGAAAACAGTCAGAAAAGGCTGACGTATGTCACATGACGCAGGAACTGGACTAAAGATCAGTGGAAACAGGTCTGATGGAGGGATGGATCCTCCCCAGAACCTGGACCTCAACATCACCGAGGCAGTATCGGATCATCTGGACAGAGAACGGATTAAAGGTTGAATATGGACCACGGACAGAAGATCGGCATCATGTGTGTCCAGGTTGTAGTTGCAGCGGCAGAAAAACAACTCCAGCCGTTTGGTTGCCAGGCTCGCTGCCGATACGATGTGGGTCCATTTCGTGTATCTTCACCTAAATTTACTCCAGTTTTTGCTCTCCTCAGGTCATTCCTCTTCTGAGGCGGATAACAATATCTCTGAAGCAGCTGCTGGACTTGCCAACTCCACTGTTTCCTCCTGTACCAGCCTAACTGTACCCAACAGAGATCGTATTTGGCTATCTGCAATGGTGGAGGTATTATTTTTTAAAAATATATCTTTTAATAAAAATGTTCCATATTTAACCTTTAAAGGAGAACGTCGGAAAGTCCTTCAGGATCCTGGAGAGCTGGTCCTGAAGACTACTGATAGAAACTGTTAAAGAATAAAGATGCTCAGATCAAATTCACTTTAAGATCTTGAGAGAGATCAGACAAACTATTGCTTTAGATATTGCATTCATATTTGTTTTAGCATTTAATTAATAATAAACCGCTGCAGATATTCATTGTTTTCCTAAAAATCTAGAAAGAAATGACAGTAGCTGTTAAGATTTATACTTTAAGAGGCAAATTAACTTCAGACTCTTACACAAGACACCACAAAGGATCACCGAAAACTAACATAAACAGACTGAAACCCGCATGTAATGATTAAACATCACACCAGACACAAGTCAGACATATTTTAGATGAGGTGTAAACCATAAACACAGCGAAGAGCGGAGCCGAGGATGAGGAGTGAAGCAGAATGAATGATCCCGGCTGAGTGGAAGCTGTGAGGCCGGTGTGGTTTCTCTGTGGTCACTGAGTGCTGCTGTCTGCTGAACTGCACATTCACACATCAGCTATATGACACCGATGAAAGGAGGCAAACAGGACGGGGCTCACATGTTTAATTACAGTATCTCTGCCCAAATCCTTCACTCCCCAAAGCTCTTTTCACATTTCCCAACTTCACCAAACAAAGACTGAACGGAGAGTATTTCCTCAGATAACTGTCAATAATTTGTCTTTTACTTTCTGGATAAACTCGTCTCCAGAACAGGACCAAAAAAAAAAAAAATAATAATTTCTCCTCAGCAGAACATATATGACATAATCCTTGACAGGTCTGCCAGTGATGCTCCAGAACGGAGACCCCCTCATCTGTGAATAGAAGCGATTGATCTGTGTACTGTGGGCTCGGTGAAGCCCACAGGTAAGGGATATTCAACACCTGAGGAGGACACACTCACCTGCCAGTCACTGCAGGCTTCCCTCTGCCTGCAATGCGACTCTGTGAAAACAAACAGCACATTTCCTTTTCTACAGCTCACTGATGTGTTGAAGACTTCACAGAAACATCAGGAAGGGAATGAAGACACAAGGTCGGACGGACAGAAATGACGGACCACTTAATGAAATGATGACTGGTTTACATGTTTTCTATCCAAAGCAAGGTGACTGATTTGGTTAGAGGGAGCGGAAAAGAGATGCTGGGAGGGGGGATGCTCATGGTGGAGTTCTTCCTTAGAATGTGTTTTAGACGGGCGGACGGGGGTGAATGACACATGGAGGGACAAAATCTGGCCAATATGATTCTGGCTTTTTAGAAATGACAAACCGCATCCATGATGAGAATCTCCCATTCCACCTCATCATGATGAGAATCCCCCGTTCCACCTCCCATTCTATCTCATCGTGATGAGAACCTTCTGTTCCACAGAATCATGATGAGAATCTCCCATTTCCCCTCATCTTGATGAGAATCTGTCGTTCCACCCAATCATGATGAGATCTCTCATTTCACCACATCATGATGAGAATCTCCCGTTCCACCTCATCGTGATGAGAATCTCCTGTTCCACCTCATCGTGATGAGAATCTCTCGTTCCACCTCATCATGATGAGAATCTCCCTGCTCCACCTCATCGTGATGAGAATCTCCCGTTCTACCTCATCGTGATGAGAATCTCCCGTTCCACCTCATTGTGATGAGAATCTCCTGTTCCACCTCATTGTGATGAGAATCTCTCGTTCCAACTCATCATGATGAGAATCTCCCATTTCAGCTCATCGTGATGAGAATCTCCCGTTCCACCTCATCATGATGAGAATCTCCTGTTCCACCTCATTGTGATGAGAATGTCCCGTTCTACCTCATCGTGATGAGAATCTCCTGTTCCACCTCATTGTGATGAGAATCTCTCGTTCCACCTCATCATGATGAGAATCTCCTGTTCCACTTATCGTGATGAGAATCTCCTGTTCCACCTCATCATGATGAGAATCTCATGTTCCATCTCATCATGATGAGAATCTCCCGTTCCACCTCATCGTGATGAGAATCTCTCGTTCTACCTCATCGTGATGAGAATCTCCTGTTCCACCTCATCATGATGAGAATCTTCTGTTCCACCTCATCATGATGAGAATCTCATGTTCCATCTCATCATGATGAGAATCTCCTGTTCCACCTCATCGTGATGAGAATCTCTCGTTCCACCTCATCATGATGAGAATCTTCTGTTCCACCTCATCGTGATGAGAATCTCCCATTCTACCTCATCATGATGAGAATCTCCTGTTCCATGTCATCATGATGAGAATCTCCTGTTCCACCTCATCGTGATGAGAATCTCCCGTTTCACCACATCAAGATGAGAATCTCCCGTTCCACCTCATCATGATGAGAATCTCCTGTTCCACCTCATCATGATGAGAATCTCCCGTTCCACCTCATCATGATGAGAATCTCCCGTTCCACCTCATCATGATGACAATCTCCTGTTCCACCTCATCATGATGAGAATCTCCTGTTCCATGTCATCATGATGAGAATCTCCTGTTCCATGTCATCATGATGAGAATCTCCTGTTCCACCTCATCATGATGAGAATCTCTTGTTCCATGTCATCATAATGAGAATCTCTCGCTCCATCTCATAATAATGAGAATCTCCTGTTCCACCTGATCATGATGAGAATCTCTTGTTCCATATCATCATGATGAGAATCTCTTGTTCCATATCATCATGATGAGAATCTCTTGTTCCATGTCATCATTGTGAGATTCTCCTTTCCACCTCATCATGATGAGAATCTCCTGTTCCACCTCATCATGATGAGAATCTCCCGTTCCACCTCATCATGATGAGAATCTTCTGTTCCACCTCATCATGATGAGAATCTCCTGTTCCATCTCATCATGATGAGAATCTCCTGTTCCATCTCATCATGATGAGAATCTCCTGTTCCACCTCATCGTGATGAGAATCTCTTGTTCCACCTCATCATGATGAGAATCTCTCGCTCCACCTCATAGTGATGAGAATCTCCCGTTCCACCTGATCATGATGAGAATCTCTTGTTCCACCTCATCGTGATGAGAATCTCTTGTTCCAACTCATCATGATGAGAATCTCCTATTCCATCTCATCGTGATGAGAATCTCCCGTTCCACCTCATCATGATGAGAATCTCCTGTTCCACCTCATCATGATGAGAATCTTCTGTTCCATCTCATCATGATGAGAATCTCCTGTTCCACCTCATCCTGATGAGAATCTCCTGTTCCACCTCATCATGATGAGAATCTCCTGTTCCACCTCATCATTGATGAGAATCTCCTGTTCCACCTCATCATGATGAGAATCTCTTGTTCCACCTCATCATGATGAGAATCTCCTGTTCCACCTCATCATGATGAGAATCTCTTGTTCCATGTCATCATTATGAGAATCTCCTGTTTCACCTCATCATGATGAGAATCTCCCGTTCCACCTCATCATGATGAGAATCTTCTGTTCCACCTCATCGTGATGAGAATCTCTCTGTTCCACCTCATCATGATGAGAATCTTCTGTTCTACCTCATCATGATGAGAATCTCCTGTTCCATGTCATCATGATGAGAATCTCCTGTTCCACCTCATCATGATGAGAATCTCCTGTTCCATATCATCATCAAGATCAGAATCTCCCGTTCCATCTCATCATGATGAGAATCTCCTGTTCCACCTCATCATGATGAGAATCTCCTGTTCCATGTCATCATTGTGAGATTCTCCTGTTCCACCTCATCATGATGAGAATCTCCTGTTCCATCTCATCATGATGAGAATCTCTTGTTCCATATCCTCATCATGATGAGAATCTTCTGTTCCATGTCATCATGATGAGAATCTCCTGTTCCACTTCATCATGATGAGAATCTCCTGTTCCACCTCATCATGATGAGAATCTCCTGTTCCATCTCATCATGATGAGAATCTCCTGTTCCACCTCATCATGATGAGAATCTCCTGTTCCATGTCATCATTGTGAGAATCTCCCGTTCTACCTCATCGTGATGAGAATCTCCTGTTCCACCTCATCATGATGAGAATCTCCTGTTCCATCTCATCATTGTGAGAATCTCCCGTTCTACCTCATCGTGATGAGAATCTCCTGTTCCATCTCATCATTGTGAGAATCTCCCGTTCTACCTCATCGTGATGAGAATCTCCTGTTCCACCTCATCATGATGAGAATCTCCTGTTCCACCTCATCATTGTGAGAATCTCCTGTTCTACCTCATCGTGATGAGAATCTCCTGTTCCATCTCATCATTGTGAGAATCTTCCGTTCTACCTCATCGTGATGAGAATCTCCCGTTCTACCTCATCATGATGAGAATCTCCTGTTCTATCTCATCATTGTGAGAATCTCCCGTTCTACCTCATCGTGATGAGAATCTCCTGTTCCATCTCATCATTGTGAGAATCTCCCGTTCTACCTCATCGTGATGAGAATCTCCTGTTCTACCTCATCATGATGAGAATCTCCCGTTCCATGTCATCATTGTGAGAATCTCCCGTTCCATCTCATCATGATGACAATCTCCTGTTCCATCTCATCATAATGAGAATCTCCTGTTCCATCTCATCATGATGAGAATCTTCCGTTCCACCTCATCGTGATGAGAATCTCCTGTTCTACCTCATCATGATGAGAATCTCTCGTTCAGTGGTGGTCAAACCGCCACGTTGGTACTAAGTGGGCCAAAGTGGACCAAGAAAACCTTCCCCACACCATGAGACCAGCAGCAGCCTGAAGCCTTGACCCAAGGCAGCATGGATTCATGCTTTCATGATGTTTCCAGCAGATTCTGAGCCGAGCATCTGAATGTGGAGCTGAAATGGAGACTCATCAGACCAGCAACATTTCTCCATCTTCTATTGTCCAGTTCTGGTGAGTCTGTGTGAATCGTAGCCTCAGTTTCCTGTTCTTAGCTGCAGGAGTGGCACCCGGTCTGGTCTCCTGCTGCTGGAGCCCATTTGCTTCCAGGTTGGACGTGTTGTGTGCTCAGAGATGCTCTTGTCATCTTCATCATGACTAAATTTAGAGTTTCTGCCGTCTGATTGGCTAATTAGATAATTTTTTTAAACGAAAAAAACAACTGAGCAGTTTTAGTTATCATGACTCAAATTAAGACAAGAAAAATCCTCTTCAGGGTCTTGAAATTTATTTTTCAGTTTCATTTGAACACTTTATAATTTACTATTCTGGTGTCATCTAATCTTTTCTTCAGCAGAAACACATGCACAGCAGCTCTCATACACTGTGTGTGTGTGTGTGTCAGAGGGATTGTTGGTAAGGGATATCTAACACCTAAGAGGGCAGACTCACCTGAGTCCGGTGCCAGTTTTCACTTCCTGTACTTATCGACACCTGCTTCCTGTTGCAGGAGGAAGTGGCCACGCAGCACGCAGCCAGAGTGAAACTGGAGGAGAGTGTTTGCGCTGCTACGTTGGGATTGTGTCGGCAAAAAATCCGCCTCCGGATAAATTATGAATGAGAGTGATGGAGGGGATAGGAGGAGGAGGAGGAGGAGGGAGACGGAGACAGAAGGGGAGGTATGACGTTATTGTGTTATCTTCTGTTTTACTGAAACAGCTGAAAGAGAGATAAGTGACACACGGAGAACACACCACGGCAGTTTTCCCACTGCAGCCAGTCACAGCGGTGAAGAGGAAAGACCGAATACCAACTTCAATCAATCAAAACTTTATTTCTAAAGCGCTTTAACACACCAGAGGTAACCAAAGAACAGGTGAATAAACCATAAGAGATAAAATCATGATAAATAAAAGATAAAATCATAGAATAGTAATATAATAGAAATAATAAAAACTGTCAACAAGAACAGTAAATGATAAAAGAAAAGAAGACAAATACTGGCTTAATGACGGTGGTCTCTGGAGTTAAACGCCAGAGTAAAAAGATGAGTCTTTAAGAGAGATTTAAATGTATTTATGGTCCCAGCATCCATCACAGAAAGAGGGAGACCGTTCCAAAGTTTCAGGGCTGCAGCTGCAAAGGCTCGGTCACGAGTCATTAGACCGGTCCAGTTTCTGATCTTCTGATCTGAGAGACGAGGACGATGCATGCGCTGCAAACACTCAAAATATTACCAAGTACATTTGTCTAGTTTCTAGTCAAAAAGTCTCATCACACTCAATATAAGACAAAATCACCCAGAGATAAACATTTCAGAGAGATAAAGGAACTTGTTTTAAGACAAATGCATCTGCTTCAAGAAATCTTATTAAGAAAATTTCACTTGTTCTTTTGGCAAATATATATATATATTTTTGCTTATTACAACCACAAAAAAATCTTGGCCACATTTTTTCTTTTTTTTGGGGGGGGTTGTAATGATCAAAAATATATATATATATTTGCCAAAAGAACAAGTGAAATTTTCTTGAAATAAGACATATTTAAGATGAATTGTATCCATGAAACAAGACAAATATACTTGCTAAGATTTTCAGTTTTTTCTTTGTAAAGTTTCCTCAGTGTGTGCATGGACAAAGTCCATGCCGGATTGTTTCATCATTTAAAGACCCCCAACGTAACTTTACGCAGTTTTCTCAGTGGCTAAAAACCTCATCCATCTTCATCGTACCTGTACTCCGATTCCTCCAGCCAGTAAAAGACAGTCTGATCTTCACTCTTGCTCCGTCCCTTCCTCTCTTTCTTTTCCTCTCTTCCTCCGGTAATGTTTCCTTGCGTTTCATTGCTGAATCCTCCATGATGAGTGTTCAAAACAGCCGCTGTGTTCATATCTGGTTCATATCCGTTTGCGAGTAGGTGACGCGGTGCGCAACCGATAGTCGTCTGCAACGTCTCAGTCATGTCCTGGATGGAAAAAGTTACAGAGTGCAGTTTCTGCTGGGCAGTGACGGTTCAAAAATGCGAATAATGAATGTTGGTGTGCCATCAAAACGAGTCAGAAACAGATTTTTAAGGTCTAAAAGTTACTTTGTGTGTCTTTAAAAGCCAAGAGTAAAATTTGAAAAAGAATCCTAAAAGAAACAGACTAATAATAATAATAATAATAAAGAATAATAATGGGGTAATGTGTTCACACCGTCTTGTCCCGGTTAAAAGACGGGCAGCTGAGATCTGGACCAGCTGGACACGTGGAGAAGCAGCACTCTGCAGTCTGCCACATTTAAAGTCAAATCAAAATCAAGATTTCTAATAAATGAACAGTTTGACGGGTCCAGTGAGCCATCAGCTTCTTTACAGCTGAGAGATGGACACCACCATGAAGTCAAAGTTTAGAAAAAGGTTCTGGTATTTCTACTCAATCGTCCAAAATAATGACAAAGAAAAGCAGAACAATTAAAATCGAGGTAGAATTGAGGAAAATCCTTCAGGACAGCCACGAACACGGGCATCTAAACAGAAAGAAAAACCAGACTGACAATCAGGAGGAAGCGATTAGATAAAGGAAAAATGCAGGTGAAAGGATAGCTGGAAAAGTAGAGGGAACCAAAGAGACAAGGCACTGCAAAAACTCAAATCTTATCAGGTGCATTTTTCTCATTTCTAGTCAAAATATCTCATCACACTCAAAATAAGACAAAATTACTGAAAGAGAAACATTTCAGTGAGATATAAGATCTTGTTTTAAGGCGATGCATCTTATTTCAAGAAATCTTTAAAGAAAATTTGGCTTGTTCTATTGGAAGAACTTTTCGCGTATTACAAGCAAAAAAATCTTGGCTACTCTTAAAATAAGTACCGTATTTTCCAGACTATAAGTCACACTTTTTTTCATACTATAGCTGCTCCTGCGACTTATAGACCAGTGCGACTTATATATTTCAGAATATATAAAATTTAACATATTTCTAAGCGTCAGTTTAAGCTGACTGACATGACCCAAGGATGTTTATCCTTCTTAATCATGATGTTTATGATCATTTACAGGCATTCACTTTGGAATTGGGGAGATGGGGAATTTTTAGCAGAAACAAACTGGATATGAAAAACCTATTTAAAAAAAATAAATAAATTTGACTAACATATGCTCTTTTCCTCATGATGCACTTTTTGACTGATGTAACTTATACTCAGGAGTCACTTATAGTCTGGATATTACGGTAATTTTTTAATTTTTTTTTTGCTTGTATTAAGCAAAGAAAAAAAAAAATCTGCCAATGGGACAAGCAAAATTTTCTTGATAAGAGTTCTTGAAAAAAGATGCATTGTCCTAAAACGAGATCTTATATCTCATTGAAATGTTTCTCTTTAAGTCATTTTGTCTTATTTTAAGTGTGATGAGATATTTTGACAAGAAATTAGAAAAACATACTTGGTAAAATTTGAGGTTTTGCAGTGAGGAAATGAAGGAAAAGAAGAAGAAGAAGAAGAATCAGGAATAAAGAAAAAAGAAGAATGAGAAAAAGTGTGTGACTCAAGAAATAAAAGAAAATATTCAGGTAAAATGCAAGTACATGGGGGAGTATTTAACTTCTTCATTGCATCAGAGATGCAGAACACCTGGATCAGGACCTGTGCAGACGAACACTCCCTGTGACCCACGGACGCCATGTCTGGGGTTTTTCCACAGCGAGGGAGGACAGACTATGAAGGGAACCTGCGATGAATTAAAGAGAAGCGATCATTTGATCCATAATTGATCGCCTGTATATGAGGTGGCTGGTGAGTAAAACAGAGGAAGTCTGATCCAGATAACAAGCGCAGCTCCCAGCAGCGCCGCGACGGCTGCGCGTGACCGCAGGATGGAGAGAGAGTGCCTCGCTTCCATCTCTTGATGTTTTCCTCCCCTCTCTCCTCTTTTCTCCTTTAATGAGTGTCAGAATGCAGGTTTCTTTTTTTGTAAGGAAGAGGGGGGTGAGCGGGAGGGGGAGGAAAAACAAAACAACAAGAAAGCAGAAAAAGACCAAAAGAACAAGCGTTTCTGATAAAGTGCTTACGGAGCGTTTACAGCAAGTTCTGCAGACGTGCGGTTGAGCGCTGATGTAGGCCACCAGCCCACAAGACGCGAGGTTTATCTCGGTGATTAGAAGCACGCAGCAGGAGCCGCTGCACATAAAACACCCGTATGATTCCCATCATGCCGTCTCCACTGATGGCTACTCCTATAAAACCTGTTTTTAGTCATTGTGATTTGTGAGAGTTTATCCTGACTGTTTACGACTTCACACACTTTCACTAACCTTCCTTTGTGGTGGGTTTAATCCTCTCCTTGTATAAATAAAGGCGAGTTTCCCAGCTTCTTCATCGCTTCCTTCGTCATTAGACTGCAGCTGTGCAGTTGGAAGACGTCAGCAGATCCGGAGGACTGAAAACAGACTCTGACTTTGGAATAAAAACAAATGTTTCCTGATATTGCTTCATTTCATAGTGTCCAAATGACACAGTTGAGTTATTTCCCTTTTACGATCATTACTGAAGCTGTAAAATCAGCACGATTATTCAGTTCAACGGAGCCGTGACGGTCCTCATGAGCCGCACACAACCTGATTACCAACAAATACTTATTTGAAGCTGTTTTAAAGAAAATCTGAAAATTATTGAAGAAAACTGTCATCATGAACAGATGGAGAGTTTCCTTCTGCCAGCCGAGGAAGCATAAAACTAAGAATTCACTTTTGGTGGAAAAATTATGCTGTTAGGGAAAAAGGTGAGATTTTTTGTTTAAGAAAGTTCGATCGATCAGGTGAAACATGGTTCCCACGTGTCCTGGAAATCACAATTAAAATGAGGAAAAGAGCAAGATGTCCTGGAAAATGATTTTTCGCTTTTAAATGGCAACATTGAACTGTATAGCTTCTCTGTTTCATCGCTGCTTCTTCACTACTTTTTCCTCTCTGGGAAGAAGCTTCATCTCTACTTTATCTCTACCTAATCTCTGCTTTACTGCTACTTCTTTGCTACTTCTTCGCTACTTCCTCTCTGCTTCATCTCTACTTCATCTCTACTTCATCTCTACTTTATCTCTGCTTCATCTCTTTATCTCTACTTCATCTCTGCTTTATCTGCTACTTCTTCTGCTACTTCTTCGCTACTTCCTCTCTACTTCATCTCTACTTCATCTCTACTTTATCTCTGCTTCATCTCTACTTCATCTCTGCTTCATCTCTACTTCATCTCTACTTCATCTCTGCTTTACTGCTACTTCTTTGCTACTTCTTCGCTACTTCCTCTCTACTTAATCTCTACTTCATCTCTACTTCATCTCTGCTTCATCTCTGCTTCATCTCTGCTTCATCTCTGCTTCATCTCTGCTTTATCTCTACTTCATCTCTGCTTCATCTCTGCTTCATCTCTGCTTCATCTCTGCTTCATCTCTGCTTCATCTCTGCTTTATCTCTGCTTCATCTCTGCTTCATCTCTGCTTCATCTCTGCTTCATCTCTGCTTCATCTCTGCTTTATCTCTACTTCATCTCTGCTTTATCTCTGCTTCATCTCTGCTTTATCTCTACTTCATCTCTTTCTTTATCTCTACTTCATCTCTGCTTTATCTCTACTTCATCTCTGCTTTATCTCTGCTTCATCTCTGCTTTATCTCTACTTCATCTCTGCTTCATCTCTGCTTCATCTCTGCTTCATCTCTGCTTCATCTCTACTTCATCTCTGCTTCATCTCTGCTTCATCTCTACTTCATCTCTGCTTCATCTCTACTTCATCTCTACTTCATCTCTCGCTTCATCTCTACTTCATCTCTACTTTATCTCTACTTCTATCTCTACTTCATCTCTGCTTCATCTCTTATCTTCATCTCTGCTTCATCTCTACTTCATCTCTACTTCATCTCTACTTCATCTCTGCTTCATCTCTACTTCATCTCTGCTTCATCTCTACTTCATCTCTACTTCATCTCTACTTCATCTCTGCTTCATCTCTGCTTCATCTCTCCTTCATCTCTACTTCATCTCTGCTTCATCTCTGCTCTCTCTCTGCTTTATCTCTACTTCATCTCTACTTTATCTCTACTTCATCTCTGCTTCATCTCTGCTTCATCTCTGCTTTATCTCTACTTCATCTCTGCTTCATCTCTGCTTCATCTCTGCTTCATCTCTGCTTCATCTCTACTTCATCTCTGCTTTATCTCTACTTCATCTCTGCTTCATCTCTGCTTCATCTCTGCTTTATCTCTACTTCATCTCTACTTCATCTCTGCTTTATCTCTGCTTTATCTCTACTTCATCTCTGCTTCATCTCTGCTTCATCTCTACTTCATCTCTGCTTTATCTCTACTTCATCTCTGCTTTATCTCTGCTTCATCTCTGCTTTATCTCTACTTCATCTCTACTTCATCTCTACTTCATCTCTGCTTCATCTCTGCTTCATCTCTGCTTCATCTCTACTTCATCTCTACTTCATCTCTGCTTCATCTCTGCTTCATCTCTGCTTTATCTCTACTTCATCTCTACTTCATCTCTGCTTCATCTCTCTTTCTCTGCTTCATCTCTACTTCATCTCTGCTTTATCTCTACTTCATCTCTGCTTCATCTCTACTTCATCTCTGCTTCATCTCTACTTCATCTCTACTTCATCTCTACTTCATCTCTACTTCATCTCTACTTCATCTCTGCTTTATCTCTGCTTCATCTCTACTTCATCTCTACTTCATCTCTGCTTCATCTCTGCTTCATCTCTGCTTCATCTCTACTTCATCTCTGCTTCATCTCTACTTCATCTCTGCTTTATCTCTACTTCATCTCTGCTTCATCTCTACTTCATCTCTGCTTTATCTCTACTTCATCTCTGCTTCATCTCTACTTCATCTCTGCTTCATCTCTGCTTCATCTCTACTGTACTTCATCTCTGCTTCATCTCTACTTCATCTCTGCTTTACTGCTACTTCTTCGCTACTACCTCTCTGCTTCATCTCTACTTCATCTCTACTTTATCTCTGCTTTATCTCTACTTCTTCACTGCTTTATCTCTACTTCATCTCTGCTTTACTGCTACTTCTTTGCTACTTCTTTGCTGCTTCATCTCTGCTTCATTTGTACTTCATCTCTCCTTCATCGCTGTACAAAATATAGGCTACAATTGATACAAAAGGTACAATTGAAGAAAATAACACTTCTCCTAAAGCTTGGGGTGGAATTTATTAGTTGTGATAACTTGACTTGAACTGTAGCAGTTGGAAAATTCCTGGAAATGTCCTGGAAAAACACCTCAAGAAAAGAGTGGGAACCCTGAAACCTGCACTCAAAAAAGGTAAACTAAGGCACTTGTTTGGTGTATTGAACAGACAAATCTTCACTTAACATGTACACATTGTGTTTATCTTTTCAAATAATCTAGTACACCCACACAATGATGTGCATTCATTTTCTATTCACCCTCATGCTGAACAAGACTCTGGAGCACTTTTTTAATGTAAACTGAAGTTTTATGTCGTTCTCATGAATGAGCAGCACTTTTCTTTTCTTCACATGAAACTAGTATAAACGTATTCCCTGTTGACTGGAGCAGTGAGACGCACAGTTACTGTCTGGCATCATTGTAATTAACTCCATAAAGACCAGTTTCTATCAATGGACTTCCAAAGCTTTCTAACGAGGGCAGTTGCAAGCATGAATGAAGGATGTATGCATAAATTACAACAAAGGTCCAATGATGGGCTTTTCTTTGCATTCAGAGTGAGAAGTCCCGTGTTGTATCTTATTTGGTTTCATACTAATATTTTTAGTCAGGTCTATCCTTATTACTCACCATTGTACTGGTCAAGCCTAGGGAAAAACATGACTCGTCACATTTTCTTGTCTTTTTTTTTAAGTTGTTGAAACGTCTGGTATTGATTCATCATTTGTCTATGGGTACTAAAAAAGTCTATATTTTTCTAGCTAAAACTATGTTTTACTCTGTCCCACTGGGTCCCCCTCGGGTAGCCGACCCACCTAGTTTGGGAACCATGTGGATGCCAGAATAATCCATGTGAGATGTGAAAATGACGACTTCTCTCGGGATGGCATAGCAAAAAGAATGTATTTTAATCCAAAAAATGTTTTTATGCGTCTCTAACCAAGCAGTTTTCATTTCTACTCCAGCATTGATGAGTGCTTTGTTGACGTGTCACCATGGCAACCTACAGAATGGTGGCCATTTATTCAAAATGAAAATAACAATTGAAAAAATTAGGGTCTTATCAACGATTATTTTTCAACCCTAACAAGAAATTTGGGTGGATCTTTTATTTATTTATTTATTTTAGTAATTTATTGATAAGAAAAATATAAAATATTGACATTCTTTTGGTTCAAACCCAAACTGACGAGTTCTCATTGGGCCGACTAACAGCTGTCATCCCTCTCTTCTTCCTGTGTGGACTACAGGCAGGAGGATTTGTTTACCTCTCATCTCACACAGATAGAGAAAGAGATATGAAACAAAAGAGTAATGGCCTCCTATAGAGATGTTTGCCTGCTTTAAAGCCAGGAGTTTTATTAATAAAACAGCAGCAGCTGTCACAGCAGCGCCTCTTCACAGACGGGACAGCGGTGAGGAGGCTGATGTGATCACCGCATCGAGCTCGGGATGCTCACATTCTCTCTTTCCTCTTTACAAATGGGGTAAATGATGAACGCCGCAATGACAAAATGCCAATAAAAAGACAAAGAGAGAATATTTTAATGACTCCTCCTGGTAAACAAGAAGCCGCCCATCCCCCCGCCCTCCACCTGTCCTCTCCTCTTCCTCTTCCTCCACCTGTCTCTTCTCTCAGACTGCCGCTGACTGCCGGAGACGCCGCCGTGCGATGAGCTCTGACTGCGAGCTCGGCTGCTTTGGGACACTGGACAGTTGTGACAAGCGCTGTCCTGGCCCTGCCTGGCCCCGTCGCCACGGTGACACAGAGTATGTGGTGACTGGCTGTCTCTATGGTGACACTGGCTGTCGGAGGGCGTTGGGCAATAAAAAGAAAATACACCTGTCTTTTAACTGGTGCTGGGAAGTTTCCGGGGTAGAATCTGCATTGTGAGTAACTGGGAGAGCCGGATGACGCAATAAAATATCAAAGGATAGTATTTTAGCTCAACGTGCTTTAGCGGTTGAGCTGATAATCAAAAAACAAAGGGTCTCATTCATGAAACGTAAGCAGAGCGAATTTCTGTGTAAACTATTCGTAGACGTAAATTTACGTGAATCAACATTTTAGTAGCTCCAATCTGTTTGTAGCTACTAACAAACTCTACACATGCTCTCAACTGTGTGTTGCGCTTGCGTAAATTCACAAACACATATAAATAATGCTTGTCCCTGTCGTAAATTACAATTTCAATTCACATTGTGATCTATTATAAACAGATTCAGTTCCTCCCCAAGAGGAGGTGCAGATCCCCCCCATCTGCACCTCCTTTTACAAGAGGAACCCAACTGCAGTCACGATACATCACCATATATCCACGCCGGAAGTCCCAATCGGATGTTTCTTCTTCATGTAACTTGCTAAAATCTAACCCTGACCCTTCCCCTAACTCTAACCCGACTACACCACACGCATCTGTTTGCAAGCCACAGATAGATACTCTTGGAGGTGTTTAACGAACTTCTGCTTGAGACTTGACTTCCTGCATGGATTGGATATATGGCGGCGCCCGATCGGCCATTGTAACTGCAGTTAGGTACTCTTGCCTTACAGTGTGTTCAGACCAAACGCGATTTGGGCGTCAAAGTCATGCCTGATGCCCAAAGTTGGACGCTGGGTCACTAAAGTCAGACGCTTGATTTCCAGCGTTTTGACGCCCCTGACGCTCGGTGAGGCATGTCTAGCCAAGCCGCGCTCGACGCGCCCTCCTTTTTCTTTTTCCTGTCACCGGTCTGTCTGCACCATGGCAGATGCAGGAGAGAGAGCAGCTCGGTTTTATGTGATAAATACAGCTAGGGAACGTCGATTTCGGGCGTCTCTGCTCTGTGTCTGGTTCACCAGATGATTCCAGGTGTTCTGAGTGTGATGAGTTACATCATTTACTCCAGGAGCAGCGCTGGCGTCTGATCTGGCCCAGTTTAACAACCCGCTGTCCCGATACAGGGCAACATTATAAGCCCATTGCATCCCATCAGTACAGCAGGTCATCAAACCACCGTTCAGACACCCGGATCGGACGCAGATCACAGTTTATCCTCCTCTGTCTTCAGAGAGAGAGGAGATTCCCCTGGTTCTTCTGGGTGTTTCCCGTCCTGTCAGAAAATCTGTGTCTGTGTCATGACATTGAGTCACTCTGATTGGTCGACGCCCCGCGTCAAGACGCCAAAGTTCACATTTTCCAGCTTCGGTGTCTGCCGCCCGTGACGGCGTAACGTGTGTCAAACACTCAAAGTCTCAAAACTTGCCGTGCAAAATGCGCGTAACGCACCTAGACGCGCCGTGCCTGACGCGCGAAACACGCCACAGGGGTTTTACGACGCCTCCTTAACGCGAGTCGGCCATTGACTTTGCATGTAAACCTGACACCCTTGACGCCCAAATTGCGTTTGGTCTGAACACACTGTTATATGGAGCTCATTGCCGATTCATGGGTGGAGATTTACGATCATTTGGCATTCATATCTACATGTGTTTACGATCAAATCTGACTCTCCCGAACACAATTTCACGTGTTTCTGCACCCGGAGGCAGTTTTTAGTGGAGTTGGCCTTCACGAGAAAATCTGTTCGTAAGTTTATGATGACGTTTCATGAATGAAACCCAAAGAACCTGATTGTAAAGGTGTTTTATACTGCACACAAAAGTGACACATATTCAAGTTTCTGGCAAAATGTACAGAAAATGTCTGAAGTTTATGCTGTTCTAGTGTATGGTCTTATTTCCAGGAGTTTATTTGTGCATTTACTCATCGGTAAAATTTCTGTATCACTTTGACTCCTGGTAATTTTTAGATACAGTCGCTCTCCGGCGTACATCCATATAATGGGAGAGACAGGGCAAAGTCTATAAGACATTATTTGTAGCAAAACTCCTTCATTTCACCAGTATTTTACATAGAATGAATGAACGGACGAGTAATACTGTCCCGTGAGGTCAGAGTTTTGTTGCCTGCAGTTTGTTGGCGTTTAAGTAGCGAGCTGCTCTCAGCTGTAATACAGCAGTGCGCATCCGGCGCGTGGGCGGCCTGTAGAGTCTAGAGAAACTCCCCAATAACTAACAGAGAGCTAACTCTGTTTTTAGCAATATTTTTGAGATTTTTCAAAATGTAAATGTGTCCATGATCAGTTTTTTGTAACACATCACCACTGGATTCAGTCAAAAAGTGTGTCCAAACTTTGGACTAGTACCACACATAAGAAATGTCACTGTGCAAAAGCAGTTTTCCAATTGGATATTAATTTTGTTGCTTTAATCTTGCTTTCCTTTTTAGATGGATGAAAAGTTTACTGCAGCAAAAAAGCTGATTATACCAGTTTTCCTGTCCATTTTTACTAAAAATGTTACCAAGATTTCCTGGACAGAACAATAATGTCAGGCTATTAAAAAATATCAATCTAATTTGTTGTGGAAAAATATTAAATAAGCACTTCTGACAATTATCTAGATGAGAAAGTCCATTCAGGTTTATTAAGAACTTATGCATAAGGAGAGCTGTCACACAGATGCACACGGCATCTGCATGAGAACTCTGATTTACAGAAGAGAAGTTTCCCCTTATATAGCTTTACAGGAGATGTGCATTTGTTAAAGACGTCATTTGCATGTAAAGAAGAGACAAACAATGGCTCAGACAAGAAGGGAAGTGGATTGAGTGGCTCACAGGAGGTCAGTATCTGCCTTTGGTGACAGACATTTGGTCTCTTGATTAGCTTTAAGATGTGAATTGGTCTTGCAGGAACAATGACTTAATTAGATTTTCTCAGGCACAACTACTTTCTAAGGATGAGTGGATTAAATAATAAAATTTCCTCCACAAATTGATTACAGGATTTGTAATTAATTAATCTAATTAATCGCATTTTGATCTCTTATCTGATAAAGCAGTCGTGGGGAACAATGGTCCTGAAGGGCTGCAGTCCTTTTAAGTTTTCCATGCAACCCTGATTCAACACAGACGATGAAGTTCCATACAGTGACTCGACACGTCGTCGTCGTCTTCTTCTTCTTTGTTATTTATGGGCGGTTGGCAAACAGCTTTGGGTGCATTACCGCCACCCACTGCCCAGGTCATTCCGTGGGCCAGATTTAAAATGCTAGTGCATTAAATTGTCACTCTGATTTTTTTTTTTTTCATGCAGTGATTTGCAGTAAAATTAATCTATCTAATTAAAGGTAGAGTCTGAAGTCCCTCCAGCGTTTCTGTTTGCAAACAACAGTATTCAAACTTAGCGCTCCTCCCTCTCAGGCTAATGGCCGCCTCGTTCTAGCTAACCTATTCAACTTCAAGCTTCTCCTTCAGAGCTGGTTACAAGCAAAGCGACTACAAGCCAAACTATTATTAACCCTGGTTTTCCAAAGTGCATTGTCTGAAATACCAGTGCATACAGTGTTTCCTTTCGTGTTTCTTTCTTTTTTTTCCTTGGGGAGTTCGAGTGACTGACGTCTGCTCCAATCATGAGCTTCTTTCCACACAGCGTCATGCTCTTAGCTCTGTCATTGGCTGCCGATATAAACAGAAATCTCCACACAGAAACATCCCGACCAGACCAGAACAATACAAACGAGGTGGAGGGGAGAGAGAGTTGCATTCAAGCTCACCACGGCACGGGAGTAGAGGCCCAAAGGCGGGTTTGAGACGGATTTCACTTGCTCAAGTCTAACATTTATTTTTTACGGGGGAAACTTCAGACTTAAGGCATTAAACTGACAGCCCTAATAATAACACAGGAGTAAAACGTTCTAACTGGTGGTGGGAAAGACGTTAAAAGACATAAACAATGATTTAGGGCTATTACACAGTTTCCCTTCACTCAAATACCCAAAATAAATATGATAATAACATGAAAAAAATAATAAAGGTAATTAAAAACACTTTACAAAGGCTTAACAAATTAGGGATTCACATATGAATGAATATGTTTCTGTTTGACTGGCATGCAACCACATAGTCGTCCTCAAATAATTCATACCTTCCAATTAAAGAAAATGCTAAATTCACAATAGTAATTCAAATAACAGGAAACTAAAGAAACTAATGATAAATAAAAATTTACAAAATTATACTTCAGTAAAAAAAAAAAAAAAAAGAGTTTCTGAATGGTGTTTGGAAATAATAATAAGAAAAACAAATAAAACTGTCCCAGACACATTAGAGCATCTTTCCCATGAACAGTGGACCAACATACCTGTCAGCAGGTGCAGACGTCTGATTGGACGTTGCAGAAAACACCTGATTGCAGTGATTGTCTTTAAGTGTTGCTCAACAACATTTTAGCTTCGGAGCCCCATCATGTTTGTTTACTTGTTTTATTTTTCTTGTGTTTGATTTTAATATTTCTTTCAAACCACAATTCAAAATCAATGTCATGATTTTCATAGAATTTTTATTTATCATTAATTTTGTCAATTTCATCTTATTTCACTGACAGCTGATTTTTTTTTTTTCCTTCTTTATTTTGAGGGTATGAATCATTTTGAGGACGACTGTATATGAGGAACCAGTATCCCTGTGTTTATCATATTCTTTCCGCGGATATTCTCTCCAGAATGAAATGAGGCAAAGTGACAGTAAATTCAGCCTGATTGAGCACCAAATAAAATAAAAAAGTGTCACCACACGGCCACCAGAGCACCATTAGATAAATGCAAAATAAAACCTTAAGTGCCATAATCACCAGTGTGCAATTAAATATGAAATGAAAATGTCAGTGGGATAGACACGGAATGGCCGTAACTGCTGTCCTGTATCAGCATCGCCAGGCCGGAGCCGTAAAGCTCGTGTTTGTTTGCTCCCCTCCATTTTTACTGGTGTGCTTTTACGGTCAGGGCTCAATCATATACAGTATCTTAACGATGATGATAATTAGACAGGGGGCGGTGGGGACGGCCTAGCCACCACCAAAACATGAGGAGGGTGAGTGATGGGCTGCACGGAGCTACAGCAGAGGAGAAAAGGGGGAAAATCAAGGAAAAAACTGAGAGAGGAGGGCCATTGATTTGCAGGTCGTAAACAGCTCGGGGTCAGAATCACGAGCTTCTCTTTGGGTTGGTTAATACAATTAGTCTGACGTTGCTGTGTGGCTTCATAAGCATACAAACACCCCCGGTGGTCCTGTATTAATACACCAGGGGATATCAGTGATGAATACACCACAGAGCTGTGTGCATGCATGTGTGTGAACAAGCAGGTGGAGTAATGATTAGATTTCCATTAGTAAAAGGGGTAATGAACGCCTGTGTGTGTGTGTGTGTGTGTGTGTGCGTGCAGGATAGTTCAGGTTTGTGTGTGTAGTAAGAGGTGAATTAAAAGTGCATTGACTATGTGGCAGCACATGCTATATATTAAGGGCAGGCAAAGCTGGCTCAAGCCAGAGGACCTATTCATCTTGTGGGGGAGGCCCCGCCCCCGCCCTTCCTCGATAAAACCACGGCCTCTTCGTCCACCTCCCACTCCACCTAACCACAGACCCCTCCCCGCTCCCCCTGCCCGCGTATAATCAAATTAATTAACATTCCTAAGATCCCACGCTCATTAATCCATCCGCAGTGGTCAGCAAAAAAGGCCGGCAGGCAATAACGTCGAGCACGACGGCGATCTGAGGAGCCGAAGAAGATCTGCTTTCCGTTTGTGGAAGTTCATTTTTTACAACTTTGGTCCTAAAGTTAGTTTGCGATCCGTCGTTACTGCGCGGACATTCCTCTCACTTTTAACTTTGGAGACCAAGGTCTCTGATCACTGTGACCTTACATCACAGCGGGGGGCTCAAACTCAACTTGTTCTGTTCAACTGTTCATCTTCAGAACATTAACAGTTCTTCTGCACATGAACAGTTCTTCAGAACATCAACAGTTCTTCAGAACATGAACGGTTCTTCAGAACATGAACGGTTCTTCTGAACATGAACAGTTCTTCAGAACATCAACAGTTCTTCAGAACATGAACGGTTCTTCAGAACATGAACGGTTCTTCTGAACATGAACAATTCTTCTGAACATGAACAGTTCTTCAGAACATGAACAGTTCTTCAGAACATGAACAGTTCTTCAGAACATGAACGGTTCTTTTGAACATAAACAGTTCTTTTGAACATGAACAGTTCTTCAGAACATGAACAATTCTTCTGAACATGAACAGTTCTTCAGAACATCAACAGTTCTTCAGAACATGAACGGTTCTTTTGAACATAAACAGTTCTTTTGAACATGAACAGTTCTTCAGAACATGAACAATTCTTCTGAACATGAACAGTTCTTCAGAACATCAACAGTTCTTCAGAACATGAACGGTTCTTTTGAACATGAACAGTTCTTTTGAACATGAACAGTTCTTCTGAACATGAACAGTTCTTCTGAACATGAACAGTTCTCCAGAACATTAACAGTTCTTCTGAACACGAAAAGTTCTTCTGAACACGAAAAGTTCTTCTAAAAATGAACAGTTCTTCAGAACATTTTTACATTCCACTGAAAACCCGTTTAACTTGCTCCTTCTGAAATACGGAGGGTTTCCCCTTGTTTACTTACACATGCTGACTTGCTAGCGTTGCCCCCCAGTCGGCTGTGCTTTCTCTTCAGAGAGACAGTACGAAGAAAAGAGCGAATTGGGAACAGCCTCGCACTTCTACGTCACATTGCAAATAGCGTATCCCACGTGGGGTTTCTATCTGTCCATTGGAAGGCAGGTAACCCTCGACTACACACTAGAAGTAAAGACGGCACAACTGTAGCTTCGGAGTTGAGAAGCTAATTAGCTAACTGTTTGTTAGCATGATGGAACAAACTTGTTTGTCGGCTCTATTTCCCGTCTGTAGCGAAATAAGAGCGGAGGGCGGAGCTTCCTTCATACACTGATGGGAGCCAGCCAATCAGACGGAAATTCATGAGAAGGACCCGGAAAAAGCTGCCGTTGGACCACAAGCCTCTCTTCTAGTATACAAATACAGCTGGATACAAAGATACCAGAAGGTTTTTTTAAACAGAAACGATGCAGAATGCATTCAATAATAATGGAGAACACAGAAATATTCATGAAATGACCATGGAAGTACAACTTTAACAATTCTTTTGAACATGAACAGTTCTTCAGAACATTAGCAATTCTTCTGAACATGAGCAGTTCTATTGAACATGAACAGTTCTTCAGAACATGAACTAGTCTTCAAAACATTAACAGTTCTTTTGAACATGAACAGTTCTTTAGAACATGAACTGTTCTTTAAAACATTAACAGTTCTTCAAAACAGTAACAATTCTTCTGAAAATGAGCAGTTATTTTGAAAATGAACAGTTCTTCTGAACATGAACAATTCTTCAGAACATGAACAGTTCTTCTGAACATGAACGGTTCTTTTGAACATGAACAGTTCTTCAGAACATTTACAGTTCTTCAGAACATGAACGGTTCTTTTGAACATAAACAGCTTTAGAACATGAACTGTTCTTCAGAACATTAACAGTTCTTCAAAACAGTAACAATTCTTCTGAAAACAAGCAGTTATTTTGAAAATGAACAGTTCTTCTGAACATGAACAGTTCTTCAGAACATTACAGTTCTTCAAACATAACAGCACACATCACACCCCCACAAACAATTCTTCTAATACATATTTTAAAACAGTCTTCACAACTCTCAACATGAACAGTTCTTCAGAACATGAACAGTTCTTCTGAACATGAACGGCTCTTTTGAACATGAACAGTTCTTCAGAACATTTACAGTTCTTCAGAACATGAACGGTTCTTTTGAACATAAACAGTTCTTTAGAACATGAACTGTTCTTCAGAACATTAACAGTTCTTCAAAACAGTAACAATTCTTCTGAAAATGAGCAATTATTTTGAAAATGAACTGTTCTTTAGAACATTAACAGTTCTTCTGAACATGAACAGTTCTTCTGAAGATGAGAAGATTCTGATCGTTTTAAAGTCTCGCATTTAGAATTTGCATCATCGGGTGTTACCATCGGGTGGCTCTGTTATAAAAAGCTGAATTTGGCCCGACAGTATCTCAGCTGATTCGCTCATGGAGGAGCCATGTGCCAAAAACCACTTTTATCCTCCAAACATACTTTGTGTAAGAGGCCAGGAGTGTTCATCCTCCTCAGGGGAACATTCCTGCTGCTGTTTCCAGAATCTGTCCAGTCTGCGTCGCGTCCCAAACCGCCGGGTTGGACCATCGTTTTCTTTCTTGGTCTGCGAGTTCGAATGTTCTCACATGACTCAAACAGGCCAGACTATCCGTGGAAGCGGACCAGGACTCGTTTAAAGGTACCAAACACAAACAGGTATACCACAGAGATCAAAGGAAGACTCATTTCTGAAGACAAACGTCAGAAAAAAGAAATGAAGCTGCCTTCCGTGGTTTCACTCCAGATGTGGGGTTTATTTTTGAGCATAATTTTGTCTCGCCTTTCTAAAATAATGAATTGATGATTCTGCGGGAGCTGGAGCTGCTAATGAATTCACCAGAGTGAGCTGTGGGAGGTTCATTAATTCATGACAGGTAGCGGATCCCCTCGGCCCAGGCTCTCCCCGCTGACCCGGTCCCACCCTCCCTTTACCCTTTCTAGACCTGTACCCCCTTCCCATGGTGGTGTTATTACACCTCCCACCCCTCTTTCTTCCTCCCTCTCACTCCTTTGGGACTCCTTGTGACACTAAAGGAAAACGACTTATTAATTAAAACTTCGGAGAATTAACTGCTGCACTTTGTGCTTCTTGTCCTCTCCTGTCAATCAGACCCACCTGCGCTTCGGATTTATATCCTATGTTAGATTAGTAATGATCAAGGGAACGAGCAGCGAGATAACAAAGGTGAGAAACACGTGAGGATGAAGGGAAGGAGAGAGTGATGCGAGATGACGGAGTTTTCCAGCTGTTGTGAAGCGAGGCTGAGCCAGAGAGGAGAGCGCTGTATTGATCCTCTCCTCTCCACTAACAAGGGAAGATTTGAGCAGATTTCCCCTCCGTGTCTGGAGGAGTGCATCCTTTTCATCCCCCTCACTTCCCCCGTTTATCTCTCCACTCTTCTGAAGAGTTCTTCCAATCCCTCCACCCCACCCCCAAAGCCGACAAGACGGGGAAACCCAGCTTGTGTAAGCCTCCGTGTGAATGCACGCACACACATACACAGCTCTTACACCCGCCGCAAACACACATCTCAACCTCTGGACCTGTGGGTACATAATGCACGCTCTATGACTCGTTATCTCACCATTATTCCAGCCCTGGAGCTGCATTCATACCGAAAACACAGCTTTCTATTCATTTAAATGCGACTAGTCAGGCAGCGCAGCGGGGCCTGATGCTCCTCCAACTATACTCTTTAGATACAGCCGTCCTCAAAATTATTCATACCCTCTAATTAAAGAAAAAGATTCATTCACAAATTATAGTCATTCAAATAAAAAGAAACTAAAAAACTAATAATTAATGAAAATTTACAAAATTATAATTCAGTGAAATAAAATATTGCTTTTGAATTGTGGTTGGAAATAATAATTTAAAAAAAACAAACTAATGAAACTGACTAGTGGACCGAAATACCCGTCGACAGGTGCAGACGTCTGATTGGACGTTCCAGAAAACACCTAATTGCAGTGATTATCTCAAAGTGTTGCTCAGGAACTCCATCATGCGTGTTTAGGCTACTTGTTTTATTTATTTTTGTTTGCTTGTTTTTAGTATTTTTGTTGAACCACAATACAATATCAATGTCCTGATTTTCATAAAATTTTTATTTGTTACTTTTGTCAATTTCAACTGATTTTCTTTAATGGGTGGGTATGGATAATTTTGAGGGCGACTGTATTCCGGATAGCAGCAGTAACAGCCTAACTTTGTTTTCTGACAAATATTCTAAATGTGAGTTTGGAAAACTGTCAGAATCTCCATAAATAAGGAGGATAAATGGTGTTGTGATGGATCTGGTTCACCGCTTAGACACAACACCTGCTTGCGTGAAATCAGCTTCTCTCATCCAGATAAAGCTGAATGTGAATTTTTAAATAGCTGCAGTGATAACTTTGTTTCTGGATTCTGGATGATAAAAACTTAAATTTAAGGCTTGAAAATGATCAGAAACGTTGTAATTGAGGAGGAAAAAGTGGGTTTTGGTGGATCTGGTTCACTGTTGGAACAAGGCAGCAACATGCTGGAAATCAGCTTCTATCACAGCTTCTCTCTGGATAATTAGTCACATATGTGGAGATGAAATTGTGTTAAACTGTAGAAAACAATGACATTTATCTTGCCTGACCAACCTTAAATATGTCCTCGTTACCAAAAAACCATTCTTATCTACACTAAATTGCCAAAAGTATTGACTCACCTGTCTTGACTCTCATATGAGCTTCAGTAACATCCATTCCTAATCCAGAGGGTTCAATATGACGTTGGTCCACCTTTGCAGCTAGAACAGCTTCATCTTCTGGGAAGGCTGTCCACAAGGTTTAGGAATGTTTCTGGGAATCTTTGACCATCTTCCAGAAGCACATTTGTGAGGTCACACTGATGTTGGACCAGAAGGCCTGGCTCTCAGTTTCCGCTCTGATTCATCCCAAAGGTGTTCTATGGGGTTGAGGTCAGGACTCTGTGCAGGCCAGTCCAGTTCCTCCACACCAGACTCTGCATCCAGGTCTTTCTGGACCTGCTTTGTGCACTGGTGCACGGTCATGTTGGAAGAGGGAGGGGGGCCAGCTCCAAACTGGTCCCACAAAGTTGGGAGCATGGAATTGTCCAGAATGTCTTGGTATGCTGAAGCATTCAGAGTTCTTTTCACTGGAACTAAGGGGCCAAGCCCAGCGCCTGAAAACACCCCCACACCATAATCCCCCTCCACCAAACTTTACACTTGGCAGTCAGACAGGTACCGTTGTCCTGGCAACCACCAAACCCAGACTCCTCCATCAGATTGCCAGAGAAGCGTGATTGGTCCCCCCAGAGAACGTCTCCACTGCTCTAGAGTCCAGTGGCGGCTGCTTTCCACCACTGCATCCACGCTTTGCATTGCACTTGGTGATGTATGGATGGATGCAGCTGGTTGCCATGGAAACCCATTCCATGAAGCTCTCTGTCACTGTTCTTGAGCTGATCTGAAGGCCACATGAAGTTTGGAGGTCTGTAGTGATTGACTCTGCAAAAGTTGGTCACCTCTTCTCACTATGAGCTTCAGCATCACTGACCCGCTCCGTCACTTTACATGACCGACCACTTCATGGCTGAGCTGCTGTCGTTCCCAAACACTTCCATTTTCTCATACAGTAATACAGCTGACAGTTGACTGTGGCATATTTCGGAGGAAATTTCACCACTGGATTGTTGCACAGGTGGCATCCTATCACAGTTCCACGCTGGAATTCACTGAGCTCCTGAGAGCGACACATTCTTTCACTAATGTTTGTAGAAACAGTCTGCATGCTGAGCTGCTTCATTTATACACCTGTGGACATGGAAGTGATGGAACACCTGATTCCATAATTTGGATGGTGAGCAAATGCTTTTAGCAGTATAGTGTATGATTCCTCCTGTTACACAACTGTCCTCAGCTCCCTAAAATAACTCATGATGTCTTCCAAAATATATCCCCAAACTGCCCCAAACCTCCATCACAGTGTATTTTCATGAAGCTGTAACAGATGTGTGGAAAATACTTCCACACATACTCGTGATGAGTGTAAATCTGACTGAAACGAACCTAAAACTGCAGGTTTATCAAACTATTAAATGAAAGTGCATATGGCTAAGAGTGAAGATAAACACACACACACCTACAGACAGGCAGACAGACAGTCAATACAGCTTAGCTGAAGTCTGGTAATATCCTTTTTTCTGTTTGTCGTCTCCATTAATGTGCTTTGTGAGTGAGTGGATGCAATCAATTTTGGCCTATTTCCAGCGTGTCTGACTACCTGGTCACTGCAGCCGGACTGTGTGTGTTCCTGAGGAAATGGGGGGGGGGGGGGGGGGGGTGCTGCGGGGATGAAGATCCCTTCACAAGGGGACAGCTTTGTGTCCCCGTCTCCCTCCCCCTCCTCAGCATCCCCCCAGAGAGGCAGCGGAGTCATTTGCTCAGTCTTATGATGTCGTCACGGCGCGTTACTGGCGAGTTGTGAGGCCCCCCCATCACCACCACAGCTCCCACCGCCATCCCACGTCCCCCTGCTGCTCTACGCCTCCTTCCCCGGCTCGCTGACCCCCCTCCAGCCTCCAACACACAAGCCCCTCTCCCACCACATCTCCTCATCCCTCAGTGGTCAGTGCGGAGGGAAGAGCTGCTGACGCAGGCCAGCAGAGGTAACAAGCTTACCTGCGGATAATCTCCTAAGAGAAATTTCAAGGGAAGAAATAAGAGAGCGAGAGCGGGCGGGAGACGGAGAGGGAAGGCAGGAGGGATGGATGGAGAAAAACTTAGGGAAGTTTTTAGTCCCTGACTTGCTGCGCCAAGCACTTCCTATTCTCCGAGCCAACTTCCCCGCCGCGGTCAAGCACTTACTGCTCTCACAATGCCCTCGCTGAGGAGAGGGGAGCGGAGAGGACAAGCCAGAATAACCAGCCCACCAAGAGGACCCTAATCTGGAGAGAAAGACCCGCCGGCTCTCATGACCGGATGAAATAAACCTATTAGAGTGTTTGTATTAGAATCTCTCATAAGCATTATCCATTCTCATTAATCATAATAGAAGATCCCGACAGACCCCAGACCGGGTCCTGAAGGTCAGCATTACCTGCAGCAACATGCACAGGATTAACTGAGACGCAAGCAAACACGTCGCTCATTTAATCTGAGGAAATTACGGATGGGCATATCGGTACCCTGATCGATACGTCGATACCAGCCAGACTAAATATCAGATTTGATACTTTTTTGAGTGTGAAGATACGACTGTACCGATACAAAACATACAACTTGTTTTATGAATTTTAGGCAATGGCCACATTCTAGCTTCTGTGTCACATGATAGTGGTAGCCAATCAGATGTCACGATGATGCTGCTACTGTTAGTGATGATGATGATGTTTTGTTATTTTCAGTTGTTTAAAGGGGAAGTTCGATTGTTTTCAACCTGGAGCTATTTTCTAGCATGAAATACATTCATTTCCTCACCCGGACAGCTTTGGTGCAACTTGAATTCCTTCAGGAGATATTTAGATCCACTCCAGATCAGCGTATGTCCAATATAATGGAAGTGATGGGGCAACTTCACACAGCCTCTAAATAAGGCATTATCTGCCACAAACTCCTTCATTTCACCAATGTTATGTTACCAAACATTACTCGGACCCCCCCCCTGTGAGCTCGAAGCAGCTTTTTTGTGGTGATTCGTTCTTATTTACAGACATTTACTTGTTCTGGTGTCGCATAATAGTGACGTCATCAAACCCGCCGCAGTAAAAATGTCTGTAAATCGAATCACCACAAAAAAGCCGCTTCAAGCTCAAAGGGGGGGTCCGAGTAATGTTTGGTAACAAAACATTGGTGAAATGAAGGAGTTGTGGCAGATAATGCCTTATTTAGAGGCTGGACGTGGTTGCCCACATCACTTCCATTATATTGGACATACGCTGATCTGGAGTGGATCTAAATATCTCCTGAAGGAATTCAAGTTGCACCAAAACTGTCCGGGTGAGGAAATGAACGTATTTCATGCTAGAAAATAGCTCAAGGTTGAGAAAAAACGAACTTCACCTTTAATGCAGGTTATTGCATATTATGTTTTGGTGAATTACTGTTACATGTTATTAGGATGTTTGTTAATTATTCATTTAAAAGAAAAAAAATCTGTAATTGTTCATTAGGAGCGTTGCAGTATCTGCATTCCTGCACACGCAATGTTATGACTTGATCTCTCCTCTACACCCCAGCTGGTCCAGATGGTTTTCCTTCCTGATTCTGGTCCTGATAATGGTTTTCTCACTGGTTCTGGGTTTGATGGAGGTTTTCATCTTTGGATCTGGTCCTGATGGAGGTTTCCTCGCTGGTTCTGGTGCTGATGGAGGTTTGCCTTCCTGGTTCTGATCCTGATGGAGGTTTTCATCTTCAGTTCTGGTCCTGATGGAGGTTTTCCCTCCTTTGTTTTGTCCTGATGGAGGTTTTCCTTCCTGGTTCTGGTCCTGATAGAGGTGTTCTACTTTGGATCTTGTCCGATGGAGGTTTTCTTGCTGGTTCTGTGTCTGATGGGTTTTTTTTTTTTGCAGGTTCTGGGTCTGATGGCGTTTTTTTTTGCTGGTTTTGGGTCTGATGGCGGTTTTCTTGCTGGTTCTGGGTCTGATGGAGGTTTTATTTCCTGGTTCTGGTCCTGATGGCGGTTTTCTTGCAGGTTCTGATGGCGGTTTTCTTGCTGGTTCTGGGTCTGATGGAGGTTTTCTTTCCTGGTTCTGGTTCTGATGGCGGTTTTCTTGCTGGTTCTGGGTCTGATGGAGGTTTTCTTTCCTGGTTCTGGTTTTTTCTGATGGCGGTTTTCTTGCTGGTTCTGGGTCTGATGGAGGTTTTCTTTCCTGGTTCTGGTTCTGATGGCGGTTTTCTTGCTGGTTCTGGGTCTGATGGTGGTTTTCTTGCTGGTTTTGTGTCAGATGGTGGTTTTTTTCAGGTTCTGGGTCTGATGGCGGTTTTCTTGCTGGTTTTGTGTCCAATGGCGGTTTTCTTGCAGGTTCTGGGTCTGATGGAGGTTTTCTTGCTGGTTTTGTGTCTGATGGCGGTTTTTTTGCAGGTTCTGGGTCTGATGGAGGTTTTCCTTCCTGGTTCTGGTCCTGATGGCAGTTTTCTTGCTGGTTTTGTGTCTGATGGCGGTTTTCTTGCAGGTTCTGGGTCTGATGGAGGTTTTCCTTCCTGGTTCTGGTCCTGATGGCAGTTTTCTTGCTGGTTTTGTGTCTGATGGCGGTTTTCTTGCAGGTTCTGGGTCTGATGGAGGTTTTCTTCCTGGTTCTGGTCCTGATGGCGGGTTTTCTTGCTGGTTTTGTGTCTGATGGCGGTTTTTTTCTTCCTGGTTCTGGTCCTGATGGCGGTTTTCTTGCTGGTTTTGTGTCCGATGGCGGTTTTCCTGCAGGTTCTGGGTCTGATGGCAGGTTTTCCTTCCTGGTTCTTGGTCTGATGGCGGTTTTCTTGCAGGTTTTGTGTCTGTTGGCAGTTTTCTTGCTGGTTCCGGGTCTGATGGTAGTTTTCTTTCCTTTGCATGCTCAGGATTGAGAGATGAATCAAACAGTTTCAGGGATTTCTTGGTTTTCTTAGCTCGGCTATTATTTCTATGAATGTGGTTACATCACCAAAGTTCTCATAAACTGCACTAATTCTGATTTTACTGGACTAAGATGAGCTGGTCTGTCAAATACCCTGAGTTGACTTTGTTATGAACCACTAAACAAATAAAACTGAACAGTTTCAGACAAACCAACATAAAGTAAAAGTAAATACTCAGTTTTCCTGGTAGATGACAGTTTTATCTGCGTACCAGTCGGTCAGTAAAATACACAACTTTGTGCAGCTGCTCTCCTCCCTGACAGGGTGATGCGCGTGCTGTATGTCATGATGAGAAGTCTGAATAATGAATGTGGACATTTGCATTAAGAGTTTTGTCTTTTGAAAGTCTGAGGTGAAAACTGAGCCAAAGAAACAGAAAAAGTTTAGAGATTAAAAATGCAGCGAATCAGACCAGTGAACCGAGAGAGTGTGTGTGTGTTTGTGTGTTTAGGGTACTGTCGGGATCTCTCTTTTAATCAAGCCCAACTTTAATGAACTGTCTTTGTGCATCACTTTCATTAGCACATTTACTCAATCAATACACACTGTGTATTCAAGCAATTCAATGAAAAGTATAATGTGATGTTAGACCGGAGAGGAGTGTGTGTGTGTGTGTGTGATGCTGTTTACTCTGCTTCCTTGTAAATTTGAGTGTGCATAATTTAGAGCTAATTTTGCACGTAACAGTGCACGTGTGTGTGTTTTTGCGTGTGCGTAGAGGAAAGTTGTCTTAAACCTGGAAGATTCACTGCGATGGCGCCACGATTAACTTTGTCATTCCGGTTCAGGCCGAGCCGTCAGTGGCCATATACGTCACTCAATCTCCATCCGACCCTGCTTATTTCCCATCATGCAGCAGTTTGGCCGCAGAATGCACTGATTAGCCCTCTGACCATTTAATTAATTAGGCTCGGCACTTAATTATGACAAACTGCATTACTGCAGCGGCACGCCGGGGCTCAGGCAGGTTGTGTTCGGTAACAATTTGATTTGAGTGAAAATGGGGAGCACTGATGGAGGAGGGGGGGTTTATTGAGCGGAAAGAGACATATGATGAGATTAACAATAATCAGAGCAGCGGGAATAGCCCATGACCAGCCGGGGAGCGGGGGAGGGAGGGCGGGGAGGGTGAGTGAAGGGCTGAGATGGATCAAATTAGGTTTTCTCTTCTCATTAGGATCTGGAAAGCAAAGTGATGCTGAGGGAGTGTGTACGTGTCTGTGCGGCCCGCTGGATGGGGGTTTTAATATGCTCGATGCGTCTGTATATTCCTATTCAAGCTGAGATAATAATCTAATCTCCACTCTGACTCTTTGTTGGTAGAACGGAGAGATAATTCAGCAAAGTTTCATTTTCTTTTAACAGGAATGGGATTTAAAGATTCAGAGAAAAGAAAAGTTGACATCTCGAATGCAAACTTATTTTCCTTTAAATAAAAATGTACCAGATTTATTTAAAAGTACAGATTTAGACAATATGAACAGCTTTCATATATTATTATTATTATAAATAAAATACTGCTATATTCTCAGTTTGAAGTCCTCCAACTTTGACCGAATAAAAGTGTAGTTTCAGCGCTGCGGGTCAGTGAGCATGTGCAGTGAGGACGGGGGAAGTGGGTGCATAGAGCCGGGCAGCTGCAGTGAAACATGGATCATCATAAGCATCAGATCGAGGAAGAAGCACCCGCAGAGCGAGCATGGCAACACACCGAGCTGCGGTTTCAGTTACGTGTTTGATTGTATCCGTTCAGGTTTGATTCAGGATGCAGAGATCGATACGAGACAGCTCATTAACATAATCACTTCCATTCACATCAAATAACAAAACGCAGCTAAAATATCCAAGTCTGATTTCATTCCTGAGCTCAATCAGGCATTTAAATGAAAAAAACAAGAACATCAAACTTAAAACATAATTTAAAATAGAACTGAGGGAATACACAATAAGCTTTTATTCTTTTGAGATATTTATTTTCTTTCATTTATTTATTTCAAACTGAAATTGAAAGCAAATGTTCAGATTTGTTGCAGAAAAAAAAACATTTTAGTTTGAAAAGGAGTTTAGGAAGAAATTTAGAAAAACTTTTCAGGTCCAAAACCGGTCAGTCAGACACAACTTAAATTTAACATTCACTGTAATTCAACAAAAATTCTTAACATAATACATCATACTTGATAAGAGCAAATCTCTCAAAAAATTATAGTAATAAATAAAATTATATTGATTATCAATAATACTCAATAATAATTGTGCTCTCTTCTGTAAATCACAATACAACAAAGTTTTCACTATAAATCGTAATCCTCATTAAACACAGTATAATGCTTAATAATACAGTAATAATAGTAATAATAATCTCTTAATACTTAAAGATAATACTTTTATAATGAATTACAATATACAAAATACATAGTTTTCAGTCAATCTTAATCTATTATATTGTATTTCATTATCTGTTTAAATTTTCCTACAGTTTAAACAGGTGTTGAAATGATTTAACACCTTTAGTGTTGTTTTAAACCGACAATATGAGTGTTCATCATAATTGTTCTCAATTACCAGCACTGAGCCAGAAATCCTGCTCTACTCAGTCTTAATGATAAATTAAGAAAGCTGCAAAGATAAGTTTTTACTAGGGATGTGCTTATCGATACCCTGGAGTCGATACTTTGATACCAGTCAGACAAAATATCAGATTTGATACTTTTTGAGTATTGCGACACCCCTGTACAGATGCAAAATATGCAGTTTGCTTCCACGTCTGAGAGTTTTAGGCAATGAAATGATGTGAAAGCAGCCAGATTCTAGCTTCTGATCAGATGTCATGATGATGATGTTTTGTTATTTTTCAGTGGTTATTTGCAGGTTATTGCACATTATGTTTTGGTAAACTTATAATATATATTACTATTACAGTTTATGTTTGAACATTTTTCTGAATAAATTTAAACTATCTTAACCGTTAATTATTTGATAACTGAAAGTTTGTAATCTTAGTTTTGTATAATTTACTCATTAATATATTTATTATCATTTTAAAAGCATTTCTTTCCAGCACCAAATTTTACTCATATCCAGTATTGCGCTTGTATTGAAGACATTAATGATTTTCTGTCAGGGCCAAAACGTATTGGGCTCGGCATCGATGACAAAGTACCATAAACTACTGGCATCATATTGACAGGAAATATTTTACTAAATTTTGATACAAATTCTCAATCTGTATCAAATGTCATCTTCACCAACACACCATTTTGGCATCACCACGAAGAAGCAAACGAATCACACACATACTTAATTCACAGTGCAGAACAGTACAGAGGGAGTCACAAAGCATGATGGGAAATATTAAGCGGAAGAGAGCGGGGTCTTTCTGAGTATACTTAGTTACACGTGATAAAGTCATTTCTCTCTGGAAAGAGAAAACTTGTTTTAACTCTGAATTTTTCACCGACACTGCTGGTCATCAGCGGGCTTTTCACTCTCAGTGATGTTGGAATTACTCTGATAGAGTTTAAATGAACCAAAGTGGCACTCATGAGAACAACTGTCCACTTTGTCCAGGCCGCTTATGTCGCCTTTGGTCTGTACATACAGTAAGACAACTGTGATATAGCTCAAAGTTATAGAGACAAGTTTGAATTAAACTTTTCCTGATTTAATGAAAAACCAAACAAACAAAAAGCAGACTTATAATCTGGTTTGTTTGACTTACTCAGCTCTCTTCAGTCTCACCAAACGCTGGCTGAAAGCAGTCATGTCAGATCAGACATTTATCCAGTCCGTCCTATATGGACTCATTACATCCATTTTAGAGGTAAAACCTCATATAGTCGTGATATATTGGAGAAATACGTCTCCAAAATTCAATCATGGAAAGGAAACTTTTCAATTTATTTTAATTGGCACTTCACATAGCCGGTGCAAATTACAGTTATCATTAACTGTACCGTATAATCTTATTATTTCCACTCTCAAAAATCAATGTAATGTATCCTTTTAATTTTTCACAGCCCCATTTCAGCATCACGGCCACTCTGGCTGTCTAAAGCTCCCATAATTGAAGAGCTGCATATTAAAGGATCGTAAATATGCTTTTCACCCTCACATTTCCCTGACAAAAAAGTCCAGTTGTAAAGCTTTTAAAAGCTGTTTGAGGACGGTATTTAAAGGGATGAAGTCTCATTCAGATACGCAGCTCATTCTTCCATCAGGCCTGTTGGCTGCGAACCCTGCAGCCACACCACAATATGATAATGCCCATGTGAATGGCGAGAGCAGAGGCTATGGTGAAATGATGAATTATGATAAATAAGGCCATGGCATAGGCATGAAGGAGGGGAATCACCAGTTTAATGCACCGTGGTGCTGGTGTGTGTGTGTTTGGCTGAACCAAACCTGCACCACACACACCACGAACACTGACAACAAGGCTTAGATTGGATAGAGAGTGAGGGGTGTGCCCGGAGGGAGGGTGAGATGGAGAGAATGAGGGAGGAATGGGGGATGAAGAGGCCAGACACTTATATTAACCCCCAGCCCCCCCCGCCACCCCTGACACCAGGAGTCTGATCCTTTCAGCTGGTTTGTGCAGATTTAACATAACAGGACCTCCTCACAGGGAGACCACATTAGCTTGATGCTGCCGAGGAGCGATAACATCCCGCAGCATCACCCCGACACTCGCAGGAGTCACTTATCTCCACGGCTGGAACTTGACCCAAGCGTTTTGTTTCTTATTCAGCCAAAGCTAAAGGAGACAAACCTGCCAATAAGAAAGCGGATGTCTGCCCACCTCAGGGTTCCCACTCTTTTCTTGAAGTTGTTTTCCAGGACTTTTCCAGCTGCTACATTACAAGTCACGTTATAACATAGATTAATAAATTCCACTTTAAGCTTTAGAGAAATGTTGTACGATTGTAGCTTATATTTTGTACAGCAATGAAACCACGACAAAGCGGAGACGACGTGGCGACGAAGCCGAGACAAGACAGACAAAGCAGCAACGAAGCCGAGACGAAGCAGGGACGAAGCAGCTATGAAACTGAGACGAAGCAGCAACGAAGTGAAGATGAAGTGGCAACGAAGCCAAGACGAAGCTGAGACGAAGCTGAGACGAACTGGCAACAAAGTGGAGACGAAGCGGCAAAGAAGCTGCGAAGAAGCTGAGACGAAGCCGAGACAAAGCCGGGACGAACCGGCAACGAAGCAGAGATGAAGTGGAGACGAAGCCAAGACGAAGCTGAGACGAACTGGCAACAAAGTGGAGACGAAGCGGCAACGAAGCCAAGATGAAGCAGGGACAAAGTCGAGACAAAGCCGGGACGAAGTGGCAACGAAGCCGCGAAGAAGCTGAGACGAAGCCAAGACGAAGCAGCTACGAAGCCGAGACAAAGCCGGGACAAACCGGCAACGAAGCAGAGATGAAGTGGAGACGAAGCAGGGATGAAGTGGCAACCAAACGGCAAGAGGAGAAATAATTTTCCAGGACATTTCAAGCTTTTCCAGGGCATTTTACTCTTTTTCTCATTTTCCATGTGTTTTCCATGACTAGAAAAATGTTCGATCCTTTTCCAGGTTTTCCAGGACGTGTGGGAACCCTGCCACCTGCTCACACACGTCGAGGGAGAATAGAGATATCAAACTCTCTATGGGAGTCACAATGGCCATCAACAACTAATCGATCAATCCCATTGGACATGCTGGTGCTCAAGCGAAGGCTTCATGTCCTCATTGAGCGAGCAGTCAGGTCCTACAGCCCACCGTCCGTCTGTGTGGGCCAGCAGCAGTTGTCTGGGCTCATTTTAATGTGAAGGAGTTGCAAACTGCAGATATTTATTGATTGATTGATTTAGTTATGAGAAAGCATCTCATATAATCAGTTCTGACCTTCTGTGACAGATAAACCGAAGAGTTTCTGACATGCACATAAAACACAGAAAAGTGAAGCAATCCGAGACGATAAAAAACTTTAATAACTGACGCTCAGTATTTAATACCCAAACACATCAGCTACGAACAGTAATCCCAGTTCAAATGAATTTTTACAGCAGTTCCGTTGACCAATGGGCTGAACTCCATCAACCGCACTGAATCATCAAAGTTAAAAAACTATTTAAGATATTAAAACAATAAAAGGCAACACACTTAATAATGAGTAAAACTGAAATACGACGAATGAGAACAACGCGAATGTCCAGACCCAATCATGTGATGGGAGATCAGGGCCGATCACGTGGTTTAAGTGCCCCGTATACATGCTGCCATTAAAAGTGTTCCATATCTGATCTTTTTGCTCTCAAATGATTCAGATCGTATATCTTTTTGCCCATGTAAACACTCCAAACCGCTTCACATCTGATATTTTCACATCAGATTTGGGCAACATCAGGAGGAAGTCCAAATCCGATCTTTTCAAATATGACCGCAGTCTAACAGACGTGTGGCCTGTTTCAGATACGTTTCCAGAACTTGAAGTCATCTTTGGGTGACATGCGTTGTTTGTGCGCGCAGGGAAAGAAGCCGGTGCTGTGATGTTTGATCGAGTGGCTAGAAACTAGCTGCTACGTGGTAACTGCTTCTCATCAAGGATGTTACTGTACTTTACACTTTCCAAACCAGTTCAGCTTTTATGTGGAGAAGCCAGACGGTGCTTAAAATAAGGCTTTTGGTACCCAAAAGCCTTATTTTCAAAAAAAATCCTGCTTTGCAAACTCAAGAACCTGCCAACAGACGGAGATATTGCTAACCTATTAGCTCACCACATTCCAACTACCTTCAATCGACAATAAAAGCTTATACGTTGTTAAAAGCTTCTAAATATCTGGTCCAGGATGGTATCAGACCGTCAGCTGTGGGAAGTGTCCCAAACAATCCCTGCTGAAAAACCAGCTAACTAGCTGGTCTAGAAACCAGCCAAAACACACTATAGACCAGCTAGCTAGCTGGTTCTAGACCAGCTAGCTGGTCTAAGGTGTTTAGGCCACATTTTAGCTGGTGCTTTAGCTGATCAAGCTGGTTTTGCAGCAGGAAAAGTATTTCTTCTTCATGTCAGAGATGAAAACAGCAGACCTTGATAACGTGAACACAATGTAAACATTAGGAACGTCTCCATGTTAAATTTAGGAGTTAACGTTACAATAACTGAAAGGAAACACTGTTTTGTGACTGAAAAAAAAATCTGTGACTTATTTTAACACAGAGCTGAAATCTCGTTTGCTAGCTGTCTGGCCATCTTGCAAACGTTTCCAGGTCGTCCTTTTGCCTTTTTACTGTTGTGCAGAGCAACATGACGATGGGTGGGACATAGGCTGGAGACAACGGGTTGTCTCATGTTTTACATTAGCCGGATTAAATAAACCAAAGCGGTCCGAGGAGCATTTGGGAATCAGGAGATTGCCGCATAAAGAAGATCTCACCCAGCATTCTTGGTTTATCTTCCTGGATCACACAGCAGCGAAGCGTCTCCCTCACTGGTGAAGCAACACCGAGCTTCACGGGCCACCCCGACGCCTAACAGCCTCCATAACACATTCATCATGCCAACAAAAAAAAAGAATAAAAAATATTTTAAAAAAGCCCTTAACTAGCCTGCGATCCGCCCACACCTCTATCTTCTACTGTTCTGTGTTTTGTTTTGTTTGCCCACGGCTACAGCTGCTGCAGGACAAGTCTCACCCAGGAGTGGAAGGCGACGCTTCTTGTTGGGAAAAGTGTGGACACAATGTCCAGAGAGACTTGAATTTGTGCATCCTGCACAAACACACGTATCCACCATGTTGATGAAGCCTCAGATTAAACTGGCCGACGTTCCTGCCATAAACTGATCTGACAGCTGCTGGCTTTTGGACCTTAAAGACCCACAACGGAACTTTTAGCTGTTTTCTCAGTGATGCGTCCCCTATCTGCGGCTAAACTAGCATCCATCTTGTATCGTACTTGTACTGTGATTCACTCCAGCCAGTAAGACAGTCTTATCTTGACTCATCTTCTTTCTCTCTTCCTCCAGAAATGTTTCCTTGCGTTTCTTTACCGAATCCGACATGATGTGCATTCAAAACACCCGTTGTGTTTATATCTGGTTCATATCTGTTTGCTCGTAAGTGACGCGGTGCGCTTCCGGGGTGGGAAGCTTACATACTGCAGTTTCTGAGCTTCGGTACGCCTCTGGACAGTGATGGCTCGAAAATACGCACCATTAATGTTGGTGTGCCATCAAAACGAGTCAGAAATGCAGATTTTTAAAGTCTAAAAGCTGTGTGTCTTTAAGTTGTGTCATGCGTCGAGCGGTTTGAAGAGTCACATTTTTTGAAGCAATACATCGCTGGCAAGCTAAATTAAGTCTCATTTAATATAAAAACATTTGCAAAAACTTTTCTTCATGTGATGGCATCTCTCAGACTTTATAAAAACAGCTTATTGTTGAAAATTTAACCTGAAAGATGTTTTTTAATGTTTAAATAGATATGTTTTTATAAAAATCTATTGAAAAAAAAACTGGAACATTTTAAACTTTAACAATTGTATATCGCAAGCAACTTGCTAGCACTTTTAATGCTGCGTTCGCGGGAAACCGGGCAGATGGACGACAGCCGCTGCATGTAAAGGCATCAACAGCCTCTATGTGAAGACGCTGTCTGTCAGTTACAGTGACTTCAGTCCTCATCTGATATGTTGTCATGGCAACTGCACGTGAACGAAGCATCAGTGTAACGCTGGTTCCTCCTCACCACACCGTGGTGACTATTCACAGGCATCACCTCGACCTGAGCTGACAACGCCGGTGTCTCCGGTGAGTTTCTGTGGTTTCCTGCTGTCACACTTCTACTGAACATAAAAACATGGCGACACGAGATGGTAGCCCCCACCGAGCCGATTCGTTCGATGTATATATGAATGATACGAACGGCAAATTCAGAGCTCACAGGAGCACTTCAGTTTGTTGATGGAAGTTATTACTGTTTAATGGAAAATTACTTTTGAACGAAATAATCAATTTTGTGAATAAATAACAGGAGAACTTACACAATATCCTTTTAAACTGAATAAAAAAAGCTATCAAATTTAACCGAGCCAAAGAGCTCAGATGATAAATGCTAAGACTATACATTTTGGCTCTTATGTGTTTTATTTTATTTTATGTGTTTATCTTCTTCTGTGGTTTTATGTGTATTCTATTTATGTGCTGTTTTATCTATTCTGTGCTCTTAATTTATTGTTTTTTGATTTTATCATTTCTATGTTCAGCACTTTGGTCAACTGAGGTTGTTTTTAAATGTGCTTTATAAATAAATTTGACTTGACTTTGAACATATCGAAATGGAAGTCCTCTCAAAAAGTTGGAAAAAGTAAAATACTAAAAGTAAAAGACAAATCAAGAAATAAATGACAATAATCACATGCTTTTGAATAAAATTGTGAATGGAAAATTAATTTAGTTAAAAAAATCTATTTAATTAATCTAAAAAAAAATCATTATCAAAATAATTTTTATGGATTGTGTAATGAATTTTTGATGTACACACTCCACCAACTGATTTCCCAATATCTTGTATCTTAATTCAATTTTTCCAACTTTGTTCATTTAAACAAAGTATTTCTTTTAATATTCTTATTTATATACAGTATGTACCCATGCTTATTTATTATTTGTTTATTGCATATTTATTCTGAGATATACTTTATACCTGTTTTCTGTCTCCGTTTTAATTGTCTGGATGCATTAATGCTTCGTGTCCGTCAGTAGAAACATGCATTAATTAAAATTTCTCCGACTCCTCGTTTGGAAGATGAACAACAAGTGTGTTTTTTCCTCCTTCAGGTTTCTGGTTTCCATCTTGTGAAACAGGATCTTCTGGACGATGACAAACTGGGATGCAAAGCTGTGAAGGGTCGAAGCTGCTGAAGATAAACACTGATCATTTCTTTAGTTTTGCTGCTTTAATTCAGAAGAATTAAACACGTACAGGCAGCTGCTCGGTTAATTGTTCAGCCAACAATTACAGTAGAGGACTCTTTGGCCACTTTTTCTTAAAATTAAAGGCATTAAAAAGTGATGAAAATGAGATTAAAACCACTTTCGGCTGTGATAGATTCCCTCTCAGTCCCTTCAGACCGACGTATCAACCCAGTGAATGTGAAGTATGTTAATCAGCTGTCTCTCTGTCTGTCTTTCTTCGTCTCACACCTGCATACATGCATGTAACAGTGTAAATCTATACACATTTGCAGCACCTGATACGAATCACAGCTGCCACTCACACACACCGCTGTGATGACGGCTAATACAGCGCTGGTATGGTGAGCTGATATGTTTGGAGTCGTGTAATTCATGAGGATTCATGCAGGGAGCCGCCTCACAGTGTGGTTTGCTTCCCTCCCGAAGGAGCAGAGTTCAGACACATAATCCACGCTGCTAATTGGCCCCTGATGCCACCACAGTGACTCAGGGCCACAGAAATACATACTCACACTACTGCACACACTGACAGATGCAGATGAACAGCAGCTACAAGGAAAGAGTGAAATAACTGCAGGTCTTCAAACATTTTTATCACTGACTGAAACAGCACACCATGAACGGTTAGAGGATAAATATGGTGTCACACATCTCATCTGCCTCATTAATACTTTGTTTGAAAGGCTGTTATAAACATTCTGGTTCAATAAGAATAAAAAAGTTGAGAAGTGCTTTTAGAATTTTGATGTTAGTCTGGGAAGTCCGATTTCCTCTGGCTTTTTTGGGGGGTACGCGTCCCTAAAACCACATTCCTACAGTCAGTTCTGCTGGAACAAAGAGTACTCTGACGTTTGGATAAATATCTTTATAACACAGTCCAGTACAACAGATCTAAACAAAGAAAAATACCCACTGAATGATACTCCAGGATGGAAGTGAAGGTGTAAAATCACACTCAAGTCTGTGGAATGATCAGAGAATTTAATGGATTTATGTCCTGGGATTCTGCTTCCACCTTTTGTTGTATTATGTAGATACAGTATATCTACTATATATATATATATATATATATATATATATATATATATATATATATATATATATATATATAATAATAGAAATATATATTATTTGGTCTCAAGCCATTTTGTTATAGAATAAAATACTTGCTTCTCTGCACTGCAGGAAGAAAAATGCTATAGATGCTATAAGATGCTAGAGATGCTAAAGATGCTATAGCTAGTTCCAGCTGGGGTGGATCCGGTTCTGATCCGATACCAGTCTGATATGATATTTTGTGCAGAAACCTCTTGAGTTTAAGAAAGTCAAATCAGTTGTGTTCTTGAAACGAAACCCTCCTCCCTTCTTCTTCTTTTTTTTTCTTTTTTTTTTTTTTCCTTTATTTTTCCCAAACTCCCTAATATTATTTTGATTTCTTTTTTTTTTCTCTTTTTTATATATTTATATATATATATATATATATTTTTGTCAACAATACATTATTCTATCAACTTAACTCGGTGTGTATCGCACCATGAGCACTATGCATTCGTGCAATACAGAGTTTTAAATTTATTTGATCATCTTGTGTTCTGACGATGAGCTCGTGTTGAAAACTCAGTGGATCTGCGTTTGACTACGTTCAGATTTGGCATTTGGAACTACTTTGGCTTTCATGCCAAGTATGACCCTGACGGCGCCGTTGTGGGAAAAAGGACATTTGGTTAAAAAAAAGGCATGAAAATGTTTTTTTTGTTTTTTTTCATCTGACAGAAACGGCAGGTCGGAAATGCACTAAACTCGGTCTGTATGTTCACATAAACGCTGAGCAGATTTATTGAAATTGGCTATGATTAAAAAAGGGGGCGTGGTTTAAAAGCAAATGAAAATAGTCACACCCCCATTTAAAAAAATCATTAAAAATTACCAGGTGTCCAAGAGGGCTGAAAAGTTTCAGTCTATGTCAAACAAAGGGTGGCGATTGCGGGGGGGGGGGGGGGGGGGGGGGTCTACTTTTTTTGTGTGTATTTTCTTGTTTTTATGTGATTGTAATATTCAGGCATTATGGGGGTAAACATAAGAAAAGAAGTAGAAACACAATATTTTAGGTCACAAGTGTTGCTCAGTTATTTATTCTGTAAAAGCTTCCTGTTAGTTTTCAAAGTTTGACTAAATGACATTAGTTATCATCTTCCTCCTCGTCTTCCTCTCTCACACCGCCCTCGCAGCAATCAGATTACAGCGAGCCGGATCAAATCAGTGTAATCTGCATAATGTGAATTTGCAGCACCACATCTCAGGTGTCTGCTCCCATATTTCGGGCCCTGCTGTTCCACATCCTGTCACCTCCCACCCACCCCACCCCACCTCCTTTCTCCTCCTCTGGTGGGGGTCAGCTTGCTGAAGGCAGCACTTTCAGGACATCCTATGAGCGCTTGGGTAAACCCGGCTCTATATATATGCAAATCTCATTCATTTCCCTTCTAGAGAGTAATTGACAATCTATGAGGGTTATTGATCAACATGAGGATGCCTCTGTACACAAATGACATGAGCGGACACGTATGTGTTTATTTGTTTATGGGCATCTATTCACAGACTTTTAATGAAGTTAAAGATGGAGGACGAAGACCCTGAAGCCAGGGAAACTCCGGCTGATGGATGTGTGTTTGGAGACAACACATACAAGCTGCACACATTTCTGTGGATGTGCTGTGAAGTGCAAACGTGTGAAGACTGATCGTTGTCAGAAGTAAGTGTGTTACACGAGTAACACTGCTTCAGCTTCTCGTGAGGGATCCATAATGCCCCCAATATCGATAATTCTTATCGATACGATATTTATCGATACTCTTATTGATACCATAATGTCAATTAGAGTAAACAGTAAAGACATTACAAGATGTTAAAAGATCCACGTGTTTAGACGGTGTTGAAGAGGCCTGGACGTAAAGGTGACAATAAGGGACGTGTCTGTCTTACTCCTCCGCCGTGATTACATAACAGTGTCATGATTATGCTACGGTTCGTAGGGCTGCACAATAGCAAAGTAACCCATTATGGGTTATTTTTGATCCAGGAATTTTTTGTGAGAAAGGAAAGGAAAGGAAAGGAAAGGAAAGGAAAGGAAAGGAAGCGTAGAGGAGAGAGGGCGTGGGGGGACCATCTTCTATCATCTTGTCCCGGGCCCAGGCTAGCCTATCAGCTTGCCGGTCTACAACAAACAGGGGTGTCACCCTGAGGCCATCACCCCCAGTTCGGTTTTTTTATGGACGTTCGTATCCTCCCCCCCCCTTCTTTTCTTCCCGCCCCCATGCGTGGAGTTTTTTTCTATTCTTACTTTACTTTTTTTTTGTTCCCCCCCAGATAGGGGGGAGCCCCTCACCTCTCTAGAAAGAGAGGGTTTACCAAGGGGTAAAACTAAAAACCAAAAAACCCCCCTTTTCCTTTCCTTTCTTGCTTCTCCTCTCGTCCCCCCTCCCGCCCCCCCCCCCCCCTTTTATAAGGAGGGGGCCGGTGATCCCCGATAGGAGTATTATTTCCGGGAACCTATACCCCGGAAATAAGGCGGGGAAAAAAAAAAGATATTTTTTTGAGGAGGGGGTGAAGCTTCTAAGGATATTCCCCTCCTTCGGTCTCTCCTCCCCCTATCCGCCTCCTTTTTTTTTAATAAATCCATATTTTTTTCTCAATGATTAAAAGTAAACATTTTCCGGGGGACATTTTAAAAAAACATTTTTTGGACACCCCCCCCTCCCCGCCTCTTCCTTTTTTTAAACCATCAAACTCTCTCCCCTCGAGCGACAAAAGGGCCGTTGTTTTTTTCCCAATTACCCTCTAAACTACCCAAAAACCCCTCTTTTTTTTAAATAACACCATTTTTCCCAGATGTGGGAGGAAGAGGAGTATTAAAACCCTCCCGGGAGGCCATTATAAAAAAACCTTTTTGCGCACCCTGTTTCCCTTACCTCTTTTTGCGAAAAACACATCTATAACCCTCCTTTCCCCCTTTCCCAGGGTACAGCCGATTTTCTTTTTGTTGTTTTTATAACAATAAACGTAATTTTATTATTGGGCGTTTTCCCCCCCCCGGGAAAAAACAGTGTGTTTTTTTATATATTTCCCTCCTCCCGCGAATTTTTTTTTCATCCTTTTTTTCATTTTTTCTTCTAAAAGAAAAATTAATTATTTTTTTTTTTTATCCTATTTAAACATATAAAAGAGGAACCTGGTTGATGTTAACATGGCCCGGAAGAGGAAGTGCCAAATGTTTCAACTTCCGGAAACCGGAACGCGGAAATGTGATAATCCCCTATTTTCAGAGCATACCCTCTTCAACACACCTGAATCAAATGGCTAATTCCCTCATGCGCATGTCATTCAGTTTTGCAGAGGCTGGTAACGAGCTATTCATTTGCTTCAGGTGTGTTGGAGAAGGGCTGCAACCAAAATATGCAGGATAGTAGCTCTGGAGGACTAGACATGGACACCCCTGGTCTAAGGTAAGAAAAAAATATGTTATTTTAGCAGATCTTTTTTGTTATTGTTTCTATGCAGAATATTTTAAACGGTCTGAATATTTTTAATTCTGCTGGAAGTTTGTTCCATTCTGTTATTGTTTTGAGTCAGAATGCTGATTGTCCTAATTACTTTTTTCTTCTAGGTACGCCACATTGCCCACTAGCCGTTCATCGGGTTGTTCATCTGTTAAGATGTTAAGTTAATAAACTTTTTAAGTGGTGAAGGGGCCATATCATTGATTATCCTGAAAAGTAAACATCAATCTGTGTATTTAATGTAACTTTGAAAGTTTAACATTTCATATTTAGAGTATTTGACAGTGATGATGTTGTCGTGTTCAACGTGTAAAGTGTGACAAATCTGCACAATTGGTATTAAGAACCTCATGATTCAATTCGATATAGATTTGATTCAATATTGATTTAAATGCTTCAATGTCAATTTAGTAAGAAGAAGTAATACAATTTTTTTTTTTTTTTAAATTATGTTGTTAATTTTTAGATACTTATTTTCATGCCCATGTGAACTATCTGGTATGTCACCTCACATTTTTGAGGGATAAAACATCTGAAAATAAAAAGTGGTTGCTATTTTGCCGTTGGCTGTGTCTCATTCTGAAGTCAACGCGCTTCGAAGTCTGGATTTGTCGGCCACATATGCCACAGTGGCCCATCAAGAACTGTCCCGTTTCAAAGCTTCTGAAGGGGCCTCCAAATCCACCCTCCAAACCAGCACTCTATTTGGCCTGAAACGAAGGATACTGGAGGTGTATCCTTTGCAGCTTTGCCTGTCCCAGAATTCATTGCGCACAAGAGGGGAGGGAATAAGCAGCAGAGTTCTGAGTGTTATATTTAGATATATTTGCGGATTTTAAGTGTTTAATGAAGTGTTTACTGGTTAGAAACAACAAATAGTCTCTAGGGAAAATATGCGGCCAAGCTTCAAATGGGAGTCTTTGCCTCAGAAAATGCATTTGTTTGACGTTATTCAGGTGTTAACGAGAAGTTGATGGGGTGTTAATGCTCAAATAATGACAGGTACCGTAAATGAAAATGAATGAAATGCTGGACTCTGTTTAGTTTTTACAACGTATCTGACAGAATAAGAGGAAAGAATGCCGTCACTGGATAACTGTGGAGTCTGCAGTTGCTGGGTAACGGGACGGAAACACTACGGAAATTGTCATTGGCTAGGCTGTCCTATTTCAGCAGCCTACCATGTCAGAAGGCTGCTTCTGAGTGCCCGAACTACTAGGACTCTCTGTAACCTACGTACTCTGCGCACTTTGAAGTGCGCTGACTTCAGAATGAGACACCTCTGTCCTTACAGGTAAATAAAACGCACAGCGTCCCCCATGGGTCAGGAGGTGAATCGATTCAGGAGATTTGCTGAAGCGATATCAAATTGCAATGGGAAATATTGCGATACATCGATTAATCACTGTTTTTACCCACCCCTAATTTTAACGGATAAAATCAATTTTCTCTCTTAATTAAAATTTGAAACTGCTACATACATCAGAAGTCACGTAATAAAAGAAAAACCTGATCTGAGGGTGCATTCACATCAGCTAATCTAAACTCAATCCTGGTCCATATGCTCAGAAAGCCCAGTTCATTTGAGAAGGTGAAATCTTGTCCACATACAAACGTTCTGTAGGTCTCTGTTTGCTTCAGATGCACATATGCATGTCATCTCTCTGCCCTTGTCATTTGTCATGGACAAGGGCAGAGAGGAGAAATGGAGCTAATATCCTAAAAGACAAGGGCAGAGAGGAGAAATGGAGCTAATATCCTGTGGGACCTCCAGATCCCAACTGATAAACTGGTGATGGTTAACCAACCGGACATCGTGGTGGGCAACAAACTGCAGAGGAAGGCAGTAATGATAGATGTTCCTGATCCCAAATGACAGAAACATCAAGAAGGAGGAAGTTGAGCTGATGAGTTGTAAAGGCAACAGTGGTACCTAAATGGAGCACTCAGGCTCTTGACCTCCAAACTGGAAGAGTGGCTCCAACAGACCCCAGGAACACCACCAGTGACCTTTGTCCGGAATAGTGCAGTCCCAGAAACAGCTGAGATGCTGGCAGGACCCTTAAACCCTCCCAGGCCTCTGGTCGAGGACAATACAGAACAATACAGGTTAAAAAGGGGCTTTATGAATTCAAATTGTATAAATTAAAACATTGGACAGGGAGTCGTTTAAAAAGGCCCTCTTCTGAGCTCTTTTTTAGACTTCATTAATAAAAATGGAAGGAGAAATTCTGAGACAACAGCACTGAAAAGACAATCCAACCACACTGATACTCAGTGATCCGGATCTGCAGAGCTGGAACTATATAGTCTTTTAGGTGCTTCATTAATGCAGATTATAATATGAAATACCACCTCATGATCAAACTGTGACTACCAAAGAGGAAAAAGTTACAGAAAGTGACAGAAGTGCTCACACTCCACTGTCCTCAAATATACATAACTGGACAACTGGTTGGTTCAACTGGATAAACATCAAACGTTGCTTCCAAAGTTACATCCAGGAGAAACTGAGGCTGGAATTATCTCTTTCATACAAGAAAGTTTTCATGGCTGCAGCTTGGATACTACATCTGTTAGGAAGATTTCTAAACAAAGATTGTTCAATCACACCAACTGGTTGTGGTGCAAACATAAAACCACATGACCTCTCCATGACAGCCTCCACACTGAAGCCCGGCGGTGGCAGCATCATGATATGGGGATGTTTGAGATGGTTGTGTCCAGGAAATTTAGTCAGAGTTAAAGAAATGATGCCTGGAGCTAAATAATGTTAATGTAAGTGGGACAGAACTTCATCTTCCAGTATAACAATAACTCCCAGCATTGAAAACTGGAATGAGCTCTTTCCCTTCTTGAGCTCCTCATGACCACCTCTACTCTCTTTATTCTATGTTTTTATCCTTTTCCTTTTTTTGATTCTTCTATTTCTCACATTCAGACTTGCGTTGCAGAATATTTACTGTAAAGTCCATCCACTCCTTAACCGGAGTTGTCTTTTCAAACGTGTTGTTTCCTTGCGGCTTATTGCATCCTAGCCATGTTCAGACATTGGGAAATGTTCCGGTAGAAGTCAACTTTTTCTTGTACGTTCAGCCAAAACGATGCGCCGCAACATTTCTGCAGGAAGGGACTCAGGTGTGAGGAGTAAGGAATAGTAGAGTCAAGGCTGTATGGTAGGAATTAGACCAGTGTTTCTCCATCCTGGTCCTCAGGGACCCCTGCCCTGCTGGCTTTCAAGATATTTCTATTTCAACACACCTGACTCAGATGAAAGGCTCATTAGCAGGCTTGCGAAGAGCTTGATGAGCAGTTGAGTTGATCTGAATCAGGTGGAGTTGCAGTGGAGTTGGAAACCTGGAATACATGCAGAGCAGGGGTCCCTGAGGACCAGGATTGAGAAACCCTGCATTAGACAGATGAAACCTGAGGACACCTCCTTGTTTAAAGGCGTAGACACACACCAGACAGACTGCCAACTGTTGTCGTCACCAGAAAATGGGGTTGGACTGATCAATTGGCCTCAGTCTCGCCAACATGGTGATAAAAGTGCCCAAGGACACATCAAACCGACTCCAGGCTTGGGGGATACTTTCTGCGTGTGCGCAAAATATAATGTTGCCACAAAAGCAAGAGGTGCTGATCTGTATTGTGGCCCCACAAAATGAAAACTGGAAATGGGGGACCATTTCTCAAGACCAAACCGCATAAAAGCATGCTGCTTTGGTTGTTAGCAGAGAGCGAGGACTGCTAGCCAAGAATGGAAGGAAACAGAGGATAGTGCCAAACGATGTGTGAGAGTTTGCATTACGTCTGCTCTTTATCTGGTTTGTTCACCTTCACTTTCAGTCTCCTTGTTAGCTGATTTGCCAGCAAGGACAAGCCCTTTTCCAATCTGATTGGTCAGCCCATCACCGCCTGAACAATTGGCCGATGCTGATTACATATGTTCTGAAAAGAACCTGTGTAATCATTCTGGAAAGAATGTGTATTGGTGACCCTATTGTTGATGGCTGTATACGGCCAACGACACAGAACACACCAAACTGACCATAAGACGGCCAAAAAATGGCCCGGTGTGTCTCTGCCTTAAAATGATGGCTTCTTTCCCTCCCCCTTTAAGGTGATAGCAAGTTTAACTCCATCCCACCTGCAAGTGTCACACTCACTCAATTAGCAACATTACAGAACCGCGAATCATTCACAAATGGGCCTTTTCCACTGCTCTAACCCTTCCACACGGCACGGCACGCTGTATTCATGTTTCCTCTGGGAAAACCTGTTATGAGCCGTTAGGATTTTTCACACCCATTTCAGAGCTAGCTCTAACCGTGCTGAACCTACACAAAACGTGACGTACCTGACGGCTCTCCACTGATTGGCCAAAGGACGTTGTCGTCATACGCATCACACGTGTTTCGCCTCGCCTCTTCTAATAATATCTGGCTCTGTTTTCGGTGACTACAAGCCACAGAGAAAACAACAACAGCAGTAATACCTCAACAACGTCCAACGCCTCCATTGTTGTTTTTACTTTACTGCCCACCGCGTGGCACGGCAGTCACGTCACGGCAGTATCAACCGCGTCTACTCCGCCCACTTCCAGGTGGTAGACTACTATTTCTCTTGTGTGGAAACAAAAACCGTCCTGGTCGCCTTTAGCGTGTGGTGCTGTACTGTGCTGTACCGTGCCGTGTGCAGCTGCCATGGAAAAGGCCCAAAAGCAATAATCCCAGAGAACCCTTAGGTTGCAGCGATTTTACAACGGCGGAGGGGTGTTCCAAGACACAACTCGAGACAATTCATCCAAGTTCCTGGATGTTTGGACCTGCCCATACACAATAAATACTGCTCTGTTACAAAGGGCCACTGCCCTCCACAGAGACCCACTGCTCTGTTACACGGGCCCCCCCCCCCCCGCCCGCCCCCCCCCTCCCCCCCCTCCCTCTTAAGGGACCAATTAATGGGCTTTATGCACAGCTCCACTACTTCCTGAACTTAATACTGCAGCTTTGTTTCCTGTCTTTCATGATTGGATGAACTGATTAATCCAGGTGTGTCTGATCTCAGCAAATGGTCAGACACACCTGGATTAATCAGTTAATCCAATCTTACTAAGTTCAGGAAGTAGTGGAGCTGTGCATAAAGCTTATTTCTGGGTTACTTCAACCAAGAAAATGGGGTTATTTTTTTTGACCCAACTTTCGGGTTGAATATTTGACCCAGAAGTTGAGTTATATTGACTTCAGTACAACGTTGGGTTATTTTAACCCAGAAGGAGGGCCAACAACCCAACAGCCCAATTGTCTGGGTTGAAATAACCCAAAAATTAGTTGGTCCCTTTTGAACCCAGCAGTTTGACCCAGGAGTTTTTAGTGTGGAAGAAGTCCTCACCAGTTTCAGTTTATAACTGAAAAGCCTTTTCGATGAAACGTGAAACATCTTAAAGAGACAAAACAAAAGTCCAGTTATCTTGATTCAAGCTCTTAGGATGACCATGCCAGGGCGTCGGAGAATCTACACCAACATGTTTCCTTCAGTGTTCTCCTTCTCATGTCCGTGATTATATTAATTTCCTTTTCTTTTCATTCATCCTTTCTTCGCACTTCCTCGTTTCTTTCCCAATATTTTCACTCATCTAAAGTAGGGAAACAAAATCCTGCAGAAGCTTTTTTTTCTTGTTGCTGCACATTTAATTTAGCTTAAATACCTGCAAAAGGACTTCCAATTTCAAAGGATTCTTTTAACATCACTGTGTTAGTCCATCAGTCCTAATATACAAGTAAATTGTTATTATTTGTTCACCATTACCACCTCAGCTAAACTGGTGTAACTTTAATGTGTTTTAATCTCCTTTGTTTCAGCTGGAGATTGGAGCCATGAACAGCGCCTGGAAAAGCCGTGCATATGTCAGTGTGCTGTGTGAGTGCATTTGCACATCTGTGCATTTGCTGCTCATCTTGCAAACTTGCCTCCTCAGCAGGAGCAGCTTCCTCATGTAGAACTAGAAAAGTAGATATACATGCACACAAACAAAACAGTTTTTCTGTGTACACGCTAGCATGTGATCACATGAAGAGAAGCTGATGAGTATTTACCGGCTGACCAGTGTCTCGGTGACAGATTGAGGTTGGAATGCTTTCGGCACATGGACGATTTATGGGGAACTTTGACGCCGCTTTCCTCCTAAATTACAGTCGGGCTGGGAACAATGAGATGGCCTGGGAATCGGGTCCGATGCTCTGAGCCTCCCCTGGGGTTAACAGTCCCTGAATCAACCTCTCAGCTCTCCATTTTACACCCCCAACCTGCAGTTCATCCTCTTTTCAGCTCAGAGAGGAGGTGGGGGAAACAATCCAACATAGCTTATTTCTTCCTCCCAACATTTCCCTCCTCACATATAGATATGAATCAGTTTGTTTTCAGCTTTAAAGACGGGCATCAATTTCTTTATTGTGGAATTTCAATCTATGACTAACGAAGTGAGATGTTTCTGTGATTATTATCATAATTTCACCAGGTTTCCATCCTCCTGCTGCCCTCACTCTGGTGAGGTCTGTTGATGTTTTCCCCCCTGCAGGGTTGGAGATGGGCCACCTACATCGATTTCACACCCACAGCTCAGATAAAGAGGAGAAAATCAGCTGGTCCACTGTCATGTGTGATTGTGTGCTGGATGCGTGCGAATGCAAACTGCACTGAAGCAGAGGATTTAGTGGCATGGTAAAAGGTAGGGTGCATTTAAATTATGCACTCTTATGTAAATGGTTTGCATATGGAGCAAAGACACACAGTAATTCATTGTTTAAAGGTTAAACCACTACAACCAATTATGTGATTTCATTTGCTTAAGTGGTATTAGCATATATATCTAGTTATATGTGTCACTACAAGAGCAGACAGACTGTATTTCTGGTTATTTCTGTGATAGCGAATCAAGATTGATACACATGAGAAGACATTTACATGCAACACAAAGGAAAGAAGACAAAACACATTCTCTAGGTTTGAGCTGAAGGCTGAATTTGCTCGTGTCAAAACTTCATCTGAGACTTGAGGTGTTCACATACTGTAGGTGTTATTACACCCAAAAATCCTCAGTTAAAAACAACTGTAAGAAAAAATGGACGTCGTGTCCAGTCACGGTTCCCACCGTCGCCATCTTGCCGTGTCGCGTATGTCATCGTTCCCGGAAAATACTAAAACGGGCAAAAACAGGGCCGCTCTGAGCTGCGGGGCAAATGATTGACAGCTAAGCTAATACTAACCAGGCTAACATGGAGTGAACAGGAACAAACGAAGATAGGCGGTTTAAAGGTAAGACACGCTCAGACTTGCTGTTAACCAGATAAAAACCACCGTTGTGCAATTCTGCTACGGGCTGAGGTATTCTTGGGAGCTAGCAGGGAGCTAACTATTAGCCTCCATGGCACCGGTCTGCCACCTGTCAATCAAAAGGACACGTCCCTAATTATGTGTAATTTTAAGATGAAATAACATCTAAACATGAAGGTAAACTTGACCTATTAAACCTAAAATGATTTTTTAAACCAAGCTGTAAACATGTTTATTTATGGGCAAAGCGCGGCCCTGGGGCAAATGATTGACAGTGAACGTACTCTGGGCTAAATGCTAACTGAGCTAACTCAAAACTATCAAGAGCTAATGAAGATTAGTCTCTTTAGTGGCAGGCTAAAGGTTTGGACTTGCTGTTAGCTGCTAAAAACCACCATTTTGCTACTCTGCTGCAGACTGAGACCTTACTGAGAGCAAACAAGGAGCTACCTGTCAGCCACCTGCTGCATGTCAATCAAAAGGATACGCCCCTAACTATGTGTAATTTCAAGATTATCTAAACGGGTGAGTTATGAAAGAATTCACCCCCTCACAGTTGACATAAAAGTATGCTAAACTAGTGATTTTTTTTAACCAGGCTGTAAACATGTTTATTTCTGCTGTGAAGTTGGTCTTTTTAACATTGAAGTCTATGGGTATTTGCTTTGTTTTGGAGCCCCTAGCGCAGCGATACTCATCTCAAGGCCCGCGGGCCAAATCCGGCCCGTCAGGGACAGCTGACTGGCCCGCGACCATTCCTACCCTGATATTATTATTATTTCACACCAAGTATTCCCTCTAATAATCATTTTAATGCTTAATTATTCTTCTGATCTTTCACACGATGAACTGAAGTAGGCTAAAAGGAGTCCTCCGTGTCAGTTTACAAATGACCCATTATGTTTTGGGGCCGTGAAGGCATTGAACAGTTTGAGCGGTTCAAAAACCGCGAACCTACGACCGTGCTTTAATCTGTCTGGGTGACTGCTTGGCTTTTGCAGAAAATGAGTGAGGCTAGTAAGCGGAGGAAAGTTGACGTTGAAAACAGACAGTTTAATAACAAATGGACCGATGAGTTTGCCTTTATATTGCCACCTCATGCCAATGCCAAACCGTTATGTTTAATTTGCCAGATGACGGTTGCGGTCTGCAAAGTTGCGAATATTAAACGTCATTACGAGACAAAGCATGCTAGCTTCAGTGCAGCTTTCCCCATTGGCAGCACCGCGCGGAAAGACAAGATTTCAGCTTTAAAGTTGTCTTATTCCGCCACATCAACAATCCTGACGACTACAGCTACCGCTGCTGAAAAAGCCACAGCTGCCTCGCTTCGAGTTACTTGGGAACTGGCAAAAAAGGGAAAACCATTCGTGGACGCTGAGCTTGTTAAAGTCTGCACTTTGGGTATTGTAGAGGAGTTGTTTGCCGGTGACAAGCACAAGGATGACATCATTAACCGTGTGAAGCAAGTTCAGCTTTCGGATTCAACTGCGGCACGGAGACTGGAAACTTTGTACGAGGACAGTTTTTCAACTTTACTTAACGAACTGAAACGTGTGGATTACATGTCAATAGCTGTGGACGAGTCTACAGATGCAACGGACACTGCACAGCTCGCTGTGTTTGTGAGATATTTCAACGGGGAGCTTTTCAAAGAGGAGCTGCTGTGCCTTTTGCCCCTCAAGAGCAACACCACAGGTGAGGTCATGTACACATCAGTCAAGAGTTTTTTTGAGAAACATTCTTTGGCGCTGGATAAAATAAACCTCCTTGTGACTGACGGTGGTCCATCTATGATGGGACGAGAGAGGGGCTTAGCGTCACGTCTCATGACAGACCATCCCTCAGTTAACTCACTACACTGCATTATTCACCAGACGGTGCTGTGTGCCAAACTGTCCGGTGAAATGAAAGGAGCGATGGACACTGTGATCAGGATTGTAAATCACATTCGCTCAACTTCAAGCTTACAGCATCGGCTTTTCAAATTACTGCTACAGGAGCAAGACGCAGAATATGCGGATCTACTGCAGCACAATGATGTCAGGTGGCTGAGCAGGGGGCGAGTTCTGCAGCGCTTCTTTGCGTTGCGCAAAGAAATAGCCGAATTTCTCTCCAAACAAAAAACAAAGAAGGCAGAAGAGTTGTCTCAGTTTATGCACGATCAGGAATCCATGGCTCTGGTTGCATTTCTGTGTGACATCACCAGCCACTTGAACCAACTTAACCTCCAGCTCCAAGGTGGTGATTCTAACGTGGCAGAGCTCTTTGAAAAAGTGAGCGCTTTTCAGACAACGTTGGGACTTTTTGCATCAGACATTGAGGGAAAGCAGCTCCACTTCCCTTCCCTACACGGCGTTCCGACAAATGGGACTGTGCTGTCACATATGGCAGCGTTCCTGAAAAATCTGTCAGACAACTTCAGATCGCGGTTTGACAACTTCAAAATCCCACAACAACTGCTGCTTTTCGTGCGCGACCCGTTTGCCGTCAGCGTCACCGGGAGCTGTTCAGCAGACGCAAAAACTGCGGTGCCTGAAATCAACGAGGGCGCTTTCCAACTGGAACTGGTCCAGATGCAGGCCAACGATGTTCTGAGGGCCAAGTTCAGAGAGGAGAGACTCGCTAAGTTCTGGGCGCACTCAGTCCATCAGTATCCGAACGCAAAACGACTTGCCATGTACATGTTAACAATGTTCGGATCCACCTACGTATGCGAGTCGGGGTTTTCAGTGATGAACGTAATTAAGGACAAAAAGCGCAACAAACTCACAGATTCACATCTCAACCAGTGCTTGCACATCGCCTTGACATCCCACAAACCATCTTTCAGCAGCCTCTCTAAGGACATGAGATGCATTGTTTCACATTAAAAAGGGGACTGTATAAGATGCATTAAGAGCATCAGATCCTACACCCGTGTTTTCTGGTTCAGACTGTTTCAGGCAAAGTTATGGGTTTTTCTTTGGCATGTGTCTTTTGATGAACAAATTTCTGAAGGAGGCTATTCCAATATTTGCTGATTTACACATTGCAGCTATGTGTTTGTTCTTTGAATCTTTACATTTTCTACATCTTTTCATGCTAAAAGAGCTGAAATATTTTTGATAAACTTGTTTAATGTATGCATTTGTATGCATTATTGAAAAAAAGATTCCAGCAACACTGTTAAAGATATTTCAGGATATATATTGCTGAATTGCAATGAAGCTAATAAAATGCATCCAAATATGAGCACAATCTATTCGTCTTTTTAAAAGTTTGGTGATTTTATATGATGAATGTAGTTAGTAGTTTATAAACTGGCCCCTGACCGCTTCTTATTTTCCAAATCTGGCCCTCAGCCTTATTGAGTTGAGTATCCCTGCCCTAGCGGATGAAGAAAGAACTACAATTGTTTAATTTAACTTCCGGGTTTCACACTTTTCCAGCAGAGTTTGGCCCCTGCAGGACACAAAGGAGCACTCCTAAGTTCAGGAAGTAGTAGGGTTGTGCATATGGCCTATTGCCGCCTCCAGCAGCGCAGCAGCACTACGATACTCAGCTGACATCTGTCCTGCACGTGAACACAGCATGCAGAGCGACAGGGAGAGAGGCAGAGCAACAAGTAAACTTCTGACATGTTCATTAGGTATGTCCAGAGAAGAAAAATAGCTGCTAATAAATTTGCAAGTTAAACACAGACATTCAAATAAATATATTGATTATGCTCTTATTACACTGGAGCTTTCAGGGGAGCCTGTCTTTGAGGTCTGTACTGCAACTTCACAGGTCATATGCATGCACATACATAAACATTAGTGCACGGTAACGTGGTCAAAAATATGCTTCCAAGAAAACTTTCTGCTATCAGCTGATACAATCAGAAAAATAGCACATGAATAACTATGTCATGAAAAGAAAAATCCTGATTTTAATTATCTCAAACAGAGAAACTGATTTCCAGCATATACAGTCGTCCACATGGCCCTGGGCAGATTAGATTGACATGGCAACGCACAGAGGCTGAAATATGATTGGACAAAAAGATCTAGCAACCACAAACAGTCATCTTCAAAATTATTCATACCCTCCAATTAAAGAAAAGGCTAAATTCTCAATCATAATTCAAATAACAAGAAACTAAAGAAACTAATAATAACTAAAAAAAAATTCAAAATTATAATTTAGTGAAATAAAATACTGCTTTTCAATTGTGGTTAGAAATAATAATATTTAAAAAAAATAAATAAACAAAACTGTCCCAGACGCATGAGACTGCCTTTTTCCATAAACAGTGGACCAAAATACCTGTCCACAGGTGTAGAAGTAATATTTAACATTAGAGAAAACACATGATTACAGTGATTGTCTCAAAGTGTTGCTCAACAAAATTTTAACTTCGGAGCCCCATTATGCTCGTTAACTTGTTTTATTTTTCATCTATTTGTTTGCAATATTTCTTTAAAACCATAATTCAAAATCAGTGTCATGATTTTCATAGAATTTTTAATTATTATTTTATTACTTTGTCAATTTCAACTTATTTTAGCGAGAGCTGATTTTTTCCTTCTTTAATTGGAGGGAAAAATTTTGAGGACGACTGTAGATGCTTTTGTTACAAAAGTGAATTGGATCCATCAAAACCCACTTTATCCTCCTTATTTTTAAAGTTTCTGATCATTTTTAAGCTTTAAAATTAAGTTTTTTTCATCCAGTGTATACAAGTTATACAAATATATATCAATATTGTTCAATAAAATTGTATTCGTATAGATACGCTGTTTTTCTGTCCCCCAGCCCCACATGTACATGATGACAGGGTGAAAACGACCTCACAAAGGGCAACAAATGGCAAAGAAGACAAAAAGATCCACTAAAACCAGTAAAGTGTAAGAATGTGGGGAAGAGAGATGTCGGGTAGCAGAGAGGTCAGTGGTGGAGGGGGTGTGTGTTCAGGGGGGAGGCAGATTGTTTATGGCGATCTTGTCACGTTTCATCTCTCTGGGACAATCAGGAGATTAAGTGTTGAGGAGTGGCTGGGGAGCGGCTGCAGTCACATGCCATTACTCACTCTCTGCATCACAATTAGTGCAAATGGCGCATTACAGGGAAATTATCATCAATATGATATTAGGAGACGCTGGCTAAACCAATCAGGAGGAAAGTGCTTATCTACTGGTAACCAAAGATGACTGGGAGGCGGGAGCATGCAGAGGTGACACTGCCGTGGCCTCTGAGCCCCGACAACAACCACAAAGAGCTCAAATTGACTGATGAAGCCAATGATTGAAAAAAAAAACTTAATATAACCAAATTTCTTCTTTTCTTTTCATCCTTGGGCTGTAAAGCTCACCGTGCCTTAGTTAAAACTTTATTTCAAAGAATCGCTCATTTACACATCTGGCAACTCATTTATTTAAAGGACAAAGAGAAAAAATATCTTTAAAAAAAAATTTTTTTAACTTATTTTAAGAGTGGCCAAGATTGTTTTGCTTGTAATAAGCAAATAAATTCTGCAAATTTTCTTGATAAGATTTCTTGAAATAAGATGCATTGCCTTAAAATCTGTTCCTATAAATGTTTTTCTTTTGCTAATTTTGTCTTATTTTAAGTGTGATAAGATATTTTGACTTGAAATAAGAAAAATATACTTGGTGAGATTTGAGTTTTTGGACTGTTCCAGGTCACATGATCCAATGAGAGATGGATCCGCTCCTGCAAAGCTACAATGTCTGATTTTTGAGGAGGGAAGCCCCCTTAGAGCACCCACATATGTCAGATACTGTATTTTAACCTCAGAAAAATGTATTATTACTTACATTACGCTAATGTTTGGGTCAAAAGTTACATGTGTCCCTTTAATCTAGTCTTAATTATTAAATTAATCATGCCCATATAAGTTTTTCATCAAACTATGTTGTGTTACCTACAGTATAGACTTTTTTCTAATTCATACACACGCCAACACCCCATAAATGCAACTCATGTGAAATCTTTCCTTCCCCATTTCAAATGAATCAGACTCTGAAACGAAGGATCAGCCAGATTTTAAACTTTTGCATCTAATCCAGCTGTTTTACTTTCTTTTAACCACTAAAACAGATCAGAGTTAACTTGATTTACAAAGTTGTTTTTGGTTGATTAAACTTTTTAAAGACGGGAACCTCTAAAGCATTGACAGGAAACTGTTTAATTAAGCTAACATTTAATTTTTTACAACGCATAATTAATAGTTAATCTTGTCCTCGTAGGGACTGAAAGGTGAGGAAGTGTGTGTTTATAGCTAACAAATCAATCCGACTGTGAGCTCCACAGCTCTCATTAACAGCAGCCTGGGGCAGATTTCCTGGTGTGATGTGTCTCCAGGTGCTCCTCGCCTCGTCCCCCCAGTTCAGAGCATCATCTCACACTTTCTGATGAAATAGTGCCGCAACCAGGGATTATCTCCGTCAAAATCAGCCCGTGTAGGGTCTGTTTTTATTTTTCAGTCGGCAGTAGAGAGTAGACGGTGAAAACCGAACCCTGGGGAAAAGTTGCCCCACACATCTGACCTGCTGGTGACAAATGCAGTGTCAGATAACTTTCAGGTTTATTTATATGATGACATGTTCAGCAACTCCACACGTCAGTCAGGATAAAAATAAAAGCTGTGGCCAGGCTAATTTGGCATCTGACGGATGAGTGAATGATTACGGAAGTTACAGGAGACACGAAGATAAACCTGAATGCAGAAAACGTCGCTGGATAGGACGCTGAAGGATGAAATGTTCCAGGTGGGTTTTTATCCGCCAATCACCTTTGTTCACCTCCTGGTTGGAGAGCGATGACTGCAAATCCTCCAGCTCTGAACTCAGCGGTAATTCTCCAGTTCTGTGCTGGTTGTCCTCACTTCTCCCCCCTCCGCTCCATCCCTCTCCCCTTCATTACTTCTCCATATGTAGATAGCCCCACATTATTATTTCCCTGCCTTATTTTGCTGACACAACACAAGCCAAATGAAGTGAGATATACGGCAGGGCTTATTGGTGGAGATGGCCAATCCCTTCTGGCCAAAACCATTAAGAAAATGGACTACTCTTTGTCTCCATGTAGTTTTTAAATTGTTGTGTACTGAGGGGAGGGAAGGAGGGTGTCTTTAAAACTTAATCAAATGTGGAAAATAACAAACAAAACTATATCCTTTCCATCTAGTTTACAGCGTATGGGTTCATTTCCTGATTTTATCAGAACTGCAAAGAGAAAATTCAATATGATTGTGACACAATTAAAAGCAGTCGTTTAATCATCAAACGCGAGGTGATGGTTAAACTTTAAAGTGCTGATGACATTATTTTGACATTTTTTGCCAAAATGTTCTTCACAATGATCTATGTAACAGAAACAGGCGCACCTGCATAAATGAGTTACTAGGAAACATCACTGCATTTCAGCACATCTGACCAGGCACTGTTCGCCGAAACCGGTTTTTAGTGGGTTTATTGCAGTTTACAAGTTATTTTTACGGCTCACCCTTCTGTTGTATTGCCAGTTATTGTTTAAAAGCTCATAAAGATGCCGTTAGTTTATTTATGCTTCCTACAAATCCTAAATACATTAGAAGAGAATAAAATAGGTGCTCTTACCGGTGTCCAGCTGTAGGTGCCTCCTGCACGTCTGCCAGTAAAATTCCCGTCTGCAGACACCAATACTGGACATGATGAGACTTTAAAACATGGAAGTGCAGTCACATCTGCTGGATTTTTCTTCATTCATCAGTGTTTGCTGCACAAACCTGTGAACAGAGACAGCGTCTCCTCGAGTCTTCACGTGTTTTCTCCGACATCACGGGACTTTCTGGCTGCTTCCAAAGATGCATCCTTCCCTCCATCCTCATCTTTATAAACGGGAACTATTTAAAACTTGACTGAAACCATGAGTTGTTATCTTCTCATTTTTGAAGGCTAATTATTTGCTGTGAGTTAGCCACATGCTAGCGGTTAGCTGCGAGCTAATAGTTAGCCATGGCTGCCACTGTCACTTCTGATTCTGCCTTGTCTTGTGCTGGTCTTGGCCCACTCAGTGCAGGTCTAAGCAGCTCTTTAACAGTTGTGGGTCCACTTGGTGCTGTTCTGGGTCGCTCCTTATAGTTCGCAGTCTGCTTGGTGTGGATCTCTTGCATGCTGGAGCGAAACCAAGTGGACTGGGCTCTGTTATAAGGTCTTGGAGCCTACTTGAGCTCTAAGTCTGGTTCTAACATGTAAGGTGTGATGTCCCTCAGCATCATCACACTCTTCTGAGCTGGTTGATGATCCACCACACAAACCAGTTCCAATCTAGCTGTTCTGGAGCATCTTTCATGTTTTCCATTGCTTGGATTTTACATGAAAATCAATGAGGCGACCGCAACTGCTTCTACCCATGCGCCTTTTTAACATCAGATTTTAATGTGAAGTCTGATTGATTTCTAATTGCACAGAAATACTTATTTTGTTTAGTTATATTGTTGTATTGCAAAATTACTTAACATTAAGGTTGTGTCATCAGCACTTTGTTGTTTTGATGAACTTCTGTTAGGCTATAACTTCTTTTATACATCACCCCAATGATGGACGCTGTAAACCAGTCTAATCTTGTTCAGGCTCACAGGCAGCCATCCCAACTGACACTGAAACGAAAAGCAAGCGCACAACCAAATAAAAACTAACGCAGAAGAACAGAGACTAGGACAAATGTGTCAACACTTTCGTCAACGAATGAAGACAAAATGTTTGTCAAAAATTAGCTCAGAAGACGGTATACCGTGCGACACAGTCTTCTCATGAAACTAATGAGACAATATGTCTAAATCTGAGAGAAGAACATGAGCAGACATGTGGACACATTCACATTTGATGTAAAATAAACCAAGAATATTTGTAAACTGTGTGGAACAACTATCACTGGTGAAAACAACAAATTAAGGGCAACATTTGCAGCCATCCTGAAATCCATGCAAAGGTTAGCATGCTGAAACTAGCTTTAAGCTTCAGGTGCAAATTTAACTAGAAAGACCTCCACCATAGAAATAAACTGCAAAACCCCTAGTTTTGTCATTTTGACGTACATTCCTATAGGTTTTGTGGTTGTTGCTACAGTGGTTGCTAAGGACACTATTGAAGGAATAGTACACCCACAGAATGATGTAACTTTATTTTCCACTTCCCCTCATGGTGAGCAAGACTCTGGTGCACTTTTAATATCTCAAATGCAGCCGGTGATCAGAAAGCACCCCCCCCCTTTTTTTTTTTTTTTTTTTTTTTTTTTTTTTTTTTTTTTCCCCCCCCCCCCATGTTTGGTTACTTGGAAAGATTTCTTGTCCACTATTGATACAAGCCTGGCACTCATGTTTTACATTTTAGCTTTTTTAATCCACCGACAACAATTATAAGGAGAAGAAGACGAATGACGATGACAACTCGGCCGGTAGGGTCGAGTTTTGATTCGGTCACTTCCGCTTGTTAAGCGAGTACCCCGCAGGTCACATCCGGCACAGCCTGGATTGCGTTCACAACGCATTTTTCCCGGCCCGAGCGCAGGTGGCCCAGTTCCTGGACTACCTCTCGACCTGGGCCGCCCGGGCCTGGCCTGTTTGCTTTCACATGGACAAAACTTGTGGTCAAACATGCGGGCACAGGCCCAAGCATGCCATGTGAAAAGGGCCCAACTCAAATTAAATGAATCAGACATCCTACGGAAATCTGATTAATTAGAGTCAGGTGTGTTGGAGCAAGGAGGCATAGAAAACCTTCAGGATTGTGGCCCTCGAGGACCAGCTGGAGACCCCTGTTTTAGTACGTCTGACTTAGGATAGTCTGTGTTAAATATGTTGACTCAATCATTGTGTCTACAGCTATAAAAAACCACCAGACCTGCGTCAGGTCATGCAAGACACAGAAAATCCAGTCCTGTACGCCTGGAAGACGCCATGACTCAAACATGTTGTGTAACTGTGCGCATTTACGCAGCATACAGCAAATGTTTAGTAATTCTGTCAATGTGGAGGCAAAGCAGCGATACTTGCTGAAAATTTAGCTAAATTTGTTCTTGAACCTGCCACAGTTAAGGTCTTGCACAGAAATCCTGGACAATGTCACCACTGGCTGCATTTTACTGCAGTTCCACGTCTAAAAAAATCAACCCTCTCTGTATAACACATTGAGAGGATTGTGCGGGCTCGGTGCAGGTATGTGCTCTGTGAGTGCTCGCCAGTTTGGTATTAGCGCGCTGTGTGTGTGTGTGCAGGTGGTGTAAAGTGTGTGTAGCAGAGGGAAAGCGAAAGCCAGCGTGGGTCTAGGTGCGGTGCGGCCGGCCCGGCTCATTTCACAGCTGTATAGGGATTAGGTGGTGGAGTGCGGTGGGGTAAGCTGTCTCTTTTATCTCATTCAAACATGTTGCTAATTCAGCAGAGAGCGGCTGCCGCGGGAGCCGGTGCCACTAAGCGCTGTATCATTCTCCCTGCCGTGAATAAACTGCTAGTCCTAATCCCCAATCAGCCGCCGTGACACGGATTATCACCCGCGACAAGCACAGCGACCCGGCAGAGAGGAGGCGGGGAGGGAGGAGGGAAGTGGAGAGGATAGGTTAGGGAGGAAGGAGAGAGGGGAGGAGGGAAGCTGAGGTCAGAGGAAAGGAGACTGGAGGAGAGTTTAGACAAGAGGAAGCAACTTCTTTCAGGAGTGACACCTTAACGCCTCGTGATGCATCACCATGGTTTCCGTTTGTTGTCCCGGTTTGGGTCCCTGCCTCTGAGTGTTCAGCTGTAGATTGAATCCGGCCCTCAGGGCTGCAGCGTGTCCATGTGGGACGCAGAGGCTCAAACAAGGCCCCAGAGAGAACAGGGCCCTTTTTACATCTGCTAACAGCCCTCCTTCCCGCGCACTCCACCTCCCTCCGTGTGTGTGTTTACTCCTGAGCTAATTGAGATCTAATTGCTGTAACACGGTGTAAAGCCCCAGCCCAGCCTGTCGCTGGGGAAATATCGCTAACAGCCACCTTCTCCCGCGTGGGACTGTGGGTAGCAGAGATGTCACAACGACTTAATCTCAAAGCAGAGGCTGTGAAAACAAACTTTCCCCTTTGTAGACTCGATAAACGACCACACAGATAAAACACACACCGCGAAGGGGAAACCGGCTGGAATACACAGAAAAGCATAAACTTCCATCTGCATATCAGCTTTGTATTCATCAACTTAATGTCCTGTGAAATCCGTCCATCTCCTTCGATGGTGGAGTCAAACTTTTCCTATTTTTACTGCTTTGTGACATCTTGATGAGTGTGGGCATAAAGCGGAGCAGCAGATTTCAGGCAGGTACTGAAACGAGCCGAGGAAGTGCTTGTGTTTGCCTCACAGGCGGATGTTAGAGATACAATTATCAATGGCATGAAAAAGAGATGAGGTATTGATATAGTTATGAAACCAATGTTTCAAAACATGCCACATCATCAGCACAGCAAGATGAGATATTAAATATACATCTTCCTTTCACTGTGATTATAGAATTACAACTCATAGAGAGTGGGGGCTAAAAGCATTAAATGATCAGAGGTTTATGAGCTTTTCTTTGCTTCACAGTCGAATAGTCCAGAAGTAAGTGGAGCGGACGCCATTATGTACGACGTCCTTTTAGATACATATATAAAAAAGAAATTTTTACTCACAATGTTGGCCTGGCAAGCACCAGAAAACAGAAGAACACTGTTTATCGATCAGATAAGAGGGTTTTTGAAGTAGATTAATCAGTTCAATTAAAATCAGTTAGTTATGATGTCATCATTACATCCACTGCTTCACATTTTTCCCCCTTTGACGTGGTGAGGGCTCTAGTGGCCTTTGTCATACAGGGAAGGGGGTCAGAGAGGGGTGCATTGCAGCAACGGGCCCCAGGCTGGGATTTGAGCCTGGGTTGGCTGCATTGAAGAGCTGGGGTCCCCGTAAAGGCTAAACGCAGCCCCCAGGCAGGCGTTTAGCTCAAATCTAACCAAATTATTTGTTTCTCTCTGATCGTTTTGCTCCTGAACAACTCTTTTTTTTTTTTTTTTTACCCCTACCCCTTGCAACAAACGGAGCCATGAGGGGCAGGGCTGGAAATCAGCCCCTACTGGGACACCCCTTCAATAATCGCATACGTCATCAGTGATCCGCCGGCTTGTATGGATGCAGATGTGCGCTGAGCTGTTGCTGGAAATCTGGAGGAATCACATTGTCTACAGCTCTGGGTTAACTTTGCCAAACTAATGTTAAAGGTGCATTGCACAAGTTTAAATGTTAAATACTATCTTTTCTTTCCTCCACATGCTCTTACAACTGCCGGATTATAGAATGAGCTGATCTCTCTTCACTGCGGTGGTCTCTATAGTACCGTTTCTGCTCAATGCAAGAGTTTCAGGTATGAATCCTTAAGGGGGGGCGTGTGGGGGAGACGAGCTGCGCGTACTTGTTAGTCTGGCTTCGATGCGGCCAGTGTCGTGTATTCCGCCTCCATTAGCGCATGTCGACACAACACTGACTGCTGCTAAAAGATGGAGAACAGGTGCCTCTCAAACCCCGACTCAGACTTCAGTAAGACACAGAAAAGTTAGTGAAATGAAGAGAACCAAACTAGCCTGACCGGCGCCGGAGTAAGATGGGAGAAAACAACTCAGCAGCTTTCTTTTCCTTTTTAATTGGAGGGAGCTCCGATCTGCTCTGGGAATAAAACGGACCCACAGTTGGCTTTTTTCTTGCTAACAAGGTAAATGTGATGTATGACGGAAATAAGGATGCATAATATTGCAATGCTAAGTTTTTAGCATACGCATGCGGCAGTATGACAGCCATATGACTGTTCCCGGGGAAGGTATACACTCTGGCCACTTGTTACATTTAATTGATGCGGTAATTTTATCATTTTCATCATCTGAATTTGGATATTTGATCTACAATCCAGCGTTAGCCTGTTGTTACCGTTAGCATACAGTTCATCAGTTTACTCAACAATTAAACCATAAACAACTTGCAGATTTATAACGTTATTACTTCAGTAGACATCGTGTCTCTAACTCTGGGCTCAGACTGAGTGTAATGTGGGTTAAATTAGAGACCGACGCTGTCCAAGCAACTCATGCGTGTTCACGACATTAGCGTCACTTCCACTTGTCGCCAGAGGGGGCGAACTTCTGGAAAAAAGCTGGAACTTGCGCTGTTCTCCTTTAACATTGAGTCCAATCTGTGCATGATATTCACTCTTGTCTTGTATCCCATGACGCGCTACATGTAACCGAAGACCAGCAGCAATGTTGCAGAAGTTTTATTGATCATCTGTGACTGTAGATTATCAGGGATGCCTATGGAGCACCGCTGGTTTCCAGCCTGGTAGCATTTACACTACTCAGAAAAGTTAGGGATATTCAACTTTTGGTTATAATTTAGGGAAAATGTCAAATGTTCGCACCTCATTGATATTATATCGCGAATGTTGGACATTTAAATGGAATTATGATGTGGTAATTCCTTCATCTCAGTCTGTTGAAAGAAAAGCTAACAACAATGGTGGGTATACCACAACATCAAAATGACGTCTCAATAACTTGTCGTGTGTTCGGTGTCGTCTTGGTCTGATGACGTCTAAATGTGAACAGGACGATGAAGAGGATGTTTAGAAACAAGATGTCATTAAACCAGAACATTTAGAGGTCAAGTCACGGTTTAGACCAGGGGGCCCAAGTCCGGTCCTCGAGGGCCACAAACCTACAGGTTTCCCATGTCTCCCTGCTCCAACAGACACCTGACTCAAATGTATGAGTTACAGTATTGTGCAGAGCTTCATAGGCTGTTAGATTCATTTCATTTGAGTCAGCTGCTGGTGCAGGGAGGCATGGAAAACTGGCAGGACAGCGGCCCTCGAGGACCGACTTTGGACACTCCAACACATCTGAATCTGGCTAATTCCCTCATGCAAATGTCATTCAGCTCTGCAGAGGCTGGTAACGAGCCATTCATTTGATTCAGGTGTGTTGGAGAAGGGATGCAGCCAAAATGTGCAGGAGAGTAGCTCTCGAGGACTGGACTTGAGCACCCCTGGTTTAGACACTATTTTTGTACTGTTTTGTGGTTAGTCATCATTTTGGAGACCAGCACGATGTGCAATAAATATTTAACCATTGAACAATGAACATGTGCATTGAAAAGTTTAGAGAAAGTCTAATTCAGTTCACCTGGAAATGTTGGAGTGGATTTTAGGTTCATTCTGACATCACACAAAAAGCCAAATATCCCTATTTTTTTATGAGTGGTGTGTGCTACTGAGGCTTCAGTGTAGTAGTAGCCAATTTTTTCATGTGCATTTTACCGAAAAAATGACGGTTAAACATTTAAAAATGTTAAACTAGACAATACAACGTTTTTTTTACATTTTAAAACTTTATCTTTGGAGAAAATATTGACATTTGTGGAGTTTTGCCAGTGATTTGCTAATTTGTTATACCCTTTTGTTGTAAGTGTGCATCTGAAAACCCTTTGTTTGAAGGGGTATATACCCCTACCCATCTGTCCTAACAGGACTGGGACACCCCCACTCCTACTATTGAACAAGCTAAACAGAGGGGAAGGGCTAAGGGGGAGACTCTTTGCACAACTCCACTATTTCCTGAACCTAAGCCAGCTCTTTTGTTTCCTGTCTTTCATTGCTGGATAAACTGATTAATCCAGGTGTGTCTGGCCATTGTTGTCTTGGTTACTGGGGTCTGGCACACCTGGATTAATCAGTTTGTCCAGTAATGCAAGACAGGAAACAAAGGAGCTGGCTTAAAGTATAATTTTCTTTTTTTTTTCAACCTGGACCTTATTTTTAGGAGTTTATACGTGTATTTACTCGTATTTCTGTTTAACTTTGACTTAATTACAGTAACTTGAGTAAATGTAATTAGTTACTTTCCACCTCTGGTGTAGACGATGTGTGTTTGAGGTGTGACTGGCCTTTTTTTTTAATCTTGTGTCCATCTCTTCTGCAGCAGTACATAAATACTGATACATTTAACCACAGAGAATGGAAATGCTATTAAATTAACATTAAATATTTGGACGTGGTTAACTTGGTTTCATGTGCTCTGCCTGGTGGTTGAAAGTGGAGCGGCCAGGGCAGAGACAACAGCAGATGAGAAAGGCTGAGCAGCAAAGCCGCCATGAAAATCCTCTCCTCATTCTCCTCCTTCTGCTTCAGGATCCCTATGAAATGGAATCGTCTTTTCTTTCTCAACCTCCTTATCTCACCCCATCCTCCTCAACAAACCCTTGCTTTCCTGGCCCGTTCTGACTGTGGGACCACAGAGGTCTGCAGATGCTCCTTCCATCCACGGCTGCTCGCGTTTTCCTAACGCGGCCGCGTTCTGCAGGAAGAGACGCTTAAACAGGTAAGTCACGGAGAAAAACAGAGTGCGAGAGAGAGATGGAGAGACAAAGGGAAAGACGAACAGAGAGGGAGGAAAAGTTAGTGGTCAGCAACACCGCGGGCATCATAAATCAGATTTCCCAGAATCCCCTGCGGAGGGGCCCTTCGCTCGGCCTTGTGTGGACACGCTCAGCGGGGCGCGGAGCATCGATTGGCGTCGCCATGCCGATGCTGACTGTGCCGGGTTCGGAGGGTGAGAGGGGTGACGGGGTGAGGCGGTGGGAGGGGGTGTATGTGTGTGTTAATGGGGGTGGGGGGTGGGGGTGGCGGGGGGGGAGAAATCTGCCTCAGCATCAAACTAAAACAGCAAACCAAACTCAGGAAAACATAAGTGTGTGTTTGTGCAGGAGAATGTGCAGACTCGGGGGTAATTTACTCCCCGCTCAGCACACCCTCACTCACTTGCCCCCTTCTTCTTCTTCTTCTTCCTCCATGCTCATCACAATCTACTGCCCACTCAGGCCGGGGCAAAGAGGGGGAACGACACCTTCCTGCTGCTGCAGGGTTTGTGAGGGGATCCAGCTTACACTCCGGAGGGCAGCGTGGCGAGGAATCATCCAACATGTCCCAGCGTTAGGGATCCGCCGATGCAGATTTTTTTAGGGCCGATACCGATATTTTCTCATCAGCTGATAGTCAATACATTCTACCGATATTTGGGGCTGATACTGCATTTGACCCAAAAATGAATATATTGAAGAAAGCAATGAAAACTAATTAAAAAACTCTTTTAACCCTTTAAAACCTGACCTTGAGAACAGATCATAAAAAAATGGTAATTTTGGAAACTTTGGAAACTATCTGCAATAAAATCTCTTTAATCCTGCATAAAATTTAATCCTGCTCCACTTCATCAGGGTTTGACTTTGCAGACATAATGTTCTCACATTGTGCGATGATTTGATGGATGTTTAGAGCATGCAGCTGCATCAAAAGGACTTTCATATTCAACCTTAAAGTGTTTGTTTTTTCCAGCAATTCTGAAACTTTTTCCATTTCTGCTGTATGCCCATTTATTTTTCACCAGTAACACATGTACTGATCCTGTATTTACACGAATATGTCTTTACTATGACTCCTAAAGTATTAAAACAGCCCTTGTGTTTGTAGATACTCATTTCAATATTGTGTGAACAATTTTTATGCAGATTTTTTTTTTTTTTTTTTTAAAGGCACAGGGTTGAAAGGGTCGCTCAAAAGGAACCGGCTAATCATCAGAGTCACGGCTGACAATTTACCAACAGATGGATAAAAGTCCAACTAACAGCTGCAACATTAGTGCAACATCCACACACACACACACACAAGAAACCATGAACAGCACCCCCAGATCTTAGATGAAACGTGTCATCGTTCACCACTTTGACTGACAGGTTTGTGATCTCTGAACTTGTGACATGTTCAGTGACACTCTGTAAATGTCAGTACAGAATATTTCCATCTCTGAACTGATTTACAGACACAGTAGCTCTAAACATGACAGTTACATGTGATGTCTGCTAGGGATGCACGATATTGGAATTCTGGCCGATATCCGATATGCCGATATTTTAAAACTCATGCGGCCGATAACCGATACCATTATTAAAGCTGAAAAATAAGCAGTCATTGCATTAGCAGTTTTGTTATCCGTTTCCAACACTTTAAAAAATAGGGGTGGGAAAAAATATTGATACACTGAAATATCGCGATATTTTCATATGCAAAATCAAATCGATATTTAAAAACGTGGTATCGATCTATTTGACTTACAAATCTTGCGAGATTGCATCGTTCTGTTACAAAATCTCACAACATTTTGTGAATTCTCGTGAGATTTTGTAGCAGAACGATGAAATAAGAAAAAAGAAAAAAATTAGGGATGTTCGATATTGGCTTTTTTACTAATACCCAAAATACTGATACCGTTCAACTCTTAATTTCCAATATTTGATATCAATATGCAGACAGCTGTGAGGTTGTATCTCTCATATTTTGAGAAATACAACTATATTCTGCTCAAAGATCCCAAAATAACCTTAACTCAGCCAGAGGAGTTCATTTTGGACATGTGGCTGCCAGATATCAGATACTAGCAGGTATTAGCCAACATGTGGCTAATTCTAATGTTTCTGATAACTCGGTAACCAGTGTTAATTTTGATTTAGTTTTCGTCGTCTTTTGACTAAAATGCTGTTTAGTTTTAGTCACAATTTCGTCGTCTTAAATCAATTAGTTTTTAGTCTAGTTTTAGTCAACGGAAATGTAATATTATAGTTGACTAAGATACAGTCGATTCAGTTGACTAAAATATAGAGGTTAAATGTAAATGAGTAAGTTTGAATGTATAACGCATGCACAAATACAGATTTAGCTTATTTATGAGAAAAAGCGCATTTTTATGCAGCCATAATTTCAGCCTGAGTTATTTGGGGAGTTATTTTAATTTGTGGTTTTCTTAATTATTATGGTTACTTAACTTCAGTAAAGTCCCCACATCAACAACATGTATGGTTGTGTAACAGCACGCAGTCAGTTTCTGGGCGGATCCGAGTCTAAACTCCACCCACCCAACTCGTCACTCAGTCGCCCAGGCAGTAAATGGAGCAGACCCTGTCATGGTGCAGCCGATGTTTTTTTCCGATTGGATGTCATTGCTGTCAGGTATTTTCGTCTAGTCTTTTATTCATTGACGAAAATGTCATTAACTTTCATTATAGTTTTGATCCCCATGTGTTGGTTTTTGTCTAGTTTTCGTTTAGTTTTTATCGAGAAAAAGAGGTCGTTGACGAAGACAATGACAAAACATTTTTGTCAACAAAATTAACACTGTTGGTAACTTAACCAACAACTTAAAACCAGACATATTATCAGCAGCTTCAAAGCAAGTCGGTCTGTAGCAGCAGCAGCTGCACCGTAGTCACATGACTGAAAGGAATGCTGGGAAATGAAGTTCCACAATAACAGGGACTTTATACATGCTAGACCAATGCTAATGGAACAAGATATCGTAAGTAAAGATATATCGATATGATTAAAAAAAGATACCTACATCACATTTTGATGCCAATATCAGCCGATTATGTTGGACATCACCCCAAAAAATCCCATCTTTTTCATGTGATTCCAGTTTATTTATAATTTGCATTTTTCTTTAGTTTATTATGACGTGTTTGCAATGACACGCATGCAGAACATGGGTGGAAACGTGTGCATCAACACTGCTAGAAACATTAATCAAGGATCCACACAGTTTTTTTCAATTTCTTTCCTCTGCTACGACTATCTTTCCATCCTTTTCCCACTCTCTTTTTCTCCCGCTCTCTTTCATAAATTTCATTAAGAGAGAAATCCCATTAGCTCCCTCTCTGGCCCTGCCTCGCAGGGTTAACAACTTTGCTTAGCCATGTAAATTCAGAGCTTAGTCAGGCCGATTCTCCACAGCCGCCACCGGATGCACGCTGGCCTCGCCACATTAAACGCTATCTGTGGAAACGTTCACGTGTGTGAAAACCCGTTTGCGTGTGTGCACACTGGGCGAAGGATGTGAGGTCTGTGTAAACCTCTTCCTGCAGATTATCTGGATAGTATATGTGTGTGTGTGTGTGTGTGTGTGTGTGTGTGTGTGCGTTGGTAGATGTGAATTAGAAGGACAATTGGTCAGAATACACACCACACTAGAAGGACATTTTGTATTAACAGGACAGAGGCAGTGTCCTGCTAATTTTCCAAAAATTCTAACAACGTAGAATGGTTTCTATTGGTCCATTAAGCCCAAAAAGCAAAAAAAAACAGGATGACCGTTTAATACACATAAACCTGATCTTGTGTAAAATCTGTGTATCACCACAGCGCCCCCTCTGGCAGGTTGTGAAATTGCAGGACCTCATGAATATTCACACAACGTCTTGTTCTGATTGGTTGTCTGCCAGAGGGTCCTGATAATTCTTACACAGTCCTTTTAATTTATGTGTGTATTTACACTGGGGATGAGTCAGCAATGTGATTACTCTTTTTACTAAAAAGCTGAAGATTTAATAAAGATTAGTTGGTTCCCAAACCCAAGCACTTCAATAACCTTAAAGTGTATACTGTATGACACCTAAAACCATGCACAAATAAGTTCTCTATGATGAGTATGTGGTTGAGGGGAAACTTAAAGACACACAACGGAACTTTCAGCAGTTTTCTCAGTGACGCGCCCCTATCGGCGGCTAAACTAGCATCCATCTTGTTCGTACCTGTACTGTAAGCTCACTCCAGCCAGTAAAAGACAGTCTTATCTTGACTCTTGTTCTGTCCCTTCCTCTGTTTCTTTTCCTCTCTTCCTCCGGTGATGTTTCCTTGCGTTTCTTTACCGAATTCGACATGATGCGCATTCAAAACACCCGCGATGTTGATATCTGGTTTACATCCGGTTGCTAGTGAGTGACGCGGTGCTGCAACCAATAGTTGGCTGCAACGTCACGGTCGCGTCCCGGATGGGAATCTTACATACTGCTGTTTCTGAGCCCCGGGACGCCTCTGGGCACTGACAGCTCGAAAATGCGCTTAATGAATGTTGGTGTGACATCAAAACGAGTCAGAAACACAGATTTTTAAGGTCTAAAAGTTATGTTGTGTGTCTTTAAACTGAAAAAAGCTGTTTTCTCACACACACTAGTTTTGCTGCCATTTTGTTGATGAAAACATTGGGAAAATTAAACATCGAAAGAGGTCATGATTTTTTTCAGATTCTTAATACATTCTTATATTTGTTCGGTACGCAAAACACTTTCATAAAAGTCTATCTTTTTGAAAAATAAATGTTAAACCCTGAACTGGATTTAAGTTGGAATAGGAAATGACTGCTGACTGACTGACGTGCAGGGATTTCTACATGTGTGCTTCAGCCATTTCATCCTGTCACAAAGGCCTTGGGGACAGATCCCAGTTCAGTTATCCTTCCCTCAACCCCCTCAAGCGCTTCTTAAAAGGTGCAGACACTGTCCCATGTCTCGGTTCAGGCACCCCAGTGGGATCTCACGCCATGTTTTACTTGCACTGATTACAGCTACCTATGAGCATCTTGATCGGGAGCCTCGTTTATAAAACTGTGCGTAGGATCTTTACTAAAAGTCTTCGTACAAACCAAAAGTTTGCGTACGCCAAAAAATATTCAGATTTATAAAACTGAGCGTATGCACAGATTCAAGCAATTTCCCCTTTATAGATCACACTCCTCCTGCAGGAGAATTTGATTTAACATATAAGTTTGCTTACGGACCTTTTCCTTTATTTGCAAAGTTCCTTTAGTTTCAGCTAAGCTGCGCAGCATAAATAATGCTACTGGTTTGAATCTTGTAAAGTCAGTCTATGATAATAATTTGATATGAAGGGGAATTAAATATTTGAGAGTGACAGAACATACGAGAGCCCTGACATCTACTCCATGATTTGGGGCTCATCGCGCCGCGAATTCGCCTCAAACGCGCCGCACCAAGCAAAGGTGCATCAATTCGCGCCTGTACATTGACTTAACATGTAATTCATTTGCGCGAATAAATTTATTCGTGTCCAGTGTGAACACAGGGTTAGAATGGTGGAGCTACGTAGAATGATAGAACTATGTAGAATGATAGAACTATGTAGAATGATAGAACTACGTAGAATGATAGAACCACGTAGAATGATAGAACTAAGTAGAATGATAAGCTGCTGTCTGATTCAACTGTTTCTTAACAGAGAAACAAAGCTGACAGACCATAAACAGGAACTTTGATACTCACTCTGGACATTCACATTACCTCATCTGTGCACAACAGATCAGATTAGACCCCCAAAACCCCAGATAAGTGAAATTTGATGTCATGGCACCTTTAAGGTTCCCCTCCCCGGATATTTTTTCCATGGGCAAGTATGCAGTCTAATTGTTGAATCTCCGCTTCTTGAACTGGTGTAGACTCGCTAGGCATTTAAGAACTGAGTTCAATAAGGAAGTGACATCATAAAGAACGTGCCACGCCACAACCAGCTGATCAACCTTCACCACACACAGATTAACGATAGCAAGATGGAGGCGAATCATTCAGACGTGACGTTACTGCTCCTCATTCTGCATGTGGAGGCACGTGTGAATAGAATACCTTAAAGGTTAAATATGGAATACGGACAGAACAGCGATATCACATGTGTCAAGGTTGTACAGTAGTTGCGGTGGCAGAAAAAAAACTTCAGTCACTGGGATGCCAGATTCGCTGCCAATACGCAAGTGACCAACAGTCTGCAGCATGTCCAACAAGTAACGCAGAGGAGTTTATAACTGACAGCTAACGTTAGCAAACAAGTTAGCTTACCGATCCAGGAGGAAAGTCTCCATTTCCGTGTTTTGACTCCGTGGAAACGTTTATGTGGGTCCATTTAGTGTCTTCACCTAAATGTCCTCCAGGTTTCGCTCTTCTCAGGTCACTCCTCCTCAGAAACAGATAACAACATCTCCAGGACTCTGAAGCAGCTGTTTCACTCATCATCTCCACGGTTTTCCCCTGTACCAGCCTGACTGTGCCCAACATGCTGTTGCCACACAGAGATTGTATCTGGTAACTGGCAATAACGGCCTGTATTGGCATTTAGATGTAAACAAAATGCCATTGTCAAACCTGTAAAAATTTATTTTATCATCATTTTCAGGCTAAATATTATTTTTTTGGGAAATGTTGTACTTTCATTCTGCACCTCCCCAAACGACCTGTGGAGTTATTTTTTTTTTTAGATAAAGGTTTCAATAAAAATGTTCCATATTCAACCTTTAAGAGAAGGCGACACATGATTGTAGCACTATCAGATTCATCACATCAATGCACTACCTTTTGTTGTGGATGCCTTCTAGGTCAGGGTTGCGCTAGTGGGAGGAGGTCATATGCTACATTGTGTGTGTGCAGACAGGTATAGTCAGCTTTACCTGATATAACCTCAGCTATGTTATAATAATGGATTAGATTTCTATAGCGCTTTTCAAGGCACTCAAAGCGCTTCACAGTAGATCCATTATTCTTTCACTCCTCATATAAATGTGGTGATGGTAAACTATGTAGCCACAACTGCCCTGGGGCAGACTGACAGAAGCGTGGCTGCCATTTCGATCCTACGGCCCCTCCCACCACCACCGGAACCATTCACACACATTCTTACACCAGCAGTGCCCTCACTGGAGGCAAGGACGGTTAAGTGTCTTGCCCAAGGACACAACAACACATGGCTGGGGGATCGGGATTCAAACCTCCGATCCTTCGATCATTGGCCGACCTGCTCTACCACCTGAGCCACAGCCGCCCCACAAGTGACATTTATGTAGCATTTATTTAGCCCATTTATGCTTGAAGCAGACAACTGATATGCGGACAGACGCAGACAGACAGGCAGTTTTGTCTATCATCTGTGTCGTTTAGGAACATAATTTGGTGGATTTTTGAGGGGCTTGTTAGTCCGTCACTCAACACAGCATAACAGCTGGAAACCGTGGGGTTAGTGTTGAGCTGTGTAGCTGATATGCAGGAACAAACCAGAGAAGAACAGGAACCGGATCATAGACAACACAAAACCCGCCCACGCCAAATAGCCCAATTGAGAAAGAAAACGCCAAACAAACTGAGAACATCTGTGGACGTGGATGGAGCTTTTGAGGAAAGGTATGAGTGTCTGAAAATACTCTCATATCTATGACATCACATCACCAGGACACAGAGGCAGGACTGTCGCCTACCGGACAAACTGATTTATGAACCATGGGAACCCGTACACGCATGGAAGTATGAAGGCAGCCACGCAGGGCGAACGGACTGTAGTAATAAACTCAGACCTAAACTTTGAAAATCAGGTCAAGGTGATCACTAAAAGTCAGCCAATTATCACCCGAAGAAAAGATCTGATTTCTCAGCACTTTCTGGAAAAACTGGTCCATCATTTGTCTTTGGTTGGCTTGATTATTGTAACACCTTCTTGTGTACCCAAAGAAACAGTTAAACAGCTGCAGTTCATCAAGACCGCTACCCCCTGGATTCTCACAAATGCCAGAAAAGTGGACCACATCAGTCCACTTCTGAGGTCTTTACACTGGCTGCCGGTCCGTCAGAGAATAGACTTTAAAGTTCTGCTGCTGGTCTATAAAGCCCTGAATGGTTTAGGTCCAAAATACATCAGTGACCTCTTGACCCAGTATGAACCTACTAGACCCCTCAGGTCATCTGGATCCGGCCTTTTATCAGTTCCCAGAGTCAGAACCAGACATGGAGAAGCTGCGTTCAGCTTCTATGCTCCACATGTCTGAAACAAACTCCTAGAAAGTCTCAGATCAGCTGAAACATTTTATATAAATCCAGGTTGAAGACCCACCTGTTTTCAGCTGCATTTATGTAGATTTTACTCAAAAGTTAAAATCTGCAAAGCTCCATGTTCTCACTTTTGTTTTTAAATTCAAATCATGCTTTTACTCTTTCGTTCTTTAAATATTTCTTTTCTTTTGCACCTCACTGTAATGCTTATAATGTTTTATATAAAGCACTTAGAATTGTCCTGTACATGAAATGTGCTGTACAAATAAACTTGCCTGGCCTAGTAACAACCATTTGTTCTGTTTCACTGGGCCATCACATTCGTTTACATTATGACTTTCTCAAATATGTTATTTTAATTCACTTAAGCACTCGAATCTGTCTGCTTTTGGATTGTGGTGGATGCAGATCAAAGTTCGCTGGTGGGAAATACCATTTGGTTGTTGTCTCTAATAAAAGTAAAATGCATGATAAAGTATTTATTTAGAAAAGGTTGAATGAAATTAGGCAAGGCAAGGCAATTTTATTTGTATAGCACATTTCATGTACAGAACAATTCAAAGTGCTTTACATAAAACATTATAAGCAAAAGGGAGAGAAAAAACGATTAGAAGCATGATTCAAAATTAAAAGCATTTAAGATTAAAAAGAGAGAATACAGAGACGTGCGGATTTTAACTTTTGAATAAAATCTACGTAAATGCAGCTGAGAACAGGTGGGTCTTCAGCCTGGATTTGAATAAACTAAGTGTTTCAGCTGATCTGAGACTTTCTGGGAGTTTGTTCCAGACATGTGGAGCATAGAAGCTGAACGCAGCTTCTCCAGGTCTGGTTCTGACTCTGAGAACTGATAAAAGACCGGATCCAGATGACCTGAGGGGTCTAGTAGGTTCATACTGGGTCAAGAGGTCACTGGTGTATTTTGGGCCTAAACCATCCAGAGCTTTATAGACCAGCAGCAGAACTTTAAAGTCTATTCTCTGATGGACCGGCAGCCAGTGTAAAGACCTCAGAACTGGACTGATGTGGTCCACTTTTCTGGTCTTTGTGAGAACTCGGGCAGCAGAGTTCTGAATGAGCTGCAGCTGTTTAACTGATTTTTTAGGTAGACCAGTAAAGACGCTGTTACAGTAGTCAAGCCGACTGAAGATGATGATGGACTAGTTTTTCCAGATTTTCCTGAGACATCAGATCTTTTATCCTTGAGATGTTCTTCAGGTGATAGTCGGCTGATTTAGTGATCTGGTCTGGTTGGTGGTTTTTAGGTCTGAGTCCATCACTACACCCAGATTTCTGGTCTGGTTGGTGGTTTTTAGATCTGAGTCCATCGCTACAGCCAGATTTCTGGTCTGGTTGGTGGTTTTTAGAACTGAGTCCATCACTACAGCCAGATTTCTGGCCTGATTGGTGGTTTTTAGGTCTGAGTCCATCACTACACCCAGATTTCTGGTCTGATTGGTGGTTTTTAGGTCTGAGTCCATCACTACACCCAGATTTCTGGTCTGGTTGGTGGTTTTTAGGTCTGAGTCCATCACTACACCCAGATTTCTGGTCTGGTTGGTGGTTTTTAGGTCTGAGTCCATCACTACAGCCAGATTTCTGGCCTGATTGGTGGTTTTTAGGTGTATGGACTAAAGTTCTGTGACAACCTGCTGTCGTTTCTCTTTGGCTCCAAAAACAATCACCTCAGTTTTGTTTTTGTTCAGCTGAAGAAAGTTGAGGCACATCCAGTCATTAATCTCATCAATACATTTACCAAGAGCCTGTACAGGGCCCCGGTCTCCTGGTGACACTGTAATATATAGCTGTGTGTCATCTGCGTAGCTATGGTAACTAATATTGTTGTTCTTTAAAACCTGGGCCAGTGGGAGCATGTAGATGTTTAACAGAAGAGGCCCCAGGATAGAGCCCTGGGGAACTCCACAGGTCATCTTTGTCTGCTCAGATGTAAAATTGCCTACTGACACAAAGTACTTCCTGTTCTCCAAGTACGTTTAGAACCAGTTTAGTACAGAACTAGAGAGACCCACCCACTTCTCCAGTCGTTGGAGTGATATAATGTGGTCAACCGTATCAAATGCAGCACTGAGATCCAGTAAAACCAACACCGACATTTTTCCAGTGTCAGTATTCAGACATATGTCATTCATGACTTTGGTCAGAGCAGTCTCGGTGCTGTGGTGCTGTCTAAACCCTGACTGGAAGACATCATAACGGTTGTTTTCTCTTAAAAAGTCATTTAGCTGGTGAAAGGCTGCTTTTTCAATGATCTTACTTAAAAATGGAAGATTGGAGATCGGCCTGTAGCTGCTCATCTGTGTCTTGTCTAGATTCTCCTTTTTTTAGCAGAGGTTTGATCACAGTTGTTTTCAGTGACTCTGGGAAAACACCTGACGTTAGAGAGGAGTTCACAATCTGAAGCAGATCTGACTCCAAGGTCTTTGAGACCTTTTTTTAAAAAACCAGTGGGCAGGATGTCCAAACAGCAAGAGGAGGAGTTCAGTTGATGCAAGATGTCCTCCAGTTCTTTGCTGGTAATGGGATAAAACTGTGTCATGGTGTTTAGACTTGGTGGACACGATACAAGACCTGAACCTGCTGTTGTTGAAGCAACGACTTGTCTAATAATTTGGATTTTGTCTGTGAAAAATTTGGCAAAGTCATTGCAGGCTTTGGTGGAATAAAATTCAGGTGCTACTGACACAGGAGGGTTTGTTAGCCTGTCGACTGTAGCAAATAAGGCCCGAGCCTTATGACCATTTTTAGTGATGATGTCAGAAAAATACGAATTCCTGCATTCCTCAGCTGTAAATTATAAAAGTGAAGTTTCTCTTTATAGATGTCATAATGAACTTGTAGTTTTGTTTTTCTCCATCTGCGCTCAGCTTTCCCACACTCTCTCTTTCCAGTTTTCACCAGTGTGGAATTTCTCCATGGAGACTTTTTCCTTCCAGGGATAACCTTCACCTTAATAGGAGCAATAGAATCCTATCAGGAATCCTATTAATTAGAAAAATTATATATATATATATATATATATATATATATATATATACACATATTTATAATTCAAAATGCATTTTATTTCTCTTTCTTGAATAAGTCAAAGACTGGGCTCTTTAAGAAACCCCCCCCCCCACCACCCCCCCTCTTCTAGCAACTTGGTACAGTCCTGAAAGTTCAGGTGCAAGTCGTTCGCTGTGATTGAACCTACAGTCTCTGGATTGAACACGTTTCATTCTTTTGGCAGTGTGAAGGACACGGTAAGATACATATATCATCCCTTACCTATAACATTTATATACGTATTGTAATGTAATTAAACAAAATGGTGTGGGGTACTGGATAGTATCTGATTTACATCAGTTTAGCTTATTAGCATGCATGCGCTTTGGTGTACCACAGTTAAGCTAACGCAGTGTTTCCCAGCTCCAGTCCTCACAGCCCTGCATGTCTTGTTGGGAGCAACTCTAATGTTTCCACACCTGAATCAAATGAATGGCTCGTTAACAGGCCAGCAAAGAACTTTGAGACATTCGGATTCACTGCGTCTGTCTACCGTCTGCCTTCATGTTCAGGCGAGAGCTGCGTGAGTTGTCAGGGGCCATAGAAGCAGCGCAGCCGGACAAGTTCGCCACCATGAAGAAATAAATATGGCTACAGCTTCCACATAAACGCTGTCCTTCCAAATGACAGGAGTTAATTTCATATCTACACTACGCTGTGGGTTCTCACTTTCGTTTTTAATCTTTATTCCTTCTTATTGTTAAATGTGTTGAGGGTTTGGATCTGAACTGAGCCTTGAACTTGTAAAATCAAAAAGATGCAGGAATTCTGAGCTAAATTTCAACACCTTAGACCTTTTAAAAAACACATCTGTAATTTACTTAACTACACAAGAGAATTCAGATAAGCTGGTAAGAAATGACTTTTTAAAATTTTTTTATTTAAAGGCAATGCTTATTGAAATATACCTCAGGTCATGATCAGTAACACTCGTGTACTACCAGTTACTGACAAGAACAACTTGGTGATAAGAACACCAGTTAAGATTCACTACATGTGTCTGTTTTTTTGTTTTGCGTCACACCAGCAAACTAAAAAGTTTGCACATACATGTGGGATGATATATCAGATGATCTCAGCCTGAACAATATGAGGGGGAAAAAAATCTAATTGCCATTTTTCTCACCAACATTGAGATTTGGTCTGAGATTTTATATTTCACATTCTAGCTGTTGCTCAGTGTTCATGCCACAATACATTTTCTAGAATTGATGGAGATTAGGCTTTCTGTATAGCTCTAGAACTTCTTGAACTTAATACTGCACCTTTTGTTTCTTGTCTTTCATGATTGGATGAACTGATTAATCCAGCTGTGTCTGATCTCAGCAAATGGTCAGACACACCTGGATTAATCAGTTCATCCAATCTTGAAAGACAGGAAACAAAGGTGCAGTACTAAGTTCAGGAAGTAGTGCAGTTGTGCATAAAGCCCATTGCAGTATGAAAACCAAGGCTGTTTGAATGTATTTTGTAACCTGTTAAAAACATCAAAATGGATTTATTACTGGGAGCATCACATGGAAGTCCTGTTGGAAAATCGGAGCTTGCGTCAGTGAGAGGTTAGACCAATCAGGACCAGGTTCAGGCAGGTCCACAAGCTACAGTTGCTGAGCTCTGACTGCAATCGGCCAGCTCCCATAATTTAGTATGATCATGTTTTCCAGTGTGGTGCAGGCTTCATACGAACGCATTAAAGACATGTCGGGGAGTGGGTCATGAGGACTGGAATTGGGAAACACTGAGCTAACGAGTCACTTGAGAATTAGAAGAACTTTGAGCCATCAGATCTTTGGAGTAGTCAGTTCTCTGGTCATTTTCTGTAATCTATACCAGCGTATGATATTCTTTCATGGGCACCAATAATCCTGGATAGTAATCCTTTGGATTTTTTTTTCTTTTTTTAAAGTTTTGTTACACTATTCATAGAAAGTGAGAGGCGTGATACTATTCATATAGCATGTTGGCCTACACACACGATAAGATTAGGTCAATAATTGTCAGAATATATTTTGCATATACAGTAGATCGATGTATGAATAATTTTAGGTTCTTTTATAAAATTTTCTTTCCCCAATATGCTTTATCTATCCTTCTCTCTAAACAAATTGTATACAGTAATATGTTGTTGCTCAAGTAATTAACATCTGATTCTTGCAGGAGATGGCGGCATCAAGGCCACAGAGATCTAAAAGAAATCCCAGAGAGGATGCCTGTTATTATTGCTCCATAGGTGAAGATAAGGGAGGATTTGACATAAAGTATATTGATCCATTTAAAGGTGGGTTGCTAGAGTATATTATGCAGAGATTTCTTTTTCTTTTATTCTTTAACTACACTTAAGCAACATGAATCATGTTCTATGATTCATTGTGTTGAATGACTGATTAGGATTCATTCAACACACTTTGGAAACACTTTTTGTTAAATGTGCTATATAAATAAAGAGCATTGGATTGGAGATACCACATACTTCCAGTTAAAAGTCCAACATTCATGATATAGTATCAGCAAGGTGTGAACATTATACATTTTCGGAAGTAGATGGCTGTAACTTCAGCTTCCCACAGAACATGATCTACATCCTATGATCACAACAGTAGAGCATCATTTCGATCCCAAAGGAGACTGGCTAAAAAAAAAAAAAGAAGCTCTTGTGTTTGGAAATCTTTTTTCTCTTTTTTGACTTGGGAGGATAATTTAATGTAGATCTAGCTAGAAACTATTCATAATATGAAATGTTTATGGAATAATCCACAGAAATAATTTGTATTGAAGAAACCATTCCACCTCTCAATTGATGGGAATTTTTTAACAACATAAATTTACAGATATAAAAAAATGATTAATTTGACAGGTCTGCATTGTTTAAAATCACTGTATTATGTGTGCCTTTTAGGTCGGGGAGTGTTTAGCTGCCGGCCCTTCCAAAAAGGAGATTTTCTTTTTGAATACAGAGGTGAAGTCATAACTAGAAAAGAACAAGAAAACCGACTGAAAGTTTACCATGATGGACTCAAGGTTTTTATGTTTGATTTCCAATTCAATGGACAGCGGTTATGGTATGTACCTGTTTTTAAGGTGTATTTTGTAAACAACATAGAAATGAAAGCTCTGCTGCCTATTCATCAGTAAAAGTAGTTTCAATCGTGAAATACTGTGCCAGACAATTATTGACAATTTTACTGTCAAATGAATATTTTTAATTGTTGGAGGAATATTCTTCAGACATGCTAATGCCAAATATGCTCAGTCTTTTGTCTTACAGTGTCATTGTTATTGTATACTTAATCTTTTAGTGTTGATGCTGCCAGAGAGGATGGGTCCCTAGGGAGACTTGTAAATGACGATGAAGTGAACCCAAACAGCAAAATGAAAGTCACAAGAGTAAACGGAAGACCCCATCTTTGTTTATTTGCTATCAGAGATATTGGTCTGGGAGAAGAAATCACTTATAACTATGGTGATTCGAACTGGCCATGGAGAAACAAGGTATTTAGAAATGTAACAATACTGTCACAAACTGAGTCGTTCTACCAGTTCTGAACACAAGGCTACATCAATTTGTAACATGTAGAGTTTCAATATGATAAGGAGCATAAATTGTATAGTGCTTAAAAGAGCAAATTTTCATTTTAGATCTCCAAGGAGACACCTTCCCAGCCCACTGTGGTGGCCAAGTCCCTTGGTAAAAATGTAGATGAGGTGAGTTCATATCTCAGTATTATAAAGAAATATCGACAATGACAGTCATGTCAAGAAAAGATATGCAGGTTTTGTGTAAAACCCTGTAAAATGCATGTTCAGTATTAGGAGGACTGAGTTTTGTAATGACGTGTGAAGAATAGAAGTTGTATTTAGAAGTATGCAGATACA